>CM066208.1:46149744-46594744 GCA_033675395.1 Rhodiola chrysanthemifolia | reverse complement strand
TTAAAACATCGAAACGGGTATGAGAAGTCTCTGTCGTATATGTATTCTTCATCGCGGTTGGTAAGCTTATTCACGCATAACGACGCTTCTCCATGCTTCGCGGAAGTCCTCACGCTTTCCCACGATCCCCATGGATTACCACGCTTGGCCGATGTTGGCCAAGATTCTCCAGGCTTCGTCAATGTTTCATATTCTCCGCATATGTATTCTTCCGAGCGGTCACCGATCTGTCGAATTTTTGACCAATTATTCACTTCCTTCGATGATGGATTATGTTTGTTTTCCCGACATTTCATTGTCATTTAATCTTTATTCTATCTTTTCAGGTCAAATATCTCATTCGTAAGACCTATGGATTGATCCGAAGTGCAACAAAGTACTTGGTGAAGATTTGGTTAAAAAGGAACAAAACAGGGCAGACTGAGCTTCCGAACTTAATTTGCATGCTTTGATCTCATATGGTCTCCAAATGACTCGTTCTATAACTTGTTGGAAAGGTAATTCAAAGAGCTAAAACTTTGTAGTTTACACAAAGAGCAAATTCGGAAGTTAAAACAGCGAAACGGGCATGAGAAGTCTCTGTCGTATATGTATGCTTCATCGCGGTTGCTAGGCTTATTCACGCATAACGACGCTTCTTCATGCTTCGCGGCGGTCCTCACGCTTTCCCACGATCACCATGGATTACCACGCTTGGCCTATGTTGGCCAAGATTCTCCAGGCTTCGTCAATGTTCATATTCTCCGCATATGTATTCTTCCGAGCGGTCACCGATCTGTCGAATTCTTGACCTATAATTCACTTCCTTCGATGATGGATTATGTTTGAAACTTGTTTTCCAGACATTTCATTGTCATTTAATCTTTATTCTATCTTTTCAGGTCAAATATCTCATTCGTAAGACCTATGGATTGATCCGAAGTGCAACAAAGTACTTGGTGAAGATTTGGTTAAAAAGGAACAAAACAGGGCAGACTGAGCTTTCGAACTTAATTTGCATGCTTTGATCTCATATGGTCTCCAAATGACTCGTTCTATAACTTGTTGGAAAGGTAATTCAAAGAGCTAAAACTTTGTAGTTTACACAAAGAGCAAATTCGGAAGTTAAAACAGCGAAACGGGCATGAGAAGTCTCTGTCGTATATGTATGCTTCATCGCGGTTGCTAGGCTTATTCACGCGTAACGACGCTTCTTCATGCTTCGCGGCGGTCCTCACGCTTTCCCACGATCACCATGGATTACCACGCTTGGCCTATGTTGGCCAAGATTCTCCAGGCTTCGTCAATGTTTCATATTCTCCGCATATGTATTCTTCCGAGCGGTCACCGATCTGTCGAATTCTTGACCTATAATTCACTTCCTTCGATGATGGATTATGTTTGAAACTTCAGTGTTATTTAGGCCATGTCCACTTTGACTCTATTTTTTGACTTGTAAGTTAAGATAAGTTAATATCAGTTAAGATAAGTTAAGATCAGTTAAGATAAGTTACTTTCAGTCACTATAAGTTAAGTTAAGTTTCAGTTAAGTTAAGATAAGTTACTTTTAACATACTATTCGTCATCATACCATCATACTATTCATCATACCATCACACTATTCATCATACCATCATCATCATACCATCACACTATTCATCATACCATCACACCATCATCATCATACCATCATACTATTCATCATACCATCATCATCATCATACCATCACACTATTCATCATCATACCATCATCATCATACTATTCATCATACCATCATCATCATACCACCATACTATTCATACCATCACACTATTCATCATCATACCATCATCATCATCATCATCATACTATTCATCATACCATCATCATCATCATCATACCATCATACTATTCATCATCATCATCATACCATCATACTATTCAACATCATCATCATACCATCATACTATTCATCATCATCATCATACCATCATACTATTCATCATCATCATCATCATACCATCATACTATTCATCATCATCATATTACTATTCATCATCATCATCACAACCATCATCATCATAAAATTACTATTCAGCATCATAAAATTACTATTCATCCCCATCATCATCAGTATATTACTATTCATCATCTTAAAATTACTATTCATCATCATCATAATATTACTATTAATCATCATCATAATATTACTATTCATCATCATCATCATCACAACCATCATCATCATCATAAAATAATACTATTCATCAGTCAATATAAGTTTCAGTTAAGTTAAGATCAGTCACTATAAGTTAAGATCAGTTAAGATAAGTTAATATCAGTTAAGATAAGTTTCAGTTAAGTTAATATCAGTCAAAGTGGACGGGCCCTTAATCTTTATTCTATCATTTCAGGTGAAATATCACATTCCTAAGACTTATGGATTGATCCGAAGTGCAACAAAGTATTTGGTGAAGATTTGGTTAATAAGGAACAAAAGAGGGCCGACTGACCTTTCGAACTTACTTTGCATGCTTAGATCTCATATGGTCTCCAAATGGCTCGTTCTAAAGCTTGTTGGAAAGGTAATTCAAAGAGCTACAACTTTGTAGTTTACACCAAGTGCTAATTCGGAAGTTAAAACAGCGAAACGGGCATCAGAAGTCTCAGTCGTATATGTATTCTTCATCGCGGTTGGTACGCTTATTCACGCATAACGACGCTTCACCATGCTTCGCGGCAGTACTCACGCTTTTCCACGATCACCACGGTTTACCACGCTTGGCCGATGTTGGCCAAGATTCTCCAGGCTTTGTCAATGTTTCATATTCTCCGCATATGTATTCTTCCGAGCGGTCACCGATCTGTCGAATTCTTGACCAATTATTCACTTCCTTCGATGATGGATTATGTTTGTTTTCCCGACATTTCATTATCATTTAATCTTTATTCTATCTTTTCAGGTCAAATACTCATTCGTAAGACCTATGGATTGATCCGAAGTGCAACAAAGTACTTGGTGAAGATTTGGTTAAAAAGGAACAAAAGAGAGCCGACTGACCTTCGAACTTAATTTGCATGCTTTGATCTCATATGGTCTCCAAATGGCTCGTTCTATAATTTGTTGGAAAGGTAATTCAAAGTGCTACAACTTTGTAGTTTACACCAAGTGCAAATTCGGAAGTTAAAACAGCGAAACGGGCATGAGAAGTCTATGTCGTATATGTATTCTTCATCACGGTTGGTACGCTTATTCACGCATAACGACGCTCACCATGCTTCGCGGCAGTCCTCACGCTTTCCCACGATCACCACGGATTACCACGCTTGGCCGATGTTGGCCAAGATTCTCCAGGCTTTGTCAATGTTTCATATTCTCCGCATATGTATTCTTCCGAGCGGTCACCGATCTGTCGAATTCTTGACCAATTATTCACTTCCTTCGATGATGGATTATGTTTGTTTTCCAGACATTTCATTGTCATTTAATCTTTATTCTATCTTTTCAGGTCAAATATCTCATTCGTAAGACCTATGGATTGATCCGAAGTGCAACAAAGTACTTGGTGAAGATTTGGTTAAAAAGGAACAAAACATGGCAGACTGACCTTCGAACTTAATTTGCATGCTTTGATCTCATATTGTCTCCAAATGGCTCGTTCTATAACTTGTTGGAAAGGTAATTCAAAGAGCTACAACTTTGTAGTTTACACCAAGTGCAAATTCGGAAGTTAAAACAGCGAAACGGGCATGAGAAGTCTATGTCGTATATGTATTCTTCATCACGGTTGGTACGCTTATTCACGCATAACGACGCTCACCATGCTTCGCGGCAATCCTCACGCTTTCCCACGATCACCACGGATTACCACGCTTGGCCGATGTGGGCCAAGATTCTCCAGGCTTTGTCAATGTTTCATATTCTCCGCATATGTATTCTTCCGAGCGGTCACCGATCTGTCGAATTCTTGACCAATTATTCACTTCCTTCGATGGTGGATTATGTTTATTTTCCAGACATTTCATTGTCATTTAATCTTTATTCTATCTTTTTAGGTCAAATATCTCATTCGTAAGACCTATGGATTGATCCGAAGTGCAACAAAGTACTTGGTGAAGATTTGGTTAAAAAGGAACAAAACAGGGCAGACTGACCTTCGAACTTAATTTGCATGCTTTGATCTCATATGGTCTCCAAATGGCTCGTTATATAACTTGTTGGAAAGGTAATTCAAAGTGATAAAACTTTGTAGTTTACACCAAGAGCAAATTCGGAAGTTAAAACAGCAAAACGGGCATGAGAAGTCTCTGTCGTATATGTATTCTTCATCGCGGTTGGTACGCTTATTCACGCATAACGACGCTCACCATGCTTCGCGGCAATCCTCACGCTTTCCCACGATCACCACGGATTACCACGCTTGGCCGATGTTGGCCAAGATTCTCCAGGCTTTGTCAATGTTTCATATTCTCCGCATATGTATTCTTCCGAGCGGTCACCGATCTGTCGAATTCTTGACCAATTATTCACTTCCTTCGATGATGGATTATGTTTGTTTTTCCGATATTTCATTGTCCTTTAATCTTTATTCTATCTTTTCAGGTCAAATATCTCATTCGTAAGACCTATGGATTGATCCGAAGTGCAACAAAGTACTTGGTGAAGATTTGGTTAAAAAGGAACAAAACAGGGCAGACTGATCTTCGAACTTAATTTGCATGCTTTAATCACATATGGTCTCCAAATGGCTCGTTATATAACTTGTTGGAAAGTTAATTCAAAGTGCTAAAACTTTGTAGTTTACACCAAGAGCAAATTCGGAAGTTAAAACAGCAAAACGGGCATGAGAAGTCTCTGTCGTATATGTATTCTTCATCGCGGTTGCTAGGCTTATTCACGCATAACGACGCTTCTTCATACTTCGCGGCAGTCCTCACGCTTTCCCACGATCACCACGGATTACCACGCTTGGCCGATGTTGGCCAAGATTCTCCAGGCTTTGTCAATGTTTCATATTCTCCGCATATGTATTCTACCTAGCGGTCACCGATCTGTCGAATTCTTGACCAATTATTCACTTCCTTCGATGATGGATTATGCTTGTTTTCCAGACATTTCATTGTCATTTAATCTTTATTCTATCTTTTCAGGTCAAATATCTCATTCGTAAGATCTATGGATTGATCCGAAGTGCAACAAAGTACTTGGTGAAGATTTGGTTAAAAAGGAACAAAACATGGCAGACTGACCTTCGAACTTAATTTGCATGCTTTGATCTCATATTGTCTCCAAATGGCTCGTTCTATAACTTGTTGGAAAGGTAATTCAAAGAGCTACAACTTTGTAGTTTACACCAAGTGCAAATTCGGAAGTTAAAACAACGAAACGGGCATGAGAAGTCTATGTCGTATATGTATTCTTCATTACGGTTGGTACTCTTATTCACGCATAACGACGCTCACCATGCTTCGCGGCAATCCTCACGCTTTCCCACGATCACCACGGATTACCACGCTTGGCCGATGTTGGCCAAGATTCTCCAGGCTTTGTCAATGTTTCATATTCTCCGCATATGTATTCTTCCGAGCGGTCACCGATCTGTCGAATTCTTGACCAATTATTCACTTCCTTCGATGATGGATTATGTTTGTTTTTCCGATATTTCATTGTCATTTAATCTTTATTCTATCTTTTCAGGTCAAATATCTCATTCGTAAGACCTATGGATTGATCCGAAGTGCAACAAAGTACTTGGTGAAGATTTGGTTAAAAAGGAACAAAACAGGGCAGACTGACCTTCGAACTTAATTTGCATGCTTTGATCACATATGGTCTCCAAATGGCTCGTTATATAACTTGTTGGAAAGTTAATTCATAGTGCTAAAACTTTGTAGTTTACACCAAGAGCAAATTCGGAAGTTAAAACAGCAAAACGGGCATGAGAAGTCTCTGTCGTATATGTATTCTTCATCGCGGTTGCTAGGCTTATTCACGCATAACGACGCTTCTTCATACTTCGCGGCAGTCCTCACGCTTTCCCACGATCACCACGGATTACCACGCTTGGCCGATGTTGGCCAAGATTCTCCAGGCTTTGTCAATGTTTCATATTCTCCGCATATGTATTCTTCCGAGCGGTCACCGATCTGTCGAATTCTTGACCAATTATTCACTTCCTTCGATGATGGATTATGTTTGTTTTCCAGACATTTCATTGTCATTTAATCTTTACTCTATCTTTTCAGGTCAAATATCTCATTCGTAAGATCTATGGATTGATCCGAAGTGCAACAAAGTACTTGGTGAAGATTTGGTTAAAAAGGAACAAAACATGGCAGACTGACCTTCGAACTTAATTTGCATGCTTTGATCTCATATTGTCTCCAAATGGCTCGTTCTATAACTTGTTGGAAAGGTAATTCAAAGAGCTACAACTTTGTAGTTTACACCAAGTGCAAATTCGGAAGTTAAAACAACGAAACGGGCATGAGAAGTCTATGTCGTATATGTATTCTTCATCACGGTTGGTACGCTTATTCACGCAGAACGACGCTCACCATGCTTCGCGGCAGTCCTCACGCTTTCCCACGATCACCACGGATTACCACGCTTGGCCGATGTTGGCCAAGATTCTCCAGGCTTTGTCAATGTTTTATATTCTCCGCATATGTATTCTTCCGAGCGGTCACCGATCTGTCGAATTCTTGACCAATTATTCACTTCCTTCGATGATGGATTATGTTTGTTTTCCAGACATTTCATTGTCATTTAATCTTTATTCTATCTTTTCAGGTCAAATATCTCATTCGTAAGATCTATGGATTGATCCGAAGTGCAACAAAGTACTTGGTGAAGATTTGGTTAAAAAGGAACAAAACATGGCAGACTGACCTTCGAACTTAATTTGCATGCTTTGATCTCATATGGTCTCCAAATGGCTCGTTCTATAACTTTTTGGAAAGGTAATTCAAAGAGCTACAACTTTGTAGTTTACACCAAGTGCAAATTCGGAAGTTAAAACAACGAAACGGGCATGAGAAGTCTATGTCGTATATGTATTCTTCATCACGGTTGGTACGCTTATTCACGCATAACGACGCTCACCATGCTTCGCGGCAGTCCTCACGCTTTCCCACGATCACCACGGATTACTACGCTTGGCCGATGTTGGCCAAGATTCTCCAGGCTTTGTCAATGTTTCATATTCTCCGCATATGTATTCTTCCGTGCGGTCATCGATCTGTCGAATTCTTGACCAATTATTCACTTCCTTCGATGATGGATTATGTTTGTTTTCCCGATATTTCATTCTCATTTAATCTTTATTCTATCTTTTCAGGTCAAATATCTCATTCGTACAACCTATGGATTGATCCGAAGTGCAACAAAGTACTTGGTGAAGATTTGGTTAAAAAGGAACAAAACAGGGCAGACTGACCTTCGAACATAATTTGCATGCTTTGATCTCATATGGTCTCCAAATGGCTCGTTCTATAACTTTTTGGAAAGGTAATTCAAAGAGCTAAAACTTTGAAGTTTACACCAAGAGCAAATTCGGAAGTTAAAACAGCGAAACGGGCATGAGAAGTCTCTGTCGTATATGTATTCTTCATCGCGGTTGCTAGGCTTATTCACGCATAACGACGCTTCTTCATGCTTCGCGGCAGTCCTCACGTTTTTCCACGATCACCATGGATTACCACGCTTGGCCGATGTTGGCCAAGATTCTCCAGGCTTCGTCAATGTTTCATATTCTCCGCATATGTATTCTTCCGAGCGGTTACCGATCTGTCGAATTCTTGACCTATAATTCACTTCCTTCGAAGATGGATTATGTTTATTTTCCCGAAACTTCAGTGTCATTTAATCTTTATTCTATCTTTTCAGGTCAAATATCACATTCCTAAGACTTATGGATTGATCCGAAGTGCAATCAAGCATTTGGAGAAGATTCGGTTAAAACGGAACAAAACAGGGCAGTCTGACTTTTCGAACTTAATTTGCGTGCTTAGATCGCATATTGTCTCCAAATGCGTTCTATAGCTTGTTGGAAAGGTACTTCAAAGAGCTAAAACTTTGTAGTTTACACCAAGTGCAAATTCGGAAGCTAAAACAGCGAAACGGGCATGAGAAGTCTATGTCGTATATGTATTCTTCATCACGGTTGGTACGCTTATTCACGCATAACGACGCTTCACCATGCTTCGCGACAGTCCTCACGCTTACCCACGATCACCACGGATTACCACGCTTGGCCGATGTTGGCCAAGATTCTCCAGGCTTTGTCAATGTTTCATATTCTGCGCATATGTATTCTTCCGAGCGGTCACCGATCTGTCGAATTCTTGACCTATAATTCACTTCCTTCGTTGATGGATTATGTTTGTTTTCCCGATATTTCATTGTCATTTAATCTTTATTCTATCTTTTCAGGTCAAATATCTCATTCGTAAGACCTATGGATTGATCCGAAGTGCAACAAAGTACTTGGTGAAGATTTGGTTAAAAATGAACAAAACAGGGCAGACTGACCTTCGAACTTAATTTGCATGCTTTGATCTCATATGGTCTCCAAATGGCTCGTTCTATAACTTGTTGGAAAGGTAATTCAAATAGCTACAACTTTGTAGTTTACACCAAGTGCAAATTCGGAAGTTAAAACAACGAAACGGGCATGAGAAGTCTATGTCGTATATGTATTCTTCATCACGGTTGGTACGCTTATTCACGCATAACGACGCTCACCATGCTTCGCGGCAGTCCTCACGCTTTCCCACGATCACCACGGATTACCACGCTTGGCCGATGTTGGCCAAGATTCTCCAGGCTTTGTCAATGTTTTATATTCTCCGCATATGTATTCTTCCGAGCGGTCACCGATCTGTCGAATTCTTGACCAATTATTCACTTCCTTCGATGATGGATTATGTTTGTTTTCCAGACATTTCATTGTCATTTAATCTTTATTCTATCTTTTCAGGTCAAATATCTCATTCGTAAGATCTATGGATTGATCCGAAGTGCAACAAAGTACTTGGTGAAGATTTGGTTAAAAAGGAACAAAACATGGCAGACTGACCTTCGAACTTAATTTGCATGCTTTGATCTCATATGGTCTCCAAATGGCTCGTTCTATAACTTTTTGGAAAGGTAATTCAAAGAGCTACAACTTTGTAGTTTACACCAAGTGCAAATTCGGAAGTTAAAACAACGAAACGGGCATGAGAAGTCTATGTCGTATATGTATTCTTCATCACGGTTGGTACGCTTATTCACGCATAACGACGCTCACCATGCTTCGCGGCAGTTCTCACGCTTTCCCACGATCACCACGGATTACTACGCTTGGCCGATGTTGGCCAAGATTCTCCAGGCTTTGTCAATGTTTCATATTCTCCGCATATGTATTCTTCCGTGCGGTCATCGATCTGTCGAATTCTTGACCAATTATTCACTTCCTTCGATGATGGATTATGTTTGTTTTCCCGATATTTCATTCTCATTTAATCTTTATTCTATCTTTTCAGGTCAAATATCTCATTCGTACAACCTATGGATTGATCCGAAGTGCAACAAAGTACTTGGTGAAGATTTGGTTAAAAAGGAACAAAACAGGGCAGACTGACCTTCGAACATAATTTGCATGCTTTGATCTCATATGGTCTCCAAATGGCTCGTTCTATAACTTTTTGGAAAGGTAATTCAAAGAGCTAAAACTTTGAAGTTTACACCAAGAGCAAATTCGGAAGTTAAAACAGCGAAACGGGCATGAGAAGTCTCTGTCGTATATGTATTCTTCATCGCGGTTGCTAGGCTTATTCACGCATAACGACGCTTCTTCATGCTTCGCGGCAGTCCTCACGTTTTTCCACGATCACCATGGATTACCACGCTTGGCCGATGTTGGCCAAGATTCTCCAGGCTTCGTCAATGTTTCATATTCTCCGCATATGTATTCTTCCGAGCGGTTACCGATCTGTCGAATTCTTGACCTATAATTCACTTCCTTCGAAGATGGATTATGTTTATTTTCCCGAAACTTCAGTGTCATTTAATCTTTATTCTATCTTTTCAGGTCAAATATCACATTCCTAAGACTTATGGATTGATCCGAAGTGCAATCAAGCATTTGGAGAAGATTCGGTTAAAACGGAACAAAACAGGGCAGTCTGACTTTTCGAACTTAATTTGCGTGCTTAGATCGCATATTGTCTCCAAATGCGTTCTATAGCTTGTTGGAAAGGTACTTCAAAGAGCTAAAACTTTGTAGTTTACACCAAGTGCAAATTCGGAAGCTAAAACAGCGAAACGGGCATGAGAAGTCTATGTCGTATATGTATTCTTCATCACGGTTGGTACGCTTATTCACGCATAACGACGCTTCACCATGCTTCGCGACAGTCCTCACGCTTACCCACGATCACCACGGATTACCACGCTTGGCCGATGTTGGCCAAGATTCTCCAGGCTTTGTCAATGTTTCATATTCTGCGCATATGTATTCTTCCGAGCGGTCACCGATCTGTCGAATTCTTGACCTATAATTCACTTCCTTCGTTGATGGATTATGTTTGTTTTCCCGATATTTCATTGTCATTTAATCTTTATTCTATCTTTTCAGGTCAAATATCTCATTCGTAAGACCTATGGATTGATCCGAAGTGCAACAAAGTACTTGGTGAAGATTTGGTTAAAAATGAACAAAACAGGGCAGACTGACCTTCGAACTTAATTTGCATGCTTTGATCTCATATGGTCTCCAAATGGCTCGTTCTATAACTTGTTGGAAAGGTAATTCAAATAGCTACAACTTTGTAGTTTACACCAAGTGCAAATTCGGAAGTTAAAACAACGAAACGGGCATGAGAAGTCTATGTCGTATATGTATTCTTCATCACGGTTGGTACGCTTATTCACGCATAACGACGCTCACCATGCTTCGCGGCAGTCCTCACGCTTTCCCACGATCACCACGGATTACCACGCTTGGCCGATGTTGGCCAAGATTCTCCAGGCTTTGTCAATGTTTCATATTCTCCGCATATGTATTCTTCCGAGCGGTCACCGATCTGTCGAATTCTTGACCAATTATTCACTTCCTTCGATGATGGATTATGTTTGTTTTCTAGACATTTCATTGTCATTTAATCTTTATTCTATCTTTTCAGGTCAAATATCTCATTCGTAAGACCTATGGATTGATCCGAAGTGCAACAACGTACTTGGTGAAGATTTGGTTAAAAAGGAACAGAACATGGCAGACTGACCTTCGAACTTAATTTGCATGCTTTGATCTCATATTGTCTCCAAATGGCTCGTTCTATAACTTGTTGGAAAGGTAATTCAAAGAGCTACAACTTTGTAGTTTACACCAAGTGCAAATTCGGAAGTTAAAACAGCGAAACGGGCATGAGAAGTCTATGTCGTATATGTATTCTTCATCACGGTTGGTACGCTTATTCACGCATAACGACGCTCACCATGCTTCGCGGCAGTCCTCACGCTTTCCCACGATCACCAAGGATTACCACGCTTGGCCGATGTTGGCCAAGATTCTCCAGGCTTTGTCAATGTTTCATATTCTCCGCATATGTATTCTTCCGAGCGGTCACCGATCTGTCGAATTCTTGACCAATTATTCACTTCCTTCGATGATGGATTATGTTTGTTTTCCAGACATTTCATTGTCATTTAATCTTTATTCTATCTTTTCAGGTCAAATATGTCATTCGTAAGACCTATGGATTGATCCGAAGTGCAACAAAGTACTTGGTGAAGATTTGGTTAAAAAGGAACAAAACAGGGCAGACTGACCTTCGAACTTAATTTGCATGCTTTGATCTCATATGGTCTCCAAATGGCTCATTATATAACTTGTTGGAAAGGTAATTCAAAGTGCTAAAACTTTGTAGTTTACACCAAGAGCAAATTCGGAAGTTAAAACAGCAAAACGGGCATGAGAAGTCTCTGTCGTATATGTATTCTTCATCGCGGTTGCTAGGCTTATTCACGCAAAACGACGCTTCTTCATGCTTTACGGCAGTCCTCACGCATTCCCACGATCACCATGGATTACCACGCTTGGCCGATGTTGGCCAAGATTCTCCAGGCTTCGTCAATGTTTCATATTCTCCGCATATGTATTCTTCTGAGCGGTCACCGATCTGTCGAATTCTTGACCTATAATTCACTTCCTTCGATGATGGATTATGTTTGTTTTCCCGAAACTTCAGTGTCATTTAATCTTTATTCTATCTTTTTATGTCAAATATCACATTCCTAAGACTTATGGATTGATCCGAAGTGCAACAAAGTATTTGGTGAAGATTTGGTTAAAAAGGAACAAAAGAGAGCCGACTGACCTTTCGAACTTAATTTGCATGCTTAGATCTCATATTGTCTCCAAATGGCTCGTTCTATAGCTTGTTGGAAAGGTAATTCAAAGAGCTACAACTTTGTAGTTTACACCAAGTGCAAATTCGGAAGCTCAAACAGCGAAACGGCCATGAGAAGTCTATGTCGTATATGTATTCTTCATCACGGTTGGTACGCTTATTCACGCATAACGACGCTCACCATGCTTCGCGGCAGTCCTCACGCTTTCCCACGATCACCACGGATTACCACGCTTGGCCGATGTTGGCCAAGATTCTCCAGGCTTTGTCAATGTTTCATATTCTCCGCATATGTATTCTTCCGAGCGGTCACCGATCTGTCGAATTCTTGACCAATTATTCACTTCTTTCGATGATGGATTATGTTTGTTTTCCAGACATTTCATTGTCATTTAATCTTTATTCTATCTTTTCTGGTCAAATATCTCATTCGTAAGATCTATGGATTGATCCGAAGTGCAACAAAGTACTTGGTGAAGATTTGGTTAAAAAGGAACAAAACATGGCAGACTGACCTTCGAACTTAATTTGCATGCTTTGATCTCATATGGTCTCCAAATGGCTCGTTCTATAACTTTTTGGAAAGGTAATTCAAAGAGCTACAACTTTGTAGTTTACACCAAGTGCAAATTCGGAAGTTAAAACAACGAAACGGGCATGAGAAGTCTATGTCGTATATGTATTCTTCATCGCGGTTGGTACGCTTATTCACGCATAACGACGCTCACCATGCTTCGCGGCAGTTCTCACGCTTTCCCACGATCACCACGGATTACTACGCTTGGCCGATGTTGGCCAAGATTCTCCAGGCTTTGTCAATGTTTCATATTCTCCGCATATGTATTCTTCCGTGCGGTCATCGATCTGTCGAATTCTTGACCAATTATTCACTTCCTTCGATGATGGATTATGTTTGTTTTCCCGATATTTCATTCTCATTTAATCTTTATTCTATCTTTTCTGGTCAAATATCTCATTCGTACAACCTATGGATTGATCCGAAGTGCAACAAAGTACTTGGTGAAGATTTGGTTAAAAAGGAACAAAACAGGGCAGACTGACCTTCGAACATAATTTGCATGCTTTGATCTCATATGGTCTCCAAATGGCTCGTTCTATAACTTTTTGGAAAGGTAATTCAAAGAGCTAAAACTTTGAAGTTTACACCAAGAGCAAATTCGGAAGTTAAAACAGCGAAACGGGCATGAGAAGTCTCTGTCGTATATGTATTCTTCATCGCGGTTGCTAGGCTTATTCACGCATAACGACGCTTCTTCATGCTTCGCGGCAGTCCTCACGTTTTTCCACGATCACCATGGATTACCACGCTTGGCCGATGTTGGCCAAGATTCTCCAGGCTTCGTCAATGTTTCATATTCTCCGCATATGTATTCTTCCGAGCGGTTACCGATCTGTCGAATTCTTGACCTATAATTCACTTCCTTCGAAGATGGATTATGTTTATTTTCCCGAAACTTCAGTGTCATTTAATCTTTATTCTATCTTTTCAGGTCAAATATCACATTCCTAAGACTTATGGATTGATCCTAAGTGCAACAAAGCATTTGGAGAAGATTCGGTTAAAACGGAACAAAACAGGGCAGTCTGACTTTTCGAACTTAATTTGCGTGCTTAGATCGCATATTGTCTCCAAATGGCTCGTTCTATAGCTTGTTGGAAATGTACTTCAAAGAGCTACAACTATGTAGTTTACACCAAGTGCAAATTCGGAAGCTAAAACAGCGAAACGGGCATGAGAAGTCTATGTCGTATATGTATTCTTCATCACGGTTGGTACGCTTATTCACGCATAACGACGCTTCACCATGCTTCGCGACAGTCCTCACGCTTACCCACGATCACCACGGATTACCACGCTTGGCCGATGTTGGCAAAGATTCTCCAGGCTTTGTCAATGTTTCATATTCTGCGCATATGTATTCTTCCGAGCGGTCACCGATCTGTCGAATTCTTGACCTATAATTCACTTCCTTCGTTGATGGATTATGTTTGTTTTCCCGATATTTCATTGTCATTTAATCTTTATTCTATCTTTTCAGGTCAAATATCTCATTCGTAAGACCTATGGATTGATCCGAAGTGCAACAAAGTACTTGGTGAAGATTTGGTTAAAAATGAACAAAACAGGGCAGACTGACCTTCGAACTTAATTTGCATGCTTTGATCTCATATGGTCTCCAAATGGCTCGTTCTATAACTTGTTGGAAAGGTAATTCAAAGAGCTAAAACTTTGTAGTTTACACCAAGAGCAAATTCGGAAGTTAAAATAGCGAAACGGGCATGAGAAGTCTCTGTCGTATATGTACTCTTCATCGCGGTTGCTAGGCTTATTAACGCATAACGACGCTTCTTCATGCTTCGCGGCAGTCCTCACGCTTTTCCACGATCACCATGGATTACCACGCTTGGCCGATGTTGGCCAAGATTCTCCAGGCTTCGTCTATGTTTCATATTCTCCGCATATGTATTCTTCCGAGCGGTTACCGATCTGTCGAATTCTTGACCTATAATTCACTTCCTTCGTTGATGGATTATGTTTGTTTTCCCGAAACTTCAGTGTCATTTAATCTTTATTCTATCTTTTCAAGTCAAATATCACATTCCTAAGACTTATGGATTGATCCGAAGTGCAACAAAGTATTTGGTGAAGATTTGGTTAAAAAAGGAACAAAAGAGGGCCGACTGACCTTTCGACCTTAATTTGCATGCTTAGATCTCATATGGTCTCCAAATGGCTCGTTCTATACCTTGTTGGAAAGGTACTTCAAAGAGCTACAATTTTGTAATTTACACCAAGTGCAAATTCAGAAGTTAAAATGGCGAAACGGGCATGAGAATTCTCTGTCGTATATGTTTTCTTCATCGCGGTTGGTACGCTTATTCACGCATAACGACGCTTCACCATGCTTCGCGACAGTCCTCACGCTTACCCACGATCACCACGGATTACCACGCTTGGCCGATGTTGGCCAAGATTCTCCAGGCTTTGTCAATGTTTCATATTCTGCGCATATGTATTCTTCCGAGCGGTCACCGATCTGTCGAATTCTTGACCTATAATTCACTTCCTTCGATGATGGATTATGTTTGTTTTCCCGATATTTCATTGTCATTTAATCTTTATTCTATCTTTTCAGGTCAAATATCTCATTCGTAAGACCTATGGATTGATCCGAAGTGCAACAAAGTACTTGGTGAAGATTTGGTTAAAAATGAACAAAATAGGGCAGACTGACCTTCGAAATTAATTTGAATGCTTTGATCTCATATGGTCTCCAAATGGCTCGTTCTATAACTTGTTGGAAAGGTAATTCAAAGAGCTAAAACTTTGTAGTTTACACCAAGAGCAAATTCGGAAGTTAAAACAGCGAAACGGGCATGAGAAGTCTCTGTCGTATATGTACTCTTCATCGCGGTTGCTAGGCTTATTCACGCATAACGACGCTTCTTCATGCTTCGCGGCAGTCCTCACGCTTTCTCACGATCACCATGGATTACCACGCTTGGCCGATGTTGGCCAAGATTCTCCAGGCTTCGTCAATGTTTCATATTCTCTGCATATGTATTCTTCCGAGCGGTTACCGATCTGTCGAATTCTTGACCTATAATTCACTTCCTTCGATGATGGATTATGTTTGTTTTCCCGAAACTTCAGTGTCATTTAATCTTTATTCTATCTTTTCAGGTCAAATATCACATTCCTAAGACTTATGGATTGATCCGAAGTGCAACAAAGTATTTGGTGAAGATTTGGTTAAAAAGGAACAAAAGAGGGCCGACTGACCTTTCGACCTTAATTTGCATGCTTAGATCTCATATGGTCTCCAAATGGCTCGTTCTATACCTTGTTAGAAAGGTGATTCAAAGAGCTACAACTTTGTAGTTTACACCAAGTGCAAATTCGGAAGTTAAAATGGCGAAAGGGGCATCAGAATTCTCTGTCGTATATGTTTTCTTCATCGCGGTTGGTACGCTTATTCACGCATAACGACGCTTCACCATGCTTCGCGACAGTCCTCACGCTTACCCACGATCACCACGGATTACCATGCTTGGCCGATGTTGGCCAAGATTCTCCAGGCTTTGTCAATGTTTCATATTCTGCGCATATGTATTCTTCCGAGCGGTCACCGATCTGTCGAATTCTTGACCTATAATTCACTTCCTTCGATGATGGATTATGTTTGTTTTCCCGATATTTCATTGTCATTTAATCTTTATTCTATCTTTTCAGGTCAAATATCTCATTCGTAAGACCTATGGATTGATCCGAAGTGCAACAAAGTACTTGGTGAAGATTTGGTTAAAAATGAACAAAACAGGGCAGACTGACCTTCGAACTTAATTTGCATGCTTTGATCTCATATGGTCTCCAAATGGCTCGTTCTATAACTTGTTGGAAAGGTAATTCAAAGAGCTAAAACTTTGTAGTTTACACCAAGAGCAAATTCGGAAGTTAAAACAGCGAAACGGGCATGAGAAGTCTCTGTCGTATATGTACTCTTCATCGCGGTTGCTAGGCTTATTCACGCATAACGACGCTTCTTCATGCTTCGCGGCAGTCCTCACGCTTTCCCACGATCACCATGGATTACCACGCTTGGCCGATGTTGGCCAAGATTCTCCAGGCTTCGTCAATGTTTCATATTCTCCGCATATGTATTCTTCCGAGCGGTTACCGATCTGTCGAATTCTTGACCTATAATTAACTTCCTTCGATGATGGATTATGTTTGTTTTCCCGAAACTTCAGTGTCATTTAATCTTTATTCTATCTTTTCAGGTCAAATATCACATTCCTAAGACTTATGGATTGATCCGAAGTGCAACAAAGTATTTGGTGAAGATTTGGTTAAAAAGGAACAAAAGAGGGCCGACTGACCTTTCGACCTTAATTTGCATGCTTAGGTCTCATATGGTCTCCAAATGGCTCGTTCTATACCTTGTTGGAAAGGTAATTCAAAGAGCTACAACTTTGTAGTTTACACCAAGTGCAAAGTTGGAAGTTAAAAGAGCGAAACGGGCATGAGAATTCTCTGTCGTATATGTTTTCTTCATCGCGGTTGGTACGCTTATTCACGCATAACGACGCTTCACCATGCTTCGCGACAGTCCTCACGCTTACCCACGATCACCACGGATTACCATGCTTGGCCGATGTTGGCCAAGATTCTCCAGGCTTTGTCAATGTTTCATATTCTGCGCATATGTATTCTTCCGAGCGGTCACCGATCTGTCGAATTCTTGACCTATAATTCACTTCCTTCGATGATAGATTATGTTTGTTTTCCCGAAACTTCAGTGTCATTTAATCTTTATTCTATCTTTTCAGGTCAAATATCACATTCCTAAGAGTTATGGATTGATCCGAAGTGCAACAAAGTATTTGGTGAAGATTTGGTTAAAAAGGAACAAAAGAGAGCCGACTGACCTTCCGAACTTAATTTGCATGCTTAGATCTCATATGGTCTCCAAATGGCTCGTTCTATAGCTTGTTGGAAAGGTAATTCAAAGAGCTACAACTTTGTAGTTTACACCAAGTGCAAATTCGGAAGCTAAAACAGCGAAACGGGCATAAAAATTGTATGTCGTATATGTATTCTTCATCACGGTTGGTACGCTTATTCATGCATAACGACGCTCACCATGCTTCGCGGCAGTCCTCACGCTTTCCCACGATCACCACGGATTACCACGCTTGGCCGATGTTGGCCAAGATTCTCCAGGCTTTGTCAATGTTTCATATTCTCCGCATATGTATTCTTCCGAGCGGTCACCGATCTGTCGAATTCTTGACCAATTATTCACTTTCTTCGATGAAGGATTATGTTTGTTTTCCCGATATTTCATTGTTATTTAATCTTTATTCTATCTTTTCAGGTCAAATATCTCATTCGTAAGACCTATGGATTGATCCGAAGTGCAACAAAGTATTTGGTGAAGATTTGGTTAAAAAGGAACAAAACAGGGCAGACTGACCTTCGAACTTAATTTGCATGCTTTGACCTCATATGGTCTCCAAATGGCTCGTTCTATAACTTGTTGGAAAGGTAATTCAAAGAGCTAAAACTTTGTAGTTTACTACAAGAGCAAATTCGGAAGTTAAAACAGCGAAACGGGCATGAGAAGTCTCTGTCGTATATGTATTCTTCATCGCGGTTGCTAGGCTTATTCACGCATAACGACGCTTCTTCATGCTTCGCGGCAGTCCTCACGCTTTCCCAAGATCACCATGGATTACCACGCTTGGCCGATGTTGGCCAAGATTCTCCAGGCTTCGTCAATGTTTCATATTCTCCGCATTTGTATTCTTCCGAGCGGTTACCGATCTGTCGAATTCTTGACCTATAATTCACTTCCTTCGATGATGGATTATGTTTGTTTTCCCGAAACTTCAGTGTCATTTAATCTTTATTCTATCTTTTCAGGTCAAATATCACATTCCTAAGACTTATGGATTGATCCGAAGTGCAACAAAGTATTTGGTGAAGATTTTGTTAAAAAGGAACAAAAGAGAGCCGACTGCCTTTTCGAACTTAATTTGCATGCTTAGATCTCATATGGTCTCCAAATGGCTCGTTCTATAGCTTGTTGGAAAGGTAATTCAAAGAGCTACAACTTTGTAGTTTACTCCAAGTGCAAATTCGGAAGCTAAAACAGCGAAACGGGCATAAGAAATCTATGTCGTATATGTATTCTTCATCACGGTTGGTACGCTTATTCACGCATAACGACGCTCACCATGCTTCGCGGCAGTCCTCACGCTTTCCCACGATCACCACGGATTACCACGCTTGGCCGATGTTGGCCAAGATTCTCCGGGCTTTGTCAATGTTTTATATTCTCCGCATATGTATTCTTCCGAGCGAGCACCGATCTGTCGATATCTTGACCAATTATTCACTTCCTTCGATGATGGATTATGTTTGTTTTTCAGATATTTCATTGTCATTTAATCTTTATTCTATCTTTTCAGGTCAAATATCTCATTCGTAAGACCTACGGATTGATCCGAAGTGCAACAAAGTACTTGGTGAAGATTTGGTTAAAAAGGAACAAAACATGGCAGACTGACCTTCGAACTTAATTTGCATGCTTTGATCTCATATGGTCTCCAAATGGCTCGTTCTATAACTTGTTGGAAAGGTAATTCAAAGAGCTACAAGTTTGTAGTTTATACCAAGTGCAAATTCGGAAGTTAAAACAGCGAAACGGGCATGAGAAGTCTATGTCGTATATGTATTCTTCATCACGGTTGGTACGCTTATTCACGCATAACGACGCTCACTATGCTTCGCGGCAGTCCTCACGCTTTCCCACGATCACCACGGATTACCACGCTTGGCCGATGTTGGCCAAGATTCTCCAGGCTTTGTCAATGTTTCATATTCTCCGCATATGTATTCTTCCGAGCGGTCACCGATCTGTCGAATTCTTGACCAATTATTCACTTTCTTCGATGAAGGATTATGTTTGTTTTCCCGATATTTCATTGTCATTTAATCTTTATTCTATTTTTCAGGTCAAATATCTCATTCGTAAGACCTATGGATTGATCCGAAGTGCAACAAAGTACTTGGTGAAGATTTGGTTAAAAAGGAACCAAACATGGCAGACTGACCTTCGAAATTAATTTGCATGCTTTGATCTCATATGGTCTAAATGCCTCGTTCTATAACTTGTTGGAAAGGTAATTGAAAGAGCTAAAACTTTTTAGTTTACACCAAGAGCAAATTCGGAAGTTAAAACAGCGAAACGGGCATGAGAAGTCTCTGTCGTATATGTATTCTTCATCGCGGTTGCTAGGCTTATTCACGCATAACGACGCGTCTTCATGCTTCGCGGCAGTCCTCACGCTTTCCCACGATCACCATGGATTACCACGCTTGGCCGATGTTGGCCAAGATTCTCCAGGCTTCGTCAATGTTTCATATTCTCCGCATATGTATTCTTCCGAGCGGTTACCGATCTGTCGAATTCTTGACCTATAATTCACTTCCTTCGATGATGGATTATGTTTATTTTCCCGAAACTTCAGTGTCATTTAATCTTTATTCTATCTTTTCAGGTCAAATATCACATTCTTAAGACTTATGGATTGATCCGAAGTGCAACAAAGCATTTGGAGAAGATTCGGTTAAAAAGGAACAAAACAGGGCAGTCTGACTTTTCGAACTTAATTTACTTGCTTAGATCGCATATTGTCTCCAAATGGCTCGTTCTATAGCTTGTTGGAAAGGTACTTCAAAGAGCTACAACTTTGTAGTTTACACCAAGTGCAAATTCGGAAGCTAAAATGGCGAAACGGGCATGAGAAGTCTATGTCGTATATGTATTCTTCATCACGGTTGGTACGCTTATTCACGCATAACGACGCTTCACCATGCTTCGCGACAGTCCTCACGCTTACCCACGATCACCACGGATTACCACCCTTGGCCGATGTTGGCCAAGATTCTCCAGGCTTTGTCAATGTTTCATATTCTGCGCATATGTATTCTTCCGAGCGGTCACCGATCTGTCGAATTCTTGACCTATAATTCACTTCCTTCGATGATGGATTATGTTTGTTTTCCCGATATTTCATTGTCATTTAATCTTTATTCTATCTTTTCAGGTCAAATATCTCATTCGTAAGACCTATGGATTGATCCGAAGTGCAACAAAGTACTTGGTGAAGATTTGGTTAAAAATGAACAATACAGGGCAGACTGACCTTCGAACTTAATTTGCATGCTTTGATCTCATATGGTCTCCAAATGGCTCGTTCTATAACTTGTTGGAAAGGTAATTCAAAGAGCTAAAACTTTGTAGTTTACACCAAGAGCAAATTCGGAAGTGAAAACAGCGAAACGGGCATGAGAAGTCTCTGTCGTATATGTACTCTTCATCACGGTTGGTACGCTTATTCACGCATAACGACGCTCACCATGCTTCGCGGCAGTCCTCACGCTTTCCCACGATCACCACGGATTACCACGCTTGGCCGATGTTGGCCAAGATTCTCCAGGCTTTGTCAATGTTTCATATTCTCCGCATATGTATTCTTCCGAGCGGTCACCGATCTGTCGAATTCTTGACCAATTATTCACTTTCTTCGATGATGGATTATGTTTGTTTTCCCGATATTTCATTGTTATTTAATCTTTATTCTATCTTTTCAGGTCAAATATCTCATTCGTAAGACCTATGGATTGATCCGAAGTGCAACAAAGTACTTGGTGAAGATTTGGTTAAAAAGGAACAAAACAGGGCAGACTGACCTTCGAACTTAATTTGCACGCTTTGATCTCATATGGTCTCCAAATGGCTCGTTTTATAACTTGTTGGAAAGGTAATTCAAAGAGCTAAAACTTTGTAGTTTACACCAAGAGCAAATTCGGAAGTTAAAACAGCGAAACGGGCATGAGAAGTCTCTGTCGTATATGTATTCTTCATCGCGGTTGCTAGGCTTATTCACGCATAACGACGCTTCTTCATGTTTCGCGGCAGTCCTCACGCTTTCCCAAAATCACCATGGATTACCACGCTTGGCCGATGTTGGCCAAGATTCTCCAGGCTTCGTCAATGTTTCATATTCTCCGCATTTGTATTCTTCCGAGCGGTTACCGATCTGTCGAATTCTTGACCTATAATTCACTTCCTTCGATGATGGATTATGTTTGTTTTCCCGAAACTTCATTGTCATTTAATCTTTATTCTATCTTTTCAGGTCAAATATCACATTCCTAAGACTTATGGATTGATCCGAAGTGCAACAAAGTATTTGGTGAAGATTTGGTTAAAAAGGAACAAAAGAGGGCCGACTAACCTTTCGAACTTAATTTGCATGCTTAGATTTCATATGGTCTCCAAATGGCTCGTTCTATAGCTTGTTAAAACTTTGTAGTTTACACCAAGTGCAAATTCGGAAATTAAAATACCGAAACGGGCATGAGAATTCTCTGTCGTATATGTATTCTTCATCGCGGTTGGTACGCTTATTCACGCATAACGACGCTTCACCATGCTTCGCGACAGTCCTCACGCTTTCCCACGATCACCACGGATTACCACGCTTGGTCGATGTTGGCCAAGATTCTCCAGGCTTTTTCAATGTTTCATATTCTCCGCATATGTATTCTTCCGAACGGTCACCGACCTGTCGAATTCTTGACCTATAATTCACTTCCTTCGATGATGGATTATGTTTGTTTTCCCGAAACTGCAGTGTCATTTAATCTTTATTCTATCTTTTCAGGTCAAATATCACATTCCTAAGACTTATGGATTGATCCGAAGTGCAACAAAGTATTTGGTGAAGATTTGGTTAAAAAGGAACAAAAGAGAGCCGACTGACCTTTAGAACTTAATTTGCATGCTTAGATCTCATATGGTCTCCAAATGGCTCGTTTTATAGCTTATTGGAAAGGTAATTCAAAGAGCTTCAACTTTGTAGTTTACATCAAGTACAAATTCGAAATCTAAAACAGCGAAACGGGCATGAGAAGTCTATGTCGTATATGTATTCTTCATCACGGTTGGTACGCTTATTTACGCATAAGGACGCTCACCATGCTTCGCGGCAGTTCTCACGCTTTCCCACGATCACCACGGATTACCACGCTTGGCCGATGTTGGCCAAGATTCTCCAGGCTTTGTCAATGTTTCATAGTCTCCGCATATGTATTCTTCCGAGCGGTCACCGATCTGTCGAATTCTTGACCAATTATTCATTTCATTGTCATTTAATATTTATTCTATCTTTTCAGGTCAAATATCTCGTTCGTAAGACCTATGGATTGATCCGAAGTGCAACAAAGTACTTGGTGAAGATTTGGTTAAAAAGGAACAAAAGAGGGCCGACTGACCTTTCGACCTTAATTTGCATGCTTAGATCTCATATGGTCTCCAAATGGCTCGTTCTATACCTTGTTGGAAAGGTAATTCAAAGAGCTACAACTTTGTAGTTTACACCAAGTGCAAATTCGGAAGTTAAAATGGCGAAACGGGCATCAGAATTCTCTGTCGTATATGTTTTCTTCATCGCGGTTGGTACGCTTATTCACGCATAACGACGCTTCACCATGCTTCGCGGCAGTCCTCACGCTTTCCCACGATCACCACGGATTACCACGCTTGGCCGATGTTGGCCAAGATTCTCCAGGCTTTGTCAATGTTTCATATTCTCCGCATATGTATTCTTCCGAGCGGTCACCGATCTGTCGAATTCTTGACCAATTATTCACTTTCTTCGATGAAGGATTATGTTTGTTTTCCCGATATTTCATTGTTATTTAATCTTTACTCTATCTTTTCAGGTCAAATATCTCATTCGTAAGACCTATGGATTGATCCGAAGTGCAACAAAGTACTTGGTGAAGATTTGGTTAAAAAGGAACAAAACAGGGCAGACTGACCTTCGAACTTAATTTGCATGCTTTGACCTCATATGGTCTCCAAATGGCTCGTTCTATAACTTGTTGGAAAGGTAATTCAAAGAGCTAAAACTTTGTAGTTTACTACAAGAGCAAATTCGGAAGTTAAAACAGCGAAACGGGCATGAGAAGTCTCTGTCGTATATGTATTCTTCATCGCGGTTGCTAGGCTTATTCACGCATAACGACGCTTCTTCATGCTTCGCGGCAGTCCTCACGCTTTCCCAAGATCACCATGGATTACCACGCTTGGCCGATGTTGGCCTAGATTCTCCAGGCTTCGTCAATGTTTCATATTCTCCGCATTTGTATTCTTCCGAGCGGTTACCGATCTGTCGAATTCTTGACCTATAATTCACTTCCTTCGATGATGGATTATGTTTGTTTTCCCGAAACTTCAGTGTCATTTAATCTTTATTCTATCTTTTCAGGTCAAATATCACATTCCTAAGATTTATGGATTGATCCGAAGTGCAACAAAGTATTTGGTGAAGATTTTGTTAAAAAGGAACAAAAGAGAGCCGACTGACTTTTCGAACTTAATTTGCATGCTTAGATCTCGTATGGTCTCCAAATGGCTCGTTCTATAGCTTGTTGGAAAGGGAATTCAAAGAGCTACAACTTTGTAGTTTACACCAAGTGCAAATTCGGAAGCTAAAATAGCGAAACGGGCATCAGAAATCTATGTCGTATATGTATTCTTCATCACGGTTGGTACGCTTATTCACGCATAACGACGCTCACCATGCTTCGCGGCAGTCCTCACGCTTTCCCACGATCACCACGGATTACCACGCTTAGCCGATGTTGGCCAAGATTCTCCGGGCTTTGTCAATGTTTTATATTCTCCGCATATGTATTCTTCCGAGCGGTCACCGATCTGTCGATATCTTGACCAATTATTCACTTCCTTCGATGATGGATTATGTTTGTTTTCCAGATATTTCATTGTCATTTAATCTTTATTCTATCTTTTCAGGTCAAATATCTCATTCGTAAGACCTATGGATTGATCCGAAGTGCAACAAAGTACTTGGTGAAGATTTGGTTAAAAAGGAACAAAACATGGCAGACTGACCTTCGAACTTAATTTGCATGCTTTGATCTCATATGGTCTCCAAATGGCTCGTTCTATAACTTGTTGGAAAGGTAATTCAAAGAGCTACAAGTTTGTAGTTTACACCAAGTGCAAATTCGGAAGTTAAAACAGCGAAACGGGCATGAGAAGTCTATGTCGTATATGTATTCTTCATCACGGTTGGTACGCTTATTCACGCATAACGACGCTCACCATGCTTCGCGGCAGTCCTCACGCTTTCCCACGATCACCACGGATTACCACGCTTGGCCGATGTTGGCCAAGATTCTCCAGGCTTTGTCAATGTTTCATATTCTCCGCATATGTATTCTTCCGAGCGGTCACCGATCTGTCGAATTCTTGACCAATTATTCACTTTCTTCGATGAAGGACTATGTTTGTTTTCCCGATATTTCATTGTCATTTAATCTTTATTCTATCTTTTCAGGTCAAATATCTCATTCGTAAGACCTATGGATTGATCCGAAGTGCAACAAAGTACTTGGTGAAGATTTGGTTAAAAAGGAACCAAACATGGCAGACTGACCTTCGAAATTAATTTGCATGCTTTGATCTCATATGGTCTCCAAATGCCTCGTTCTATAACTTGTTGGAAAGGTAATTGAAAGAGCTAAAACTTTTTAGTTTACACCAAGAGCAAATTCGGAAGTTAAAACAGCGAAACGGGCATGAGAAGTCTCTGTCGTATATGTATTCTTCATCGCGGTTGCTAGGCTTATTCACGCATAACGACGCGTCTTCATGCTTCGCGGCAGTCCTCACGCTTTCCCACGATCACCATGGATTACCACGCTTGGCCGATGTTGGCCAAGATTCTCCAGGCTTCGTCAATGTTTCATATTCTCCGCATATGTATTCTTCCGAGCGGTTACCGATTTGTCGAATTCTTGACCTATAATTCACTTCCTTCGATGATGGATTATGTTTATTTTCCCGAAACTTCAGTGTCATTTAATCTTTATTCTATCTTTTCAGGTCAAATATCACATTCCTAAGACTTATGGATTGATCCGAAGTGCAACAAAGCATTTGGAGAAGATTCGGTTAAAAAGGAACAAAACAGGGCAGTCTGACTTTTCGAACTTAATTTGCTTGCTTAGATCGCATATTGTCTCCAAATGGCTCGTTCTATAGCTTGTTGGAAAGGTACTTCAAAGAGCTACAACTTTGTAGTTTACACCAAGTGCAAATTCGGAAGCTAAAATGGCGAAACGGGCATGAGAAGTCTATGTCGTATATGTATTCTTCATCACGGTTGGTACGCTTATTCACGCATAACGACGCTTCACCATGCTTCGCGACAGTCCTCACGCTTACCCACGATCACCACGGATTACCACCCTTGGCCGATGTTGGCCAAGATTCTCCAGGCTTTGTCAATGTTTCATATTCTGCGCATATGTATTCTTCCGAGCGGTCACCGATCTGTCGAATTCTTGACCTATAATTCACTTCCTTCGATGATGGATTATGTTTGTTTTCCCGATATTTCATTTTCATTTAATCTTTATTCTATCTTTTCAGGTCAAATATCTCATTCGTAAGACCTATGGATTGATCCGAAGTGCAACAAAGTACTTGGTGAAGATTTGGTTAAAAATGAACAATACAGGGCAGACTGACCTTCGAACTTAATTTGCATGCTTTGATCTCATATGGTCTCCAAATGGCTCGTTCTATAACTTGTTGGAAAGGTAATTCAAAGAGCTAAAACTTTGTAGTTTACTACAAGAGCAAATTCGGAAGTTAAAACAGCGAAACGGGCATGAGAAGTCTCTGTCGTATATGTATTCTTCATCGCGGTTGCTAGGCTTATTCACGCATAACGACGCTTCTTCATGCTTCGCGGCAGTCCTCACGCTTTCCCAAGATCACCATGGATTACCACGCTTGGCCGATGTTGGCCTAGATTCTCCAGGCTTCGTCAATGTTTCATATTCTCCGCATTTGTATTCTTCCGAGCGGTTACCGATCTGTCGAATTCTTGACCTATAATTCACTTCCTTCGATGATGGATTATGTTTGTTTTCCCGAAACTTCAGTGTCATTTAATCTTTATTCTATCTTTTCAGGTCAAATATCACATTCCTAAGATTTATGGATTGATCCGAAGTGCAACAAAGTATTTGGTGAAGATTTTGTTAAAAAGGAACAAAAGAGAGCCGACTGACTTTTCGAACTTAATTTGCATGCTTAGATCTCGTATGGTCTCCAAATGGCTCGTTCTATAGCTTGTTGGAAAGGGAATTCAAAGAGCTACAACTTTGTAGTTTACACCAAGTGCAAATTCGGAAGCTAAAATAGCGAAACGGGCATCAGAAATCTATGTCGTATATGTATTCTTCATCACGGTTGGTACGCTTATTCACGCATAACGACGCTCACCATGCTTCGCGGCAGTCCTCACGCTTTCCCACGATCACCACGGATTACCACGCTTAGCCGATGTTGGCCAAGATTCTCCGGGCTTTGTCAATGTTTTATATTCTCCGCATATGTATTCTTCCGAGCGGTCACCGATCTGTCGATATCTTGACCAATTATTCACTTCCTTCGATGATGGATTATGTTTGTTTTCCAGATATTTCATTGTCATTTAATCTTTATTCTATCTTTTCAGGTCAAATATCTCATTCGTAAGACCTATGGATTGATCCGAAGTGCAACAAAGTACTTGGTGAAGATTTGGTTAAAAAGGAACAAAACATGGCAGACTGACCTTCGAACTTAATTTGCATGCTTTGATCTCATATGGTCTCCAAATGGCTCGTTCTATAACTTGTTGGAAAGGTAATTCAAAGAGCTACAAGTTTGTAGTTTACACCAAGTGCAAATTCGGAAGTTAAAACAGCGAAACGGGCATGAGAAGTCTATGTCGTATATGTATTCTTCATCACGGTTGGTACGCTTATTCACGCATAACGACGCTCACCATGCTTCGCGGCAGTCCTCACGCTTTCCCACGATCACCACGGATTACCACGCTTGGCCGATGTTGGCCAAGATTCTCCAGGCTTTGTCAATGTTTCATATTCTCCGCATATGTATTCTTCCGAGCGGTCACCGATCTGTCGAATTCTTGACCAATTATTCACTTTCTTCGATGAAGGACTATGTTTGTTTTCCCGATATTTCATTGTCATTTAATCTTTATTCTATCTTTTCAGGTCAAATATCTCATTCGTAAGACCTATGGATTGATCCGAAGTGCAACAAAGTACTTGGTGAAGATTTGGTTAAAAAGGAACCAAACATGGCAGACTGACCTTCGAAATTAATTTGCATGCTTTGATCTCATATGGTCTCCAAATGCCTCGTTCTATAACTTGTTGGAAAGGTAATTGAAAGAGCTAAAACTTTTTAGTTTACAACAAGAGCAAATTCGGAAGTTAAAACAGCGAAACGGGCATGAGAAGTCTCTGTCGTATATGTATTCTTCATCGCGGTTGCTAGGCTTATTCACGCATAACGACGCGTCTTCATGCTTCGCGGCAGTCCTCACGCTTTCCCACGATCACCATGGATTACCACGCTTGGCCGATGTTGGCCAAGATTCTCCAGGCTTCGTCAATGTTTCATATTCTCCGCATATGTATTCTTCCGAGCGGTTACCGATTTGTCGAATTCTTGACCTATAATTCACTTCCTTCGATGATGGATTATGTTTATTTTCCCGAAACTTCAGTGTCATTTAATCTTTATTCTATCTTTTCAGGTCAAATATCACATTCCTAAGACTTATGGATTGATCCGAAGTGCAACAAAGCATTTGGAGAAGATTCGGTTAAAAAGGAACAAAACAGGGCAGTCTGACTTTTCGAACTTAATTTGCTTGCTTAGATCGCATATTGTCTCCAAATGGCTCGTTCTATAGCTTGTTGGAAAGGTACTTCAAAGAGCTACAACTTTGTAGTTTACACCAAGTGCAAATTCGGAAGCTAAAATGGCGAAACGGGCATGAGAAGTCTATGTCGTATATGTATTCTTCATCACGGTTGGTACGCTTATTCACGCATAACGACGCTTCACCATGCTTCGCGACAGTCCTCACGCTTACCCACGATCACCACGGATTACCACCCTTGGCCGATGTTGGCCAAGATTCTCCAGGCTTTGTCAATGTTTCATATTCTGCGCATATGTATTCTTCCGAGCGGTCACCGATCTGTCGAATTCTTGACCTATAATTCACTTCCTTCGATGATGGATTATGTTTGTTTTCCCGATATTTCATTTTCATTTAATCTTTATTCTATCTTTTCAGGTCAAATATCTCATTCGTAAGACCTATGGATTGATCCGAAGTGCAACAAAGTACTTGGTGAAGATTTGGTTAAAAATGAACAATACAGGGCAGACTGACCTTCGAACTTAATTTGCATGCTTTGATCTCATATGGTCTCCAAATGGCTCGTTCTATAACTTGTTGGAAAGGTAATTCAAAGTGCTAAAACTTTGTAGTTTACACCAAGAGCAAATTCGGAAGTTAAAACAGCGAAACGGGCATGAGAAGTCTCTGTCGTATATGTACTCTTCATCACGGTTGGTACGCTTATTCACGCATAACGACGCTCACCATGCTTCGCGGCAGTCCTCACGCTTTCACACGATCACCACGGATTACCACGCTTGGCCGATGTTGGCCAAGATTCTCCAGGCTTTGTCAATGTTTCATATTCTCCGCATATGTATTCTTCCGAGCGGTCACCGATCTGTCGAATTCTTGACCAATTATTCTCTTTCTTCGATGATGGATTATGTTTGTTTTCCCGATATTTCATTGTTATTTAATCTTTATTCTATCTTTTCAGGTCAAATATCTCATTCGTAAGACCTATGGATTGATCCGAAGTGCAACAAAGTACTTGGTGAAGATTTGGTTAAAAAGAAACAAAACAGGGCAGACTGACCTTCGAACTTAATTTGCATGCTTTGATCTCATATGGTCTCCAAATGGCTCGTTTTATAACTTGTTGGAAAGGTAATTCAAAGAGCTAAAACTTTGTAGTTTACACCAAGAGCAAATTCGGAAGTTAAAACAGCGAAACGGGCATGAGAAGTCTCTGTCGTATATGTATTCTTCATCGCGGTTGCTAGGCTTATTCACGCATAACGACGCTTCTTCATGTTTCGCGGCAGTCCTCACGCTTTCCCAAGATCACCATGGATTACCACGCTTGGCCGATGTTGGCCAAGATTCTCCAGGCTTCGTCAATGTTTCATATTCTCCGCATTTGTATTCTTCCGAGCGGTTACCGATCTGTCGGATTCTTGACCTATAATTCACTTCCTTCGATGATGGATTATGTTTGTTTTCCCGAAACTTCATTGTCATTTAATCTTTATTCTATCTTTTCAGGTCAAATATCACATTCCTAAGACTTATGGATTGATCCGAAGTGCAACAAAGTATTTGGTGAAGATTTGGTTAAAAAGGAACAAAAGAGGGCCGACTAACCTTTCGAACTTAATTTGCATGCTTAGATTTCATATGGTCTCCAAATGGCTCGTTCTATAGCTTGTTAAAAAGGTAATTCAAAGAGCTACAACTTTGTAGTTTACACCAAGTGCAAATTCGGAAATTAAAATACCGAAACGGGCATGAGAATTCTCTGTCGTATATGTATTCTTCATCGCGGTTGGTACGCTTATTCACGCATAACGACGCTTCACCATGCTTCGCGACAGTCCTCACGCTTTCCCACGATCACCACGGATTACCACGCTTGGTCGATGTTGGCCAAGATTCTCCAGGCTTTTTCAATGTTTCATATTCTCCGCATATGTATTCTTCCGAACGGTCACCGACCTGTCGAATTCTTGACCTATAATTCACTTCCTTCGATGATGGATTATGTTTGTTTTCCCGAAACTTAAGTGTCATTTAATCTTTATTCTATCTTTTCAGGTCAAATATCACATTCCTAAGACTTATGGATTGATCCGAAGTGCAACAAAGTATTTGGTGAAAATTTGGTTAAAAAGGAACAAAAGAGAGCCGACTGACCTTTAGAACTTAATTTGCATGCTTAGATCTCATATGGTCTCCAAATGGCTCGTTTTATAGCTTATTGGAAAGGTAATTCAAAGAGCTTCAACTTTGTAGTTTACATCAAGTACAAATTCGAAATCTAAAACAGCGAAACGGGCATGAGAAGTCTATGTCGTATATGTATTCTTCATCACGGTTGGTACGCTTATTTACGCATAAGGACGCTCACCATGCTTCGCGGCAGTTCTCACGCTTTCCCACGATCACCACGGATTACCACGCTTGGCCGATGTTGGCCAAGATTCTCCAGGCTTTGTCAATGTTTCATAGTCTCCGCATATGTATTCTTCCGAGCGGTCACTGATCTGTCGAATTCTTGACCAATTATTCATTTCATTGTCATTTAATATTTATTCTATCTTTTCAGGTCAAATATCTCGTTCGTAAGACCTATGGATTGATCCGAAGTGCAGCAAAGTACTTGGTGAAGATTTGGTTAAAAAGGAACCAAACATGGCAGACTGACCTTCGAAATTAATTTGCATGCTTTGATCTCATATGGTCTCCAAATGCCTCGTTCTATAACTTGTTGGAAAGGTAAATGAAAGAGCTAAAACTTTTTAGTTTACACCAAGAGCAAATTCGGAAGTTAAAACAGCGAAACGGGCATGAGAAGTCTCTGTCGTATATGTATTCTTCATCGCGGTTGCTAGGCTTATTCACGCATAACGACGCGTCTTCATGCTTCGCGGCGGTCCTCACGCTTTCCCACGATCACCATGGATTACCACGCTTGGCCGATGTTGGCCAAGATTCTCCAGGCTTCGTCAACGTTTCATATTCTCCGCATATGTATTCTTCCGAGCGGTTACCGATCTGTCGAATTCTTGACCTATAATTCACTTCCTTCGATGATGGATTATGTTTGTTTTCCCGAAACTTCAGTGTCATTTAATCTTTATTCTATCTTTTCAGGTCAAATATCACATTCCTAAGACTTATGGATTGATCCGAAGTGCAACAAAGTATTTGGTGAAGATTTGGTTAAAAAGGAACAAAAGAGGGCCGACTGACCTTTCGACCTTAATTTGCATGCTTAGATCTCATATAGTCTCCAAATGGCTCGTTCTATACCTTGTTGGAAAGGTAATTCAAAGAGCTACAACTTTATAGTTTACACCAAGTGCAAATTCGGAAGTTAAAATGGCGACACGGGCATCAGAATTCTCTGTCGTATATGTTTTCTTCATCGCGGTTGGTACGCTTATTCACGCATAACGACGCTTCACCATGCTTCGCGACAGTCCTCACGCTTACCCACGATCACCACGGATTACCATGCTTGGCCGATGTTGGCCAAGATTCTCCAGGCTTTGTCAATGTTTCATATTCTGCGCATATGTATTCTTCCGAGCGGTCACCGATCTGTCGAATTCTTGACCTATAATTCACTTCCTTCGATGATGGATTATGTTTGTTTTCCCGAATTTGGTCATGGTGTAAACTACAAAGTTGTAGCTCGTTGAATTAGCTTTCCAACAAGCTATAGAACGAGCCATTTGGAGACCATATGAGATCTAAGCATGCAAATTAAGTTCGAAAAGTCAGTCTGCCCTATTTGTTCCTTTTTAACCAAATCTTCTCCAAATACTTTGTTGCACTTCGGATCAATCCATAAGTCTTAGGAATGAGATATTTGACCTGATAAGATAGAATAAAGATTAAATGACAATGACATGTCGGGAAAACAAACATAATCCATCATCGAAGGAAGTGAATAATTGGTCAAGAATTCGACAGATCGGTGACCGCTCGGAAGAATGCATATGCGGAGAATATGAAACATTGACGAAGCGTGGAGAATCTTGGCCAACATCGGCCAAGCGTGGTAATCCGCGGTGATCGTGGGAAAGCGTGAGGACTGCCGCGAAGCATGGAGAAGCTTCGTTATGCGTGAATAAGCGTACCAACCGCGATGAAGAATACATATACGACAGAGACTTCTCATGCCCGTTTCGCTGTTTTAACTTCCGAATTTACTCTTGGTGTAAACTACAGAGTTTTAGCTCTTTGAATTAGCTTTCCAACAAGCTATAGATAGAGCTATTTGGATACCATATGAGATCTAAGCATGCAAATTAAGTTCGAAAAGTCAGTCTGCCCTGTTTTGTTCCTTTTTAACCAAATCTTCTCCAAATACTTTGTTGCACTTCGGATCAATCCATAATTCTTAGGAATGAGATATTTGACCTGATAAGATAGAATAAAGATTAAATGACAATGAAATGTCGGGAAAACAAACATAATCCATCATCGAAGGAAGTGAATAATTGGTCAAGAATTCGACAGATCGGTGACCGCTCGGAAGAATACATATGCGGAGAATATGAAACATTGACGAAGCGTGGAGAATCTTGGCCAACATCGGCCAAGCGTGGTAATCCGGGGTGATCGTGGGAAAGCGTGAGGACTGCCGCGAAGCATGGAGAAGCGTCGTTATGCGTTAATAAGCGTACCAACCGCGATGAAGAATACATATAAGACAGAGACTTCTCATGCCCGTTTCGATGTTTTTACTTCCGAATTTGCTCTTGGTGTAAACTACAAAGTTGTAGCTCTTGGAATTACCTTTCCAACAAGCTATAGAACGAGCCATGTGGAGACTATATGAGATCAAAGCATGCAAATTAAGTTCGAAAGGTCAGTCTGCCCTGTTTTGTTTCTTTTTAACCAAATTTTCACCTAGTACTTTGTTGCACTTCGAATCAATCCATAAGTCTTAGGAATGAGATATTTGACCTGATAAGATAGAATAAAGATTGAATAATAGGTCAAGAATTCGAAAGATCGGTGACCGCTCGGAAGAATACATATGCGGAGAATATGAAACATTGACGAAGCCTGGAGAATCTTGGCCAACATCGGCCAAGCGTGGTAATCCGTGGTGATCGTGGGAAAGCGTGAGGACTGCCGCGAAGCATGGAGAAGCGTCGTTATGCGTGAATAAGCGTACCAACCGCGATGAAGAATACATATCTGACAGAGACTTCTCATGCCCGTTTCGCTGTTTTAACTTCCGAATTTGCTCTTGGTGTAAATTACAAAGTTGTAGCTCTTTGAATAGCTTTTCTAACAAGCTATAGAACGAGCCATTTGGGGATCATATGAGATCGAAGCATGCAAATTTAGTTCGAAAGGTCAGTCTGCCCTCTTTTGTTCCTTTTTAACCAAATCTTCACCAAATACTTTGTTGCACTTCGGATCAATCCATAAGTCTTAGGAATGTGATATTTGACCTGAAAAGATAGAATCCATCATCGAAGGAAGTGAATAATAGGTCAAGAATTCGAAAGATCGGTGACCGCTCGGAAGAATACATATGCGGAGAATATGAAACATTGACGAAGCCTGGAGAATCTTGGCCAACATCGGCCAAGCGTGGTAATCCGTGGTGATCGTGGGAAAGCGTGAGGACTGCCGCGAAGCATGGAGAAGCGTCGTTATGCGTGAATAAGCGTACCAACCGCGATGAAGAATACATATCTGACAGAGACTTCTCATGCCCGTTTCGCTGTTTTAACATCCGAATTTGCTCTTGGTGTAAACTACAAAGTTGTACCTCTTTGAATAACGTTTCTAACAAGCTATAGAACGAGCCATTTGGAGACCACATGAGATCGAAGCATGCAAATTAAGTTCGAAAGGTCAGTCTGCCCTCTTTTGTTCCTTTTTAACCAAATCTTCACCAAATACTTTGTTGCACTTCGGATCAATCCATAAGTCTTAGGAATGTGATATTTGACCTGAAAAGATAGAATAAAGATTAGATGACAATGAAATTTCGGGAAAACAAACATAATCCATCATCGAAGGAAGTGAATAATAGGTCAAGAATTCGAAAGATCGGTGACCGCACGGAAGAATACATATGCGGAGAATATGAAACATTGACGAAGCCTGGAGAATCTTGGCGAACATCGGCCAAGCGTGGTAATCTGTGGTGATCGTGGGAAAGCGTGAGGACTGCCGCGAAGCATGGAGAAGCGTCGTTATGCGTGAATAAGCGTACCAACCGCGATGAAGAATACATATCTGACAGAGACTTCTCATGCCTGTTTCGCTATTTTAACTTCCGAATTTGCTCTTGGTGTAAACTACAAATTGTTGCTCTTTGAATAACCTTTCTAACAAGCTATAGAACGAGCCATTTGGAGATCATATGAGATAGAAGCATGCAAATTAAGTTCGAAAGGTCAGTCTGCCCTCTTTTGTTCCTTTTCAACAAAATCTTCACCAAATACTTTGTTGCACTTCGGATCAATCCATAAGTCTTAGGAATGTGATATTTGACCTGAAAAGATAGAATCCATCATCGAAGGAAGTGAATAATAGGTCAAGAATTCGAAAGATCGGTGACCGCTCGGAAGAATACATTTGCGGAGAATATGAAACATTGACGAAGCCTGGAGAATCTTGGCCAACATCGGCCAAGCGTGGTAATCCGTGGTGATTGTGGGAAAGCGTGGGGACTGCCGCGAAGCATGGAGAAGCGTCGTTATGCGTGAATAAGCGTACCAACCGCGATGAAGAATACATATAAGACAGAGACTTCTCATGCCCGTTTCGCTGTTTTTACTTCCGAATTTGCGCTAGGTGTAAACCACAAAGTTGTAGCTCTTTGAATTACCTTTCCAACAAGCTATAGAACGAGCCATTTGGAGACCATATAAGATCTAAGAATGCAAATTAAATTGGAGACCATATGAGAGCTATAGAAACTCACAGTCTGTCCTATTTTGTTCCTTTTTAACCAAATCTTCTCCAAATACTTTGTTGCACTTCGGATCAATCCATAAGTCTTAGGAATGAGATATTTGACCTGAAAAGATAGAATAAAGATTAAATAACAATGAAATGTCGGGAAAACAAACATAATCCATCATCGAAGGAAGTGAATAATTTGTCAAGAATTCGACAGATCGGTGACCGCTCGGAAGAATACATATGCGGAGAATATGAAACATTGACGAAGCGTGGAGAATCTTGGCCAACATCGGCCAAGCGTGGTAGTCCGTGGTGATCGTGGGAAAGCGTGAGGACTGCCGCGAAGGATGGAGAAGCGTCGTTATGCGTTAATAAGCGTACCAATCGCGATGAAGAATACATATAAGACAGAGACTTCTCATTCCCGTTTCGATGTTTTTACTTCCGAATTTGCTCTTGGTGTAAACTACAAAGTTGTAGCTCTTTGAATTACCTTTCCAACAAGCTATAGAACGAGCCATGTGGAGACCATATGAGATCAAAGCATGCAAATTAAGTTCGAAAGGTCAGTCTGCCCTGTTTTGTTTCTTTTTAACCAAATCTTCACCTAGTACTTTGTTGCACTTCGGATCAATCCATAAGTCTTAGGAATGAGATATTTGACCTGATAAGATAGAATAAAGATTAAATAATAGGTCAAGAATTCGAAAGATCGGTGACCGTTCGGAAGAATACATATGCGGAGAATATGAAACATTGACGAAGCCTGGAGAATCTTGGCCAACATCGGCCAAGCGTGGTAATCCGTGGTGATCGTGGGAAAGCGTGAGGACTGCCGCGAAGCATGGAGAAGCGTCGTTATGCGTGAATAAGCGTACCAACCGCGATGAAGAATACATATCTGACAGAGACTTCTCATGCCCGTTTCGCTGTTTTAACATCCGAATTTGCTCTTGGTGTAAACTACAAAGTTGTACCTCTTTGAATAACGTTTCTAACAAGCTATAGAACGAGCCATTTGGAGACCACATGAGATCGAAGCATGCAAATTAAGTTCGAAAGGTCAGTCTGCCCTCTTTTGTTCCTTTTTAACCAAATCTTCACCAAATACTTTGTTGCACTTCGGATCAATCCATAAGTCTTAGGAATGTGATATTTGACCTGAAAAGATAGAATAAAGATTAGATGACAATGAAATTTCGGGAAAACAAACATAATCCATCATCGAAGGAAGTGAATAATAGGTCAAGAATTCGAAAGATCGGTGACCGCACGGAAGAATACATATGCGGAGAATATGAAACATTGACGAAGCCTGGAGAATCTTGGCGAACATCGGCCAAGCGTGGTAATCTGTGGTGATCGTGGGAAAGCGTGAGGACTGCCGCGAAGCATGGAGAAGCGTCGTTATGCGTGAATAAGCGTACCAACCGCGATGAAGAATACATATCTGACAGAGACTTCTCATGCCTGTTTCGCTATTTTAACTTCCGAATTTGCTCTTGGTGTAAACTACAAATTGTTGCTCTTTGAATAACCTTTCTAACAAGCTATAGAACGAGCCATTTGGAGATCATATGAGATAGAAGCATGCAAATTAAGTTCGAAAGGTCAGTCTGCCCTCTTTTGTTCCTTTTCAACAAAATCTTCACCAAATACTTTGTTGCACTTCGGATCAATCCATAAGTCTTAGGAATGTGATATTTGACCTGAAAAGATAGAATCCATCATCGAAGGAAGTGAATAATAGGTCAAGAATTCGAAAGATCGGTGACCGCTCGGAAGAATACATTTGCGGAGAATATGAAACATTGACGAAGCCTGGAGAATCTTGGCCAACATCGGCCAAGCGTGGTAATCCGTGGTGATTGTGGGAAAGCGTGGGGACTGCCGCGAAGCATGGAGAAGCGTCGTTATGCGTGAATAAGCGTACCAACCGCGATGAAGAATACATATAAGACAGAGACTTCTCATGCCCGTTTCGCTGTTTTTACTTCCGAATTTGCGCTAGGTGTAAACCACAAAGTTGTAGCTCTTTGAATTACCTTTCCAACAAGCTATAGAACGAGCCATTTGGAGACCATATAAGATCTAAGAATGCAAATTAAATTGGAGACCATATGAGAGCTATAGAAACTCACAGTCTGTCCTGTTTTGTTCCTTTTTAACCATATCTTCTCCAAATACTTTGTTGCACTTCGGATCAATCCATAAGTCTTAGGAATGAGATATTTGACCTGAAAAGATAGAATAAAGATTAAATGACAATGAAATATCCGGAAAACAAACATTATCCATCATCGAAGGAAGTGAATAATTGGTCAAGAATTCGACAGATCGCTGACCGCTCGGAAGAATACATATGCGGAGAATATGAAACATTGACGTAGCCTGGAGAATCTTGGCCAACATCGGCCAAGCGTGGTAATCCGTGGTGATCGTAGGAAAGCGTGAGGACTGTCGCGAAGCATGGAGAAGCGTCGTTATGCGTGAATAAGCGTACCAACCGCGATGAAGAATACATATAAGACAGAGACTTCTCATGCCCGTTTCGATGTTTTTACTTCCGAATTTGGTCTTGGTGTAAACTACAAAATTGTAGCTCTTTGAATTACCTTTCCAACAAGCTATAGAACGAGCCATGTGGAGACCATATGAGATCATAGCATGCAAATTAAGTTCGAAAGGTCAGTCTGCCCTCTTTTGTTTCTTTTTAACCAAATCTTCACCTAGTACTTTGTTGCACTTCGGATCAATCCATAAGTCTTAGGAATGAGATATTTGACCTGATAAGATAGAATAAAGATTAAATGACATTGAAATGTCGGGAAAACAAACATAATCCATCATCGAAGGAAGTGAATAATAGGTCAAAATTTCGAAAGATCGGTGACCGCTCGGAAGAATACATTTACGGAGAATATGAAACATTGACGAAGCCTGGAGAATCTTGGCCAACATTGGCTAAGCGTGGTAATCCGTGGTGATCATGGGACAGCGTGAGGACTGCCGCGAAGCATGGAGAAGCGTCGTTATGCGTGAATAAGCGTACCAACCGCGATGAAGAATACATATAAGACAGAGACTTCTCATGCCCGTTTCGCTGTTTGTACTTCCGAATTTGCTCTTGGTGCAAACTACAAAGTTGTTGCTCTTTGAATTACCTTTCCAACAAGCTATAGAACGAGCCATTTGGATACAATATGAGATCAAAGCATGCAAATTAAGTTCGGAAGGTCAGTCTGCCCTCTTTTGTTCCTTTTTAACCAAATCTTCACCAAATACTTTGTTGCACTTCGGATCAATCCATAAGTCTTAGGAATGTGATATTTGACCTGAAAAGATAGAATAAAGATAAAATGACAATGAAATGTCGGGAAAACAAATATAATCCATCATCGAAGGAAGTGAATAATTGGTCAAGAATTCGACAGATCGGTGACCGCTCGGAAGAATACATATGCGGAGAATATGAAACATTGACGAAGCGTGGAGAATCTTGGCCAACATCGGCCAAGCGTGGTAATCCGTGATGATCGTGGGAAAGCGTGAGGTCTGCCGCGAAGCATGGAGAAGCGTCGTTATGCGTGAATAAGCGTACCAACCGCGATGAAGAATACATATACGACAGAGATTTCTCATGCCCGTTTCGCTGTTTTAACATCCAAATTTACTCTTGGTGTAAACTACAGAGTTGTAGCTCTTTGAATTAGCTTTCCAACAAGCTATATAACGAGCCATTTGGAGACCATATGAGATCTAAGCATGCAAATTAAGTTTGAAAAGTCAGTCTGCCCTGTTTTGTTCCTTTTTAACCAAATCTTCTCCAAATACTTTGTTGCACTTCGGATCAATCCATAAGTCTTAGGAATGAGATATTTGACCTGAAAAGATAGAATAAAGATTAAATGACAATGAAATGTCAGGAAAACAAACATTATCCATCATCGAAGGAAGTGAATAATTGGTCAAGAATTCGACAGATCGGTGGCCGCTCGGAAGAATACATATGCGGAGAATATGAAACATTGACGAAGCCTGGAGAATCTTGGCCAACATCGGCCAAGCGTGGTAATCCGTGGTGATTGTGGGAAAGCGTGGGGACTGCCGCGAAGCATGGAGAAGCGTCGTTATGCGTGAATAAGCGTACCAACCGCGATGAAGAATACATATAAGACAGAGACTTCTCATGCCCGTTTCGCTGTTTTTACTTCCGAATTTGCGCTAGGTGTAAACCACAAAGTTGTAGCTCTTTGAATTACCTTTCCAACAAGCTATAGAACGAGCCATTTGGAGACCATATAAGATCTAAGAATGCAAATTAAATTGGAGACCATATGAGAGCTATAGAAACTCACAGTCTGTCCTGTTTTGTTCCTTTTTAACCATATCTTCTCCAAATACTTTGTTGCACTTCGGATCAATCCATAAGTCTTAGGAATGAGATATTTGACCTGAAAAGATAGAATAAAGATTAAATGACAATGAAATATCCGGAAAACAAACATTATCCATCATCGAAGGAAGTGAATAATTGGTCAAGAATTCGACAGATCGCTGACCGCTCGGAAGAATACATATGCGGAGAATATGAAACATTAACGTAGCCTGGAGAATCTTGGCCAACATCGGCCAAGCGTGGTAATCCGTGGTGATCATAGGAAAGCGTGAGGACTGTCGCGAAGCATGGAGAAGCGTCGTTATGCGTGAATAAGCGTACCAACCGCGATGAAGAATACATATAAGACAGAGACTTCTCATGCCCGTTTCGATGTTTTTACTTCCGAATTTGGTCTTGGTGTAAACTACAAAGTTGTAGCTCTTTGAATTACCTTTCCAACAAGTTATAGAACGAGCCATGTGGAGACCATATGAGATCATAGCATGCAAATTAAGTTCGAAAGGTCAGTCTGCCCTCTTTTGTTTCTTTTTAACCAAATCTTCACCTAGTACTTTGTTGCACTTCGGATCAATCCATAAGTCTTAGGAATGAGATATTTGACCTGATAAGATAGAATAAAGATTAAATGACATTGAAATGTCGGGAAAACAAACATAATCCATCATCGAAGGAAGTGAATAATAGGTCAAAATTTCGAAAGATCGGTGACCGCTCGGAAGAATACATTTACGGAGAATATGAAACATTGACGAAGCCTGGAGAATCTTGGCCAACATTGGCTAAGCGTGGTAATCCGTGGTGATCATGGGACAGCGTGAGGACTGCCGCGAAGCATGGAGAAGCGTCGTTATGCGTGAATAAGCGTACCAACCGCGATGAAGAATACATATAAGACAGAGACTTCTCATGCCCGTTTCGCTGTTTGTACTTCCGAATTTGCTCTTGGTGCAAACTACAAAGTTGGTGCTCTTTGAATTACCTTTCCAACAAGCTATAGAACGAGCCATTTGGATACAATATGAGATCAAAGCATGCAAATTAAGTTCGGAAGGTCAGTCTGCCCTCTTTTGTTCCTTTTTAACCAAATCTTCACCAAATACTTTGTTGCACTTCGGATCAATCCATAAGTCTTAGGAATGTGATATTTGACCTGAAAAGATAGAATAAAGATTAAATGACAATGAAATGTCGGGAAAACAAATATAATCCATCATCGAAGGAAGTGAATAATTGGTCAAGAATTCGACAGATCGGTGACCGCTCGGAAGAATACATATGCGGAGAATATGAAACATTGACGAAGCGTGGAGAATCTTGGCCAACATCGGCCAAGCGTGGTAATCCGTGATGATCGTGGGAAAGCGTGAGGTCTGCCGCGAAGCATGGAGAAGCGTCGTTATGCGTGAATCAGCGTACCAACCGCGATGAAGAATACATATACGACAGAGATTTCTCATGCCCGTTTCGCTGTTTTAACATCCAAATTTACTCTTGGTGTAAACTACAGAGTTGTAGCTCTTTGAATTAGCTTTCCAACAAGCTATATAACGAGCCATTTGGAGACCATATGAGATCTAAGCATGCAAATTAAGTTTGAAAAGTCAGTCTGCCCTCTTTTGTTCCTTTTTAACCAAATCTTCACCAAATACTTTGTTGCACTTCGGATCAATCCATAAGTCTTAGGAATGAGATATTTGACCTGAAAAGATAGAATAAAGATTAAATGACAATGACAATGAAATGTCGGGAAAACAAACATAATCCATTATCGAAGGAAGTGAATAATAGGTCAAAAATTCGAAAGATCGGTGACCGCTCGGAAGAATACATATGCGGAGAATATGAAACATTGACGAAGCCTGGAGAATCTTGGCCAACATCGGCTAAGCGTGGTAATCCGTGGTGATCATGGGACAGCGTGAGGACTGCCGCGAAGCATGGAGAAGCGTCGTTATGCGTGAATAAGCGTACCAACCGCGATGAAGAATACATATAAGACAGAGACTTCTCATGCCCGTTTCGCTGATTTTACTTCCGAATTTGGTCTTGGTGTAAACTACAAAGTTGTAGCTCTTTGAATTACCTTTCCAACAAGCTATAGAACGAGCCATGTGGAGACTATATGAGATCAAAGCATGCAAATTAAGTTCGAAAGGTCAGTCTGCCCTCTTTTGTTTCTTTTTAACCAAATCTTCACCTAGTACTTTGTTGCAATTCGGATCAATCCATAAGTCTTAGGAATGAGATATTTGACCTGATAAGATAGAATAAAGATTAAATGACAATGAAATGTCGGGAAAACAAACATAATCCATTATCGAAGGAAGTGAATAATAGGTCAAAAATTCGAAAGATCGGTGACCGCTCGGAAGAATACATATGCGGAGAATATGAAACATTGACGAAGCCTGGAGAATCTTGGCCAGCATCGGCCAAGCGTGGTAATCCGTGGTGATCGTGGGAAAGCGTGAGGACTGCCACGAAGCATGGAGAAGCGTCGTTATGCGTGAATAAGCGTACCAACCGCGATGAAGAATACATATAAGACAGAGACTTCTCATGCCCGTTTCGCTGTTTTTACTTCCGAATTTGCTCTTGGTGTAAACTACAGAGTTGTTGCTCTTTGCATTAGCTTTCCAACAAGCTATAGAACGAGCCATTTGGAGACCATATGAGATCTAAGCATGCAAATTAAGTTCGGAAAGTCAGTCTGCCCTGTTTTGTTCCTTTTAACTAAATCTTCTCCAAATACTTTGTTGCACTTCGGATCAATCCATAAGTCTTAGGAATGAGATATTTGACCTGAAAAGATAGAATAAAGATTAAATGATAAGGAAATGTCAGGAAAACAAACATTATCCATCATCGAAGGAAGTGAAGCATGGAGAAGCGTCGTTATGCGTGAATAAGCGTACTAACCGCGATGAAGAATACATATACGACAGAGATTTCTCATGCCCGTTTCGCTGTTTTAACTTCCAAATTTACTCTTGGTGTAAACTACAGAGTTGTAGGTCTTTGAATTAGCTTTCCAACAAGCTATATAACGAGCTATTTGGAGACCATATGAGATCTAAGCATGCAAATTAAGTTTGAAAAGTCAGTCTGCCCTGTTTTGTTCCTTTTTAACCAAATCTTCTCCAAATACTTTGTTGCACTTCGGATCAATCCATAAGTCTTAGGAATGAGATATTTGACCTGAAAAGATAGAATAAAGATTAAATGACAATGAAATGTCAGGAAAACAAACATTATCCATCATCGAAGGAAGTGAATAATTGGTCAAGAATTCGACAGATCGGTGGCCGCTCGGAAGAATACATATGCGGAGAATATGAAACATTGACGAAGCCTGGAGAATCTTGGCCAACATCGGCCAAGCGTGGTAATCGGTGGTGATCGTGGGAAAGCGTGAGGACTGCCGCGAAGCATGGAGAAGCGTCGTTATGCGTGAATAAGCGTACCAACCGCGATGAAGAATACATATAAGACAGAGACTTCTCATGCCAGTTTCGCTGTTTTTACTTCCGAATTTGGTCTTGGTGTAAACTACAAAGTTGTAGCTCTTTGAATTAGCTTTCCAACAAGCTATAGAACGAGCCATGTGGAGACCATATGAGATCAAAGCATGCAAATTAAGTTCGAAAGGTCAGTCTGCCCTCTTTTGTTTCTTTTTAACCAAATCTTCACCTAGTACTTTGTTGCACTTCGGATCAATCCATAAGTCTTAGGAATGAGATATTTGACCTGATAAGATAGAATAAAGATTAAATGACAATGACAATGAAATGTCGGGAAAACAAACATAATCCATTATCGAAGGAAGTGAATAATAGGTCAAAAATTCGAAAGATCGGTGACCGCTCGGAAGAATACATATGCGGAGAATATGAAACATTGACGAAGCCTGGAGAATCTTGGCCAACATCGGCCAAGCGTGGTAATCCGTGGTGATCGTGGGAAAGCGTGAGGACTGCCGCGAAGCATGGAGAAGCGTCATTATGCGTGAATAAGCGTACCAACCGCGATGAAGAATACATATAAGACAGAGACTTCTCATGCCCGTTTCGCTATTTTTACTTCCGAATTTGCTCTTGGTGTAAACTATAAAGTTGTTGCTCTTTGCATTAGCTTTCCAACAAGCTATAGAACGAGCCATTTGGAGACCATATGAGATCTAAGCATGCAAATTAAGTTCGAAAAGTCAGTCTGCCCTGTTTTGTTCCTTTTTAACTAAATCTTCTCCAAATACTTTGTTGCACTTCGGATCAATCCATAAGTCTTAGGAATGAGATATTTGACCTGAAAAGATAGAATAAAGATTAAATGATAAGGAAATGTCAGGAAAACAAACATTATCCATCATCGAAGGAAGTGAATAATTGGTCAAGAATTCGACAGATCGGTGACCGCTCGGAAGAATACATATGCGGAGAATATGAAACATTGACGAAGCGTGGAGAATCTTGGCCAACATCGGCCAAGCGTGGTAATCCGTGGTGATCGTGGGAAAGCGTGAGGACTGCCGCGAAGCATGGAGAAGCGTCGTTATGCATGAATAAGCGTACTAACCGCGATGAAGAATACATATACGACAGAGATTTCTCATGCCCGTTTCGCTGTTTTAACTTCCAAATTTACTCTTGGTGTAAACTACAGAGTTGTAGGTCTTTGAATTAGCTTTCCAACAAGCTATATAACGAGCCATTTGGAGACCATATGAGATCTAAGCATGCAAATTATGTTTGAAAAGTCAGTCTGCCCTGTTTTGTTCCTTTTTAACCAAATCTTCTCCAAATACTTTGTTGCACTTCGGATCAATCCATAAGTCTTAGGAATGAGATATTTGACCTGAAAAAATAGAATAAAGATTAAATGACAATGAAATGTCAGGAAAACAAACATTATCCATCATCGAAGGAAGTGAATAATTGGTCAAGAATTCGACAGATCGGTGGCCGCTCGGAAGAATACATATGCGGAGAATATGAAACATTGACGAAGCCTGGAGAATCTTGGCCAACATCGGCCAAGCGTGGTAATCCGTGGTGATCGTGGGAAAGCGTGAGGACTGCCGCGAAGCATGGAGAAGCGTCGTTATGCGTGAATAAGCGTACCAACCGCGATGAAGAATACATATAAGACAGAGACTTCACATGCCTGTTTCGCTGTTTTTACTTCCGAATTTGGTCTTGGTGTAAACTACAAAGATGTAGCTCTTTGAATTACCTTTCCAACAAGCTATAGAACGAGCCATGTGGAGACCATATGAGATCAAAGCATGCAAATTAAGTTCAAAAGGTCAGTCTGCCCTCTTTTGTTTCTTTTTAACCACATCTTCACCTAGTACTTTGTTGCACTTCGGATCAATCCATAAGTCTTAGGAATGAGATATTTGACATGATAAGATAGAATAAAGATTAAATGACAATGAAATGTCGGGAAAACAAACATAATCCATTATCGAAGGAAGTGAATAATAGGTCAAATATTCGAAAGATCGGTGACCGCTCAGAAGAATACATATGCGGAGAATATGAAACATTGACGAAGCCTGGAGAATCTTGGCCAACATCGGCCAAGCGTGGTAATCCGTGGTGATCGTGGGAAAGCGTGAGGACTGCCGCGAAGCATGGAGAAGCGTCGTTATGCGTGAATAAGCGTACCAACCGCGATGAAGAATACATATAAGACAGAGACTTCTCATGCCCGTTTCGCTGTTTTTACTTCCGAATTTGGTCTTGGTGTAAACTACAAAGTTGTAGCTCTTTGAATTACCTTTCCAACAAGCTATAGAACGAGCCATGTGGAGACCATATGAGATCAAAGCATGCAAATTAAGTTCGAAAGGTCAGTCTGCCCTCTTTTGTTTCTTTTTAACCAAATCTTCACCTAGTACTTTGTTGCACTTCGGATCAATCCATAAGTCTTAGGAATGAGATATTTGACCTGATAAGATAGAATAAAGATTAAATGACAATGACAATGAAATGTCGGGAAAACAAACATAATCCATTATCGAAGGAAGTGAATAATAGGTCAAAAATTCGAAAGATCGGTGACCGCTCGGAAGAATACATATGCGGAGAATATGAAACATTGACGAAGCCTGGAGAATCTTGGCCAACATCGGCCAAGCGTGGTAATCCGTGGTGATCGTGGGAAAGCGTGAGGACTGCCGCGAAGCATGGAGAAGCGTCGTTATGCGTGAATAAGCGTAACAACCGCGATGAAGAATACATATAAGACAGAGACTTCTCATGCCCATTTCGCTGTTTTTACTTCCGAATTTGCTCTTGGTGTAAACTATAAAGTTGTTGCTCTTTGCATTAGCTTTCTAACAAGCTATAGAACGAGCCATGTGGAGACCATATGAGATCAAAGCATGCAAATTAATTTCGAAAGGTCAGTCTGCCCTCTTTTGTTTTTTTTTAACCAAATCTTCACCTAGTACTTTGTTGCACTTCGGATCAATCCATAAGTCTTTGGAATGAGATATTTGACCTGATAAGATAGAATAAAGATTAAATGACAATGAAATGTCGGGAAAACAAACATAATCCATTATCGAAGGAAGTGAATAATAGGTCAAAAATTCGAAAGATCGGTGACCGCTCGGAAGAATACATATGCGGAGAATATGAAACATTGACGAAGCCTGGAGAATCTTGGCCAACATCGGCCAAGCGTGGTAATCCGTGGTGATCGTGGGAAAGCGTGAGGACTGCCGCGAAGCATGGAGAAGCGTCGTTATGCGTGAATAAGCGTACCAACCGCGATGAAGAATACATATAAGACAGAGACTTCTCATGCCCGTTTCGCTGTTTTTACTTCCGAATTTGCTCTTGGTGTAAACTATAAAGTTGTTGCTCTTTGCATTAGCTTTCCAACAAGCTATAGAACGAGCCATGTGGAGACCATATGAGATCAAAGCATGCAAAATAATTTCGAAAGGTCAGTCTGCCCTCTTTTGTTTCTTTTTAACCAAATCTTCACCTAGTACTTTGTTGCACTTCGGATCAATCCATAAGTCTTTGGAATGAGATATTTGACCTGATAAGATAGAATAAAGATTAAATGACAATGAAATGTCGGGAAAACAAACATAATCCATTATCGAAGGAAGTGAATAATAGGTCAAAAATTCGAAAGATCGGTGACCGCTCGGAAGAATACATATGCGGAGAATATGAAACATTGACGAAGCCTGGAGAATCTTGGCCAACATCGGCCAAGCGTGGTAATCCGTGGTGATCGTGGGAAAGCGTGAGGACTGCCGCGAAGCATGGAGAAGCGTCGTTATGCGTGAATAAGCGTACCAACCGCGATGAAGAATACATATAAGACAGAGACTTCTCATGCCCGTTTCGCTGTTTTTACTTCCGAATTTGGTCTTGGTGTAAACTACAAAGTTGTAGCTCTTTGAATTACCTTTCCAACAAGCTATAGAACTAGCCATGTGGAGACCATATGAGATCAAAGCATGCAAATTAAGTTCGAAAGGTCAGTCTGCCCTCTTTTGTTTCTTTTTAACCAAATCTTCACCTAGTACTTTGTTGCACTTCGGATCAATCCATAAGTCTTAGGAATGAGATATTTGACCTGATAAGATAGAATAAAGATTAAATAACAATGAAATGTCGGGAAAACAAACATAATCCATCATCGAAGGAAGTGAATAATAGGTCAAAATTTCGAAAGATCGGTGACCGCTCGGAAGAATACATTTGCGGAGAATATGAAACATTGAGGAAGCCTGGAGAATCTTGGCCAACATCGGCTTAGCGTGGTAATCCATGGTGATCATGGGAAAGCGTGAGGACTGCCGCAAAGCATGGAGAAGCGTCGTTATGCGTGAATAAGCGTACCAACCGCGATGAAGAATACATATAAGACAGAGACTTCTCATGCCCGTTTCGCTGTTTTTACTTCCGAATTTGGTCTTGGTGTGAACTACAAAGTTGTAGCTCTTTGAATTACCTTTCCAACAAGCTATAGAACTAGCCATGTGGAGACCATATGAGATCAAAGCATGCAAATTAAGTTCGAAAGGTCAGTCTGCCCTCTTTTGTTTCTTTTTAACCAAATCTTCACGTAGTACTTTGTTGCACTTCGGATCAATCCATAAGTCTTAGGAATGAGATATTTGACCTGATAAGATAAAATAAAGATTAAATAACAACGAAATGTCGGGAAAACAAACATAATCCATTATCGAAGGAAGTGAATAATAGGTCAAAAATTCGAAAGATCGGTGACCGCTCGGAAGAATACATATGCGGAGAATATGAAACATTGACGAAGCCTGGAGAATCTTGGCCAACATCGGCCAAGCGTGGTAATCCGTGGTGATCGTGGGAAAGCGTGAGGACTGCCGCGAAGCATGGAGAAGCGTCGTTATGCGTGAATAAGCGTACCAACCGCGATGAAGAATACATATAAGACAGAGACTTCTCATGCCCGTTTCGCTGTTTTTACTTCCGAATTTGGTCTTGGTGTAAACTACAAAGTTGTAGCTCTTTGAATTACCTTTCCAACAAGCTATAGAACTAGCCATGTGGAGACCATATGAGATCAAAGCATGCAAATTAAGTTCGAAAGGTCAGTCTGCCCTCTTTTGTTTCTTTTTAACCAAATCTTCACCTAGTACTTTGTTGCACTTCGGATCAATCCATTAGTCTTAGGAATGAGATATTTGACCTGATAAGATAGAATAAAGATTAAATAACAATGAAATGTCGGGAAAACAAACATAATCCATCATCGAAGGAAGTGAATAATAGGTCAAAATTTCGAAAGATCGGTGACCGCTCGGAAGAATACATTTGCGGAGAATATGAAACATTGAGGAAGCCTGGAGAATCTTGGCCAACATCGGCTTAGCGTGGTAATCCATGGTGATCATGGGAAAGCGTGAGGACTGCCGCGAAGCATGGAGAAGCGTCGTTATGCGTGAATAAGCGTACCAACCGCGATGAAGAATACATATAAGACAGAGACTTCTCATGCCCGTTTCGCTGTTTTTACTTCCGAATTTGGTCTTGGTGTGAACTACAAAGTTGTAGCTCTTTGAATTACCTTTCCAACAAGCTATAGAACTAGCCATGTGGAGACCATATGAGATCAAAGCATGCAAATTAAGTTCGAAAGGTCAGTCTGCCCTCTTTTGTTTCTTTTTAACCAAATCTTCACGTAGTACTTTGTTGCACTTCGGATCAATCCATAAGTCTTAGGAATGAGATATTTGACCTGATAAGATAAAATAAAGATTAAATAACAATGAAATGTCGGGAAAACAAACATAATCCATCATCGAAGGATGTGAATAATAGGTCAAAATTTCGAAAGATCGGTGACCGCTCGGAAGAATACATTTGCGGAGAATATGAAACATTGAGGAAGCCTGGAGAATCTTGGCCAACATCGGCTTAGCGTGGTAATCCGTGGTGATCATGGGAAAGCGTGAGGACTGCCTCGAAGCATGGAGAAGCGTCGTTATGCGTGAATAAGCGTACCAACCGCGATGAAGAGTACATATAAGACAGAGACTTCTCATGCCCGTTTCGCTGTTTTTACTTCCGAATTTGGTCTTGGTGTAAACTACAAAGTTGTAGCTCTTTGAATTACCTTTCCAACAAGCTATAGAACGAGCCATGTGGAGACCATATAAGATCAAAGCATGCAAATTAAGTTCGAAAGGTCAGTCTGCCCTCTTTTGTTTCTTTTTAACCAAATCTTCACCTAGTACTTTGTTGCACTTCGGATCAATCCATAAGTCTTAGGAATGAGATATTTGACCTGATAAGATAGAATAAAGGTTAAATGACAATGAAATGTCGGGAAAACAAATATAATCCATTATCGAAGGAAGTCAATAATAGGTCAAAAATTCGACAGATCGGTGACCGCTCGGAAGAATACATATGCGGAGAATATGAAACATTGACGAAGCGTGGAGAATCTTGGCCAACATCGGCCAAGCGTGGTAATCCGTGATGATCATGGGAAAGCGTGAGGACTACCGCGAAGCATGGAGAAGCGTCGTTATGCGTGAATAAGCGTACCAACCGCGATGAAGAATACATATAAGACAGAGACTTCTCATGCCCGTTTCGCTGTTTTTACTTCCGAATTTGGTCTTGGTGTAAACTACAAAGTTGTAGCTCTTTGAATTACCTTTCCAACAAGCTCTAGAACGAGCCATGTGGACACCATATGAGATCAAAGCATGCAAATTAATTTCGAAAGGTCAGTCTGCCCTCTTTTGTTTCTTTTTAACCAAATCTTCACCTAGTACTTTGTTGCACTTCGGATCAATCCATAAGTCTTTGGAATGAGATATTTGACCTGATAAGATAGAATAAAGATTAAATGACAATGAAATGTCGGGAAAACAAACATAATCCATTATCGAAGGAAGTGAATAATAGGTCAAAAATTCGAAAGATCGGTGACCGCTCGGAAGAATACATATGCGGAGAATATGAAACATTGACGAAGCCTGGAGAATCTTGGCCAACATCGGCCAAGCGTGGTAATCCGTGGTGATCGTGGGAAAGCGTGAAGACTGCCGCGAAGCATGGAGAAGCGTCGTTATGCGTGAATAAGCGTACCAACCGCGATGAAGAATACATATAAGACAGAGACTTCTCATGCCCGTTTCGCTGTTTTTACTTCCGAATTTGGTCTTGGTGTAAACTACAAAGTTGTAGCTCTTTGAATTACCTTTCCAACAAGCTATAGAACTAGCCATGTGGAGACCATATGAGATCAAAGCATGCAAATTAAGTTCGAAAGGTCAGTCTGCCCTCTTTTGTTTCTTTTTAACCAAATCTTCACCTAGTACTTTGTTGCACTTCGGATCAATCCATAAGTCTTAGGAATGAGATATTTGACCTGATAAGATAGAATAAAGATTAAATAACATTGAATGTCGGGAAAACAAACATAATCCATCATCGAAGGAAGTGAATAATAGGTCAAAAGTTCGAAAGATCGGTGACCGCTCGGAAGAATACATTTGCGGAGAATATGAAACATTGAGGAAGCCTGGAGAATCTTGGCCAACATCGGCTTAGCATGGTAATCCGTGGTGATCATGGGAAAGCGTGAGGACTGCCGCGAATCATGGAGAAGCGTCGTTATGCGTGAATAAGCGTACCAACCGCGATGAAGAATACATATAAGACAGAGACTTCTCATGCCCGTTTCGCTGTTTTTACTTCCGAATTTGGTCTTGGTGTGAACTACAAAGTTGTAGCTCTTTGAATTACCTTTCCAACAAGCTATAGAACTAGCCATGTGGAGACCATATGAGATCAAAGCATGCAAATTAAGTTCGAAAGGTCAGTCTGCCCTCTTTTGTTTCTTTTTAACCAAATCTTCACCTAGTACTTTGTTGCACTTCGGATCAATCCATAAGTCTTAGGAATGAGATATTTGACCTGATAAGATAAAATAAAGATTAAATAACAATGAAATGTCGGGAAAACAAACATAATCCATCATCGAAGGATGTGAATAATAGGTCAAAATTTCGAAAGATCGGTGACCGCTCGGAAGAATACATTTGCGGAGAATATGAAACATTGAGGAAGCCTGGAGAATCTTGGCCAACATCGGCTTAGCGTGGTAATCCGTGGTGATCATGGGAAAGCGTGAGGACTGCCTCGAAGCATGGAGAAGCGTCGTTATGCGTGAATAAGCGTACCAACCGCGATGAAGAGTACATATAAGACAGAGACTTCTCATGCCCGTTTCGCTGTTTTTACTTCCGAATTTGGTCTTGGTGTAAACTACAAAGTTGTAGCTCTTTGAATTACCTTTCCAGCAAGCTATAGAACGAGCCATGTGGAGACCATATAAGATCAAAGCATGCAAATTAAGTTCGAAAGGTCAGTCTGCCCTCTTTTGTTTCTTTTTAACCAAATTTTCACCTAGTACTTTGTTGCACTTCGGATCAATCCATAAGTCTTAGGAATGAGATATTTGACCTGATAAGATAGAATAAAGGTTAAATGACAATGAAATGTCGGGAAAACAAATATAATCCATTATCGAAGGAAGTCAATAATAGGTCAAAAATTCGACAGATCGGTGACCGCTCGGAAGAATACATATGCGGAGAATATGAAACATTGACGAAGCGTGGAGAATCTTGGCCAACATCGGCCAAGCGTGGTAATCCGTGATGATCATGGGAAAGCGTGAGGACTACCGCGAAGCATGGAGAAGCGTCGTTATGCGTGAATAAGCGTACCAACCGCGATGAAGAATACATATAAGACAGAGACTTCTCATGCCCGTTTCGCTGTTTTTACTTCCGAATTTGGTCTTGGTGTTAACTACAAAGTTGTAGCTCTTTGAATTACCTTTCCAACAAGCTCTAGAACGAGCCATGTGGACACCATATGAGATCAAAGCATGCAAATTAATTTCGAAAGGTCAGTCTGCCCTCTTTTGTTTCTTTTTAACCAAATCTTCACCTAGTACTTTGTTGCACTTCGGATCAATCCATAAGTCTTTGGAATGAGATATTTGACCTGATAAGATAGAATAAAGATTAAATGACAATGAAATGTCGGGAAAACAAACATAATCCATTATCGAAGGAAGTGAATAATAGGTCAAAAATTCGAAAGATCGGTGACCGCTCGGAAGAATACATATGCGGAGAATATGAAACATTGACGAAGCCTGGAGAATCTTGGCCAACATCGGCCAAGCGTGGTAATCCGTGGTGATCGTGGGAAAGCGTGAAGACTGCCGCGAAGCATGGAGAAGCGTCGTTATGCGTGAATAAGCGTACCAACCGCGATGAAGAATACATATAAGACAGAGACTTCTCATGCCCGTTTCGCTGTTTTTACTTCCGAATTTGGTCTTGGTGTAAACTACAAAGTTGTAGCTCTTTGAATTACCTTTCCAACAAGCTATAGAACTAGCCATGTGGAGACCATATGAGATCAAAGCATGCAAATTAAGTTCGAAAGGTCAGTCTGCCCTCTTTTGTTTCTTTTTAACCAAATCTTCACCTAGTACTTTGTTGCACTTCGGATCAATCCATAAGTCTTAGGAATGAGATATTTGACCTGATAAGATAGAATAAAGATTAAATAACAATGAAATGTCGGGAAAACAAACATAATCCATCATCGAAGGAAGTGAATAATAGGTCAAAAGTTCGAAAGATCGGTGACCGCTCGGAAGAATACATTTGCGGAGAATATGAAACATTGAGGAAGCCTGGAGAATCTTGGCCAACATCGGCTTAGCGTGGTAATCCGTGGTGATCATGGGAAAGCGTGAGGACTGCCGCGAATCATGGAGAAGCGTCGTTATGCGTGAATAAGCGTACCAACCGCGATGAAGAATACATATAAGACAGAGACTTCTCATGCCCGTTTCGCTGTTTTTACTTCCGAATTTGGTCTTGGTGTGAACTACAAAGTTGTAGCTCTTTGAATTACCTTTCCAACAAGCTATAGAACTAGCCATGTGGAGACCATATGAGATCAAAGCATGCAAATTAAGTTCGAAAGGTCAGTCTGCCCTCTTTTGTTTCTTTTTAACCAAATCTTCACCTAGTACTTTGTTGCACTTCGGATCAATCCATAAGTCTTAGGAATGAGATATTTGACCTGATAAGATAGAATAAAGATTAAATAACAATGAAATGTCGGGAAAACAAACATAATCCATCATCGAAGGAAGTGAATAATATGTCAAAATTTCGAAAGATCGGTGACCGCTCGGAAGAATACATTTGCGGAGAATATGAAACATTGAGGAAGCCTGGAGAATCTTGGCCAACATCGGCTTAGCGTGGTAATCCGTGGTGATCATGGGAAAGCGTGAGGACTGCCTCGAAGCATGGAGAAGCGTCGTTATGCGTGAATAAGCGTACCAACCGCGATGAAGAATACATATAAGACAGAGACTTCTCATGCCCATTTCGCTGTTTTTACTTCCGAATTTGGTCTTGGTGTAAACTACAAAGTTGTAGCTCTTTGAATTACCTTTGCAACAAGCTATAGAACGAGCCATGTGGAGACCATATGAGATCAAAGCATGCAAATTAAGTTCGAAAGGTCAGTCTGCCCTCTTTTGTTTCTTTTTAACCAAATCTTCACCTAGTACTTTGTTGCACTTCGGATCAATCCATAAGTCTTAGGAATGAGATATTTGACCTGATAAGATAGAATAAAGGTTAAATGACAATGAAATGTCGGGAAAACAAATATAATCCATTATCGAAGGAAGTGAATAATAGGTCAAAAATTCGACAGATCGGTGACCGCTCGGAAGAATACATATGCGGAGAATATGAAACATTGACGAAGCGTGGAGAATCTTGGCCAACATCGGCCAAGCGTGGTAATCCGTGATGATCGTGGGAAAGCGTGAGGACTACCGCGAAGCATGGAGAAGCGTCGTTATGCGTGAATAAGCGTACCAACCGCGATGAAGAATACATATAAGACAGAGACTTCTCATGCCCGTTTCGCTGTTTTTACTTCCGAATTTGGTCTTGGTGTAAACTACAAAGTTGTAGCTCTTTGAATTACCTTTCCAACAAGCTATAGAACGAGCCATGTGGAGACAATATGAGATCAAAGCATGCAAATTAAGTTCGAAAGGTCAGTCTGCCCTCTTTTGTTTCTTTTTAACCAAATCTTCACCTAGTACTTTGTTGCACTTCGGATCAATCCATAAGTCTTAGGAATGAGATATTTGACCTGATAAGATAGAATAAAGATTAAATGACAATGACAATGAAATGTCGGGAAAACAAACATAATCCATTATCGAAGGAATTGAATAATAGGTCAAAAATTCGAAAGATCGGTGACCGCTCGGAAGAATACATATGCGGAGAATATGAAAAATTGACGAAGCCTGGAGAATCCTGGCCAACATCGGCCAAGCGTGGTAATCCGTGGTGATCGTGGGAAAGCGTGAGGACTGCCGCGAAGCATGGAGAAGCGTCGTTATGCGTGAATAAGCGTACCAACCGCGATGAAGAATACATATAAGACAGAGACTTCTCATGCCCGTTTCGCTGTTTTAACTTCCGAATTTGCTCTTGGTGTAAACTATAAAGTTGTTGCTCTTTGCATTAGCTTTCCAACAAGCTATAGAACGAGCCATGTGGAGACCATATGAGATCAAAGCATGCAAATTAAGTTCGAAAGGTCAGTCTGCCCTCTTTTGTTTCTTTTTAACCAAATCTTCACCTAGTACTTTGTTGCACTTCGGATCAATCCATAAGTCTTTGGAATGAGATATTTGACCTGATAAGATAGAATAAAGATTAAATGACAATGAAATGTCGGGAAAACAAATATAATCCATTATCGAAGGAAGTGAATAATAGGTCAAAAATTCGACAGATCGGTGACCGCTCGGAAGAATACATATGCGGAGAATATGAAACATTGACGAAGCGTGGAGAATCTTGGCCAACATCGGCCAGGCGTGGTAATCCGTGATGATCGTGGGAAAGCGTGAGGACTACCGCGAAGCATGGAGAAGCGTCGTTATGCGTGAATAAGCGTACCAACCGCGATGAAGAATACATATAAGACAGAGACTTCTCATGCCCGTTTCGCTGTTTTAACTTCCGAATTTGCTCTTGGTGTAAACTATAAAGTTGTTGCTCTTTGCATTAGCTTTCCAACAAGCTATAGAACGAGCCATGTGGACACCATATGAGATCAAAGCATGCAAATTAATTTCGAAAGGTCAGTCTGCCCTCTTTTGTTTCTTTTTAACCAAATCTTCACCTAGTACTTTGTTGCACTTCGGATCAATCCATAAGTCTTTGGAATGAGATATTTGACCTGATAAGATAGAATAAAGATTAAATGACAATGAAATGTCGGGAAAACAAACATAATCCATTATCGAAGGAAGTGAATAATAGGTCAAAAACTCGAAAGATCGGTGACCGCTCGGAAGAATACATATGCGGAGAATATGAAACATTGACGAAGCCTGGAGAATCTTGGCCAACATCGGCCAAGCGTGGTAATCTGTGGTGATCGTGGGAAAGCGTGAAGACTGCCGCGAAGCATGGAGAAGCGTCGTTATGCGTGAATAAGCGTACCAACCGCGATGAAGAATACATATAAGACAGAGACTTCTCATGCCCGTTTCGCTGTTTTTACTTCCGAATTTGGTCTTGGTGTAAACTACAAAGTTGTAGCTCTTTGAATTACCTTTCCAACAAGCTATAGAACTAGCCATGTGGAGACCATATGAGATCAAAGCATGCAAATTAAGTTCGAAAGGTCAGTCTGCCCTCTTTTGTTTCTTTTTAACCAAATCTTCACCTAGTACTTTGTTGCACTTCGGATCAATCCATAAGTCTTAGGAATGAGATATTTGACCTGATAAGATAGAATAAAGATTAAATAACAATGAAATGTCGGGAAAACAAACATAATCCATCATCGAAGGAAGTGAATAATAGGTCAAAATTTCGAAAGATCGGTGACCGCTCGGAAGAATACATTTGCGGAGAATATGAAACATTGAGGAAGCCTGGAGAATCTTGGCCAACATCGGCTTAGCGTGGTAATCCGTGGTGATCATGGGAAAGCGTGAGGACTGCCGCGAAGCATGGAGAAGCGTCGTTATGCGTGAATAAGCGTACCAACCGCGAAGAAGAATACATATAAGACAGAGACTTCTCATGCCCGTTTCGCTGTTTTTACTTCCGAATTTGGTCTTGGTGTGAACTACAAAGTTGTAGCTCTTTGAATTACCTTTCCAACAAGCTATAGAACTAGCCATGTGGAGACCATATGAGATCAAAGCATGCAAATTAAGTTCGAAAGGTCAGTCTGCCCTCTTTTGTTTCTTTTTAACCAAATCTTCACCTAGTACTTTGTTGCACTTCGGATCAATCCATAAGTCTTAGGAATGAGATATTTGACCTGATAAGATAGAATAAAGATTAAATAACAATGAAATGTCGGGAAAACAAACATAATCCATCATCGAAGGAAGTGAATAATAGGTCAAAATTTCGAAAGATCGGTGACCGCTCGGAAGAATACATTTGCGGAGAATATGAAACATTGAGGAAGCCTGGAGAATCTTGGCCAACATCGGCTTAGCGTGGTAATCCGTGGTGATCATGGGAAAGCGTGAGGACTGCCGCGAATCATGGAGAAGCGTCGTTATGCGTGAATAAGCGTACCAACCGCGATGAAGAATACATATAAGACAGAGACTTCTCATGCCCGTTTCGCTGTTTTTACTTCCGAATTTGGTCTTGGTGTGAACTACAAAGTTGTAGCTCTTTGAATTACCTTTCCAACCAGCTATAGAACTAGCCATGTGGAGACCATATGAGATCAAAGCATGCAAATTAAGTTCGAAAGGTCAGTCTGCCCTCTTTTGTTTCTTTTTAACCAAATCTTCACCTAGTACTTTGTTGCACTTCGGATCAATCCATAAGTCTTAGGAATGAGATATTTGACCTGATAAGATAGAATAAAGATTAAATAACAATGAAATGTCGGGAAAACAAACATAATCCATCATCGAAGGAAGTGAATAATATGTCAAAATTTCGAAAGATCGGTGACCGCTCGGAAGAATACATTTGCGGAGAATATGAAACATTGAGGAAGCCTGGAGAATCTTGGCCAACATCGGCTTAGCGTGGTAATCCGTGGTGATCATGGGAAAGCGTGAGGACTGCCTCGAAGCATGGAGAAGCGTCGTTATGCGTGAATAAGCGTACCAACCGCGATGAAGAATACATATAAGACAGAGACTTCTCATGCCCATTTCGCTGTTTTTACTTCCGAATTTGGTCTTGGTGTAAACTACAAAGTTGTAGCTCTTTGAATTACCTTTCCAACAAGCTATAGAACGAGCCATGTGGAGACCATATGAGATCAAAGCATGCAAATTAAGTTCGAAAGGTCAGTCTGCCCTCTTTTGTTTCTTTTTAACCAAATCTTCACCTAGTACTTTGTTGCACTTCGGATCAATCCATAAGTCTTAGGAATGAGATATTTGACCTGATAAGATAGAATAAAGGTTAAATGACAATGAAATGTCGGGAAAACAAATATAATCCATTATCGAAGGAAGTGAATAATAGGTCAAAAATTCGACAGATCGGTGACCGCTCGGAAGAATACATATGCGGAGAATATGAAACATTGACGAAGCGTGGAGAATCTTGGCCAACATCGGCCAAGCGTGGTAATCCGTGATGATCGTGGGAAAGCGTGAGGACTACCGCGAAGCATGGAGAAGCGTCGTTATGCGTGAATAAGCGTACCAACCGCGATGAAGAATACATATAAGACAGAGACTTCTCATGCCCGTTTCGCTGTTTTTACTTCCGAATTTGGTCTTGGTGTAAACTACAAAGTTGTAGCTCTTTGAATTACCTTTCCAACAAGCTATAGAACGAGCCATGTGGAGACCATATGAGATCAAAGCATGCAAATTAAGTTCGAAAGGTCAGTCTGCCCTCTTTTGTTTCTTTTTAACCAAATCTTCACCTAGTACTTTGTTGCACTTCGGATCAATCCATAAGTCTTAGGAATGAGATATTTGACCTGATAAGATAGAATAAAGATTAAATGACAATGACAATGAAATGTCGGGAAAACAAACATAATCCATTATCGAAGGAAGTGAATAATAGGTCAAAAATTCGAAAGATCGGTGACCGCTCGGAAGAATACATATGCGGAGAATATGAAACATTGACGAAGCCTGGAGAATCTTGGCCAACATCGGCCAAGCGTGGTAATCCGTGGTGATCGTGGGAAAGCGTGAGGACTGCCGCGAAGCATGGAGAAGCGTCGTTATGCGTGAATAAGCGTACCAACCGCGATGAAGAATACATATAAGACAGAGACTTCTCATGCCCGTTTCGCTAGTTTAACTTCCGAATTTGCTCTTGGTGTAAACTATAAAGTTGTTGTTCTTTGCATTAGCTTTCCAACAAGCTATAGAACGAGCCATGTGGAGACCATATGAGATCAAAGCATGCAAATTAAGTTCGAAAGGTCAGTCTGCCCTCTTTTGTTTCTTTTTAACCAAATCTTCACCTAGTACTTTGTTGCACTTCGGATCAATCCATAAGTCTTTGGAATGAGATATTTGACCTGATAAGATAGAATAAAGATTAAATGACAATGAAATGTCGGGAAAACAAATATAATCCATTATCGAAGGAAGTGAATAATAGGTCAAAAATTCGACAGATCGGTGACCGCTCGGAAGAATACATATGCGGAGAATATGAAACATTGACGAAGCGTGGAGAATCTTGGCCAACATCGGCCAAGCGTGGTAATCCGTGATGATCGTGGGAAAGCGTGAGGACTACCGCGAAGCATGGAGAAGCGTCGTTATGCGTGAATAAGCGTACCAACCGCGATGAAGAATACATATAAGACAGAGACTTCTCATGCCCGTTTCGCTAATTTTACTTCCGAATTTGGTCTTGGTGTAAACTACAAAGTTGTAGCTCTTTGAATTACCTTTCCAACAAGCTATAGAACGAGCCATGTGGACACCATATGAGATCAAAGCATGCAAATTAATTTCGAAAGGTCAGTCTGCCCTCTTTTGTTTCTTTTTAACCAAATCTTCACCTAGTACTTTGTTGCACTTCGGATCAATCCATAAGTCTTTGGAATGAGATATTTGACCTGATAAGATAGAATAAAGATTAAATGACAATGAAATGTCGGGAAAACAAACATAATCCATTATCGAAGGAAGTGAATAATAGGTCAAAAATTCGAAAGATCGGTGACCGCTCGGAAGAATACATATGCGGAGAATATGAAACATTGACGAAGCCTGGAGAATCTTGGCCAACATCGGCCAAGCGTGGTAATCTGTGGTGATCGTGGGAAAGCGTGAAGACTGCCGCGAAGCATGGAGAAGCGTCGTTATGCGTGAATAAGCGTACCAACCGCGATGAAGAATACATATAAGACAGAGACTTCTCATGCCCGTTTCGCTGTTTTTACTTCCGAATTTGGTCTTGGTGTAAGCTACAAAGTTGTAGCTCTTTGAATTACCTTTCCAACAAGCTATAGAACTAGCCATGTGGAGACCATATGAGATCAAAGCATGCAAATTAAGTTCGAAAGGTCAGTCTGCCCTCTTTTGTTTCTTTTTAACCAAATCTTAACCTAGTACTTTGTTGCACTTCGGATCAATCCATAAGTCTTAGGAATGAGATATTTGACCTGATAAGATAGAATAAAGATTAAATAACAATGAAATGTCGGGAAAACAAACATAATCCATCATCGAAGGAAGTGAATAATAGGTCAAAATTTCGAAAGATCGGTGACCGCTCGGAAGAATACATTTGCGGAGAATATGAAACATTGAGGAAGCCTGGAGAATCTTGGCCAACATCGGCTTAGCGTGGTAATCCGTGGTGATCATGGGAAAGCGTGAGGACTGCCGCGAAGCATGGAGAAGCGTCGTTATGCGTGAATAAGCGTACCAACCGCGATGAAGAATACATATAAGACAGAGACTTCTCATGCCCGTTTCGCTGTTTTTACTTCCGAATTTGGTCTTGGTGTGAACTACAAAGTTGTAGCTCTTTGAATTACCTTTCCAACAAGCTATAGAACTAGCCATGTGGAGACCATATGAGATCAAAGCATGCAAATTAAGTTCGAAAGGTCAGTCTGCCCTCTTTTGTTTCTTTTTAACCAAATCTTCACCTAGTACTTTGTTGCACTTCGGATCAATCCATAAGTCTTAGGAATGAGATATTTGACCTGATAAGATAGAATAAAGATTAAATAACAATGAAATGTCGGGAAAACAAACATAATCCATCATCGAAGGAAGTGAATAATAGGTCAAAATTTCGAAAGATCGGTGACCGCTCGGAAGAATACATTTGCGGAGAATATGAAACATTGAGGAAGCCTGGAGAATCTTGGCCAACATCGGCTTAGCGTGGTAATCCGTGGTGATCATGGGAAAGCGTGAGGACTGCCTCGAAGCATGGAGAAGCGTCGTTATGCGTGAATAAGCGTACCAACCGCGATGAAGAATACATATAAGACAGAGACTTCTCATGCCCGTTTCGCTATTTTTACTTCCGAATTTGGTCTTGGTGTGAACTACAAAGTTGTAGCTCTTTGAATTACCTTTCCAACAAGCTATAGAACGAGCCATGTGGAGACCATATGAGATCAAAGCATGCAAATTAAGTTCAAAAGGTCAGTCTGCCCTCTTTTGTTTCTTTTTAACCAAATCTTCACCTAGTACTTTGTTGCACTTCGGATCTATCCATAAGTCTTAGGAATGAGATATTTGACCTGATAAGATAGAATAAAGGTTAAATGACAATGAAATGTCGGGAAAACAAATATAATCCATTATCGAAGGAAGTGAATAATAGGTCAAAAATTCGACAGATCGGTGACCGCTCGGAAGAATACATATGCGGAGAATATGAAACATTGACGAAGCGTGGAGAATCTTGGCCAACATCGGCCAAGCGTGGTAATCCGTGATGATCGTGGGAAAGCGTGAGGACTACCGCGAAGCATGGAGAAGCGTCGTTATGCGTGAATAAGGGTACCAACCGCGATGAAGAATACATATAAGACAGAGACTTCTCATGCCCGTTTCGCTGTTTTTACTTCCGAATTTGGTCTTGGTTTAAACTACAAAGTTGTAGCTCTTTGAATTACCTTTCCAACAAGCTATAGAACGAGCCATGTGGAGACCATATGAGATCAAAGCATGCAAATTAAGTTCGAAAGGTCAGTCTGCCCTCTTTTGTTTCTTTTTAACCAAATCTTCACCTAGTACTTTGTTGCACTTCGGATCAATCCATAAGTCTTAGGAATGAGATATTTGACCTGATAAGATAGAATAAAGATTAAATGACAATGACAATGAAATGTCGGGAAAACAAACATAATCCATTATCGAAGGAAGTGAATAATAGGTCAAAAATTCGAAAGATCGGTGACCGCTCGGAAGAATACATATGCGGAGAATATGAAACATTGACGAAGCCTGGAGAATCTTGGCCAACATCGGCCAAGCGTGGTAATCCGTGGTGATCGTGGGAAAGCGTGAGGACTGCCGCGAAGCATGGAGAAGCGTCGTTATGCGTGAATAAGCGTACCAACCGCGATGAAGAATACATATAAGACAGAGACTTCTCATGCCCGTTTCGCTGTTTTAACCTCCGAATTTGCTCTTGGTGTAAACTATAAAGTTGTTGCTCTTTGCATTAGCTTTCCAACAAGCTATAGAACGAGCCATGTGGAGACCATATGAGATCAAAGCATGCAAATTAAGTTCGAAAGGTCAGTCTGCCCTCTTTTGTTTCTTTTTAACCAAATCTTCACCTAGTACTTTGTTGCACTTCGGATCAATCCATAAGTCTTAGGAATGAGATATTTGACCTGATAAGATAGAATAAAGATTAAATAACAATGAAATGTCGGGAAAACAAACATAATCCATTATCAAAGGAAGTGAATAATAGGTCAAAAATTCGAAAGATCGGTGACCGCTCGGAAGAATACATTTACGGAGAATATGAAACATTGACGAAGCCTGGAGAATCTTGGCCAACATCGGCCAAGCGTGGTAATCCGTGGTGATCGTGGGAAAGCGTGAGGACTGCCGCGAAGCATGGAGAAGCGTCGTTATGCGTGAATAAGCGTACCAACCGCGATGAAGAATACATATAAGACAGAGACTTCTCATGCCCGTTTCGCTGTTTTTACTTCCGAATTTGGTCTTGGTGTAAACTACAAAGTTGTAGCTCTTTGAATTACCTTTCCAACAAGCTACAGAACTAGCCATGTGGAGACCATATGAGATCAAAGCATGCAAATTAAGTTCGAAAGGTCAGTCTGCCCTCTTTTGTTTCTTTTTAACCAAATCTTCACCTAGTACTTTGTTGCACTTCGGATCAATCCATAAGTCTTAGGAATGAGATATTTGACCTGATAAGATAGAATAAAGATTAAATAACAATGAAATGTCGGGAAAACAAACATAATCCATTATCAAAGGAAGTGAATAATAGGTCAAAAATTCGAAAGATCGGTGACCGCTCGGAAGAATACATTTACGGAGAATATGAAACATTGACGAAGCCTGGAGAATCTTGGCCAACATCGGCCAAGCGTGGTAATCCGTGGTGATCGTGGGAAAGCGTGAGGACTGCCGCGAAGCATGGAGAAGCGTCGTTATGCGTGAATAAGCGTACCAACCGCGATGAAGAATACATATAAGACAGAGACTTCTCATGCCCGTTTCGCTGTTTTTACTTCCGAATTTGGTCTTGGTGTAAACTACAAAGTTGTAGCTCTTTGAATTACCTTTCCAACAAGCTACAGAACTAGCCATGTGGAGACCATATGAGATCAAAGCATGCAAATTATGTTCGAAAGGTCAGTCTGCCCTCTTTTGTTTCTTTTTAACCAAATCTTCACCTAGTACTTTGTTGCACTTCGGATCAATCCATAAGTCTTAGGAATGAGATATTTGACCTGATAAGATAGAATAAAGATTAAATAACAATGAAATGTCGGGAAAACAAACATAATCCATTATCGAAGGAAGTGAATAATAGGTCAAAAATTCGAAAGATCGGTGACCGCTCGGAAGAATACATATGCGGAGAATATGAAACATTGACGAAGCCTGGAGAATCTTGGCCAACATCGGCCAAGCGTGGTAATCCGTGGTGATCGTGGGAAAGCGTGAGGACTGCCGCGAAGCATGGAGAAGCGTCGTTATGCGTGAATAAGCGTACCAACCGCGATGAAGAATACATATAAGACAGAGACTTCTCATGCCCGTTTCGCTGTTTTTACTTCCGAATTTGGTCTTGGTGTAAACTACAAAGTTGTAGCTCTTTGAATTACCTTTCCAACAAGCTATAGAACTAGCCATGTGGAGACCATATGAGATCAAAGCATGCAAATTAAGTTCGAAAGGTCAGTCTGCCCTCTTTTGTTTCTTTTTAACCAAATCTTCACCTAGTACTTTGTTGCACTTCGGATCAATCCATAAGTCTTAGGAATGAGATATTTGACCTGATAAGATAGAATAAAGATTAAATAACAATGAAATGTCGGGAAAACAAACATAATCCATCATCGAAGGAAGTGAATAATAGGTCAAAATTTCGAAAGATCGGTGACCGCTCGGAAGAATACATTTGCGGAGAATATGAAACATTGAGGAAGCCTGGAGAATCTTGGCCAACATCGGCTTAGCGTGGTAATCCATGGTGATCATGGGAAAGCGTGAGGACTGCCGCGAAGCATGGAGAAGCGTCGTTATGCGTGAATAAGCGTACCAACCGCGATGAAGAATACATATAAGACAGAGACTTCTCATGCCCGTTTCGCTGTTTTTACTTCCGAATTTGGTCTTGGTGTGAACTACAAAGTTGTAGCTCTTTGAATTACCTTTCCAACAAGCTATAGAACTAGCCATGTGGAGACCATATGAGATCAAAGCATGCAAAGTAAGTTCGAAAGGTCAGTCTGCCCTCTTTTGTTTCTTTTTAACCAAATCTTCACCTAGTACTTTGTTGCACTTCGGATCAATCCATAAGTCTTAGGAATGAGATATTTGACCTGATAAGATAGAATAAAGATTAAATAACAATGAAATATCGGGAAAACAAACATAATCCATCATCGAAGGAAGTGAATAATAGGTCAAAATTTCGAAAGATCGGTGACCGCTCGGAAGAATACATTTGCGGAGAATATGAAACATTGAGGAAGCCTGGAGAATCTAGGCCAACATCGGCTTAGCGTGGTAATCCGTGGTGATCATGGGAAAGCGTGAGGACTGCCGCGAAGCATGGAGAAGCGTCGTTATGCGTGAATAAGCGTACCAACCGCGATGAAGAATACATATAAGACAGAGACTTCTCATGCCCGTTTCGCTGTTTTTACTTCCGAATTTGGTCTTGGTGTAAACTACAAAGTTGTAGCTCTTTGAATTACCTTTCCAACAAGCTATAGAACGAGCCATGTGGAGACCACATGAGATCAAAGCATGCAAATTAAGTTCGAAAGGTCAGTCTGCCCTCTTTTGTTTCTTTTTAACCAAATCTTCACCTAGTACTTTGTTGCACTTCGGATCAATCCATAAGTCTTAGGAATGAGATATTTGACCTGATAAGATAGAATAAAGGTTAAATGACAATGAAATGTCGGGAAAACAAATATAATCCATTATCGAATGAAGTGAATAATAGGTCAAAAATTCGACAGATCGGTGACCGCTCGGAAGAATACATATGCGGAGAATATGAAACATTGACGAAGCGTGGAGAATCTTGGCCAACATCGGCCAAGCGTGGTAATCCGTGATGATCGTGGGAAAGCGTGAGGACTACCGCGAAGCATGGAGAAGCGTCGTTATGCGTGAATAAGCGTACCAACCGCGATGAAGAATACATATAAGACAGAGACTTCTCATGCCCGTTTCGCTGTTTTTACTTCCGAATTTGGTCTTGGTGTAAACTACAAAGTTGTAGCTCTTTGAATTACCTTTCCAACAAGCTATAGAACGAGCCATGTGGACACCATATGAGATCAAAGCATGCAAATTAATTTCGAAAGGTCAGTCTGCCCTCTTTTGTTTCTTTTTAACCAAATCTTCACCTAGTACTTTGTTGCACTTCGGATCAATCCATAAGTCTTTGGAATGAGATATTTGACCTGATAAGATAGAATAAAGATTAAATGACAATGAAATGTCGGGAAAACAAACATAATCCATTATCGAAGGAAGTGAATAATAGGTCAAAAATTCGAAAGATCGGTGACCGCTCGGAAGAATACATATGCGGAGAATATAAAACATTGATGAAGCCTGGAGAATCTTGGCCAACATCGGCCAAGCGTGGTAATCCGTGGTGATCGTGGGAAAGCGTGAGGACTGCCGCGAAGCATGGAGAAGCGTCGTTATGCGTGAATAAGCGTACCAACCGCGATGAAGAATACATATAAGACAGAGACTTCTCATGCCCGTTTCGCTGTTTTTACTTTCGAATTTGGTCTTGGTGTAAACTACAAAGTTGTAGCTCTTTGAATTACCTTTCCAACAAGCTATAGAACTAGCCATGTGGAGACCATATGAGATCATAGCATGCAAATTAAGTTCGAAAGGTCAGTCTGCCCTCTTTTGTTTCTTTTTAACCAAATCTTCACCTAGTACTTTGTTGCACTTCGGATCAATCCATAAGTCTTAGGAATGAGATATTTGACCTGATAAGATAGAATAAAGATTAAATAACAATGAAATGTCGGGAAAACAAACATAATCCATCATCGAAGGAAGTGAATAATAGGTCAAAATTTCGAAAGATCGGTGACCGCTCGGAAGAATACATTTGCGGAGAATATGAAACATTGAGGAAGCCTGGAGAATCTTGGCCAACATCGGCTTAGCGTGGTAATCCGTGGTGATCATGGGAAAGCGTGAGGACTGCCGCGAAGCATGGAGAAGCGTCGTTATGCGTGAATAAGCGTACCAACCGCGATGAAGAATATATATAAGACAGAGACTTCTCATGCCCGTTTCGCTGTTTTTACTTCCGAATTTGGTCTTGGTGTGAACTACAAAGTTGTAGCTCTTTGAATTACCTTTCCAACAAGCTATAGAACTAGCCATGTGGAGACCATATGAGATCAAAGCATGCAAATTAAGTTTGAAAGGTCAGTCTGCCCTCTTTTGTTTCTTTTTAACCAAATCTTCACCTAGTACTTTGTTGCACTTCGGATCAATCCATAAGTCTTAGGAATGAGATATTTGACCTGATAAGATAGAATAAAGATTAAATAACAATGAAATGTCGGGAAAACAAACATAATCCATCATCGAAGGAAGTGAATAATAGGTCAAAATTTCGAAAGATCGGTGACCGCTCGGAAGAATACATTTGCGGAGAATATGAAACATTGAGGAAGCCTGGAGAATCTTGGCCAACATCGGCTTAGCGTGGTAATCCGTGGTGATCATGGGAAAGCGTGAGGACTGCCTCGAAGCATGGAGAAGCGTCGTTATGCGTGAATAAGCGTACCAACCGCGATGAAGAATACATATAAGACAGAGACTTCTCATGCCCGTTTCGCTGTTTTTACTTCCGAATTTGGTCTTGGTGTAAACTACAAAGTTGTAGCTCTTTGAATTACCTTTCCAACAAGCTATAGAACGAGCCATGTGGAGACCATATGAGATCAAAGCATGCAAATTAAGTTCGAAAGGTCAGTCTGCCCTCTTTTGTTTCTTTTTAACCAAATCTTCACCTAGTACTTTGTTGCACTTCGGATCAATCCATAAGTCTTAGGAATGAGATATTTGACCTGATAAGATAGAATAAAGGTTAAATGACAATGAAATGTCGGGAAAACAAATATAATCCATTATCGAATGAAGTGAATAATAGGTCAAAAATTCGACAGATCGGTGACCGCTCGGAAGAATACATATGCGGAGAATATGAAACATTGACGAAGCGTGGAGAATCTTGGCCAACATCGGCCAAGCGTGGTAATCCGTGATGATCGTGGGAAAGCGTGAGGACTACCGCGAAGCATGGAGAAGCGTCGTTATGCGTGAATAAGCGTACCAACCGCGATGAAGAATACATATAAGACAGAGACTTCTCATGCCCGTTTCGCTGTTTTTACTTCCGAATTTGGTCTTGGTGTAAACTACAAAGTTGTAGCTCTTTGAATTACCTTTCCAACAAGCTATAGAACGAGCCATGTGGACACCATATGAGATCAAAGCATGCAAATTAATTTCGAAAGTTCAGTCTGCCCTCTTTTGTTTCTTTTTAACCAAATCTTCACCTAGTACTTTGTTGCACTTCGGATCAATCCATAAGTCTTTGGAATGAGATATTTGACCTGATAAGATAGAATAAAGATTAAATGATAATGAAATGTCGGGAAAACAAACATAATCCATTATCGAAGGAAGTGAATAATAGGTCAAAAATTCGAAAGATCGGTGACCGCTCGGAAGAATACATATGCGGAGAATATGAAACATTGACGAAGCCTGGAGAATCTTGGCCAACATCGGCCAAGCGTGGTAATCCGTGGTGATCGTGGGAAAGCGTGAGGACTGCCGCGAAGCATGGAGAAGCGTCGTTATGCGTGAATAAGTGTACCAACCGCGATGAAGAATACATATAAGACAGAGACTTCTCATGCCCGTTTCGCTGTTTTTACTTCCGAATTTGGTCTTGGTGTAAACTACAAAGTTGTAGCTCTTTGAATTACCTTTCCAACAAGCTATAGAACTAGCCATGTGGAGACCATATGAGATCAAAGCATGCAAATTAAGTTCGAAAGGTCAGTCTGCCCTCTTTTGTTTCTTTTTAACCAAATCTTCACCTAGTACTTTGTTGCACTTCGGATCAATCCATAAGTCTTAGGAATGAGATATTTGACCTGATAAGATAGAATAAAGATTAAATAACAATGAAATGTCGGGAAAACAAACATAATCCATCATCGAAGGAAGTGAATAATAGGTCAAAATTTCGAAAGATCGGTGACCGCTCGGAAGAATACATTTGCGGAGAATATGAAACATTGAGGAAGCCTGGAGAATCTTGGCCAACATCGGCTTAGCGTGGTAATCCGTGGTGATCATGGGAAAGCGTGAGGACTGCCGCGAAGCATGGAGAAGCGTCGTTATGCGTGAATAAGCGTACCAACCGCGATGAAGAATACATATAAGACAGAGACTTCTCATGCCCGTTTCGCTGTTTTTACTTCCGAATTTGGTCTTGGTGTGAACTACAAAGTTGTAGCTCTTTGAATTACCTTTCCAACAAGCTATAGAACTAGCCATGTGGAGACCATATGAGATCAAAGCATGCAAATTAAGTTCGAAAGGTCAGTCTGCCCTCTTTTGTTTCTTTTTAACCAAATCTTCACGTAGTACTTTGTTGCACTTCGGATCAATCCATAAGTCTTAGGAATGAGATATTTGACCTGATAAGATAGAATAAAGATTAAATAACAATGAAATGTCGGGAAAACAAACATAATCCATCATCGAAGGAAGTGAATAATAGGTCAAAATTTCGAAAGATCGGTGACCGCTCGGAAGAATACATTTGCGGAGAATATGAAACATTGAGGAAGCCTGGAGAATCTTGGCCAACATCGGCTTAGCGTGGTAATCCGTGGTGATCATGGGAAAGCGTGAGGACTGCCTCGAAGCATGGAGAAGCGTCGTTATGCGTGAATAAGCGTACCAACCGCGATGAAGAATACATATAAGACAGAGACTTCTCATGCCCGTTTCGCTGTTTTTACTTCCGAATTTGGTCTTGGTGTAAACTACAAAGTTGTAGCTCTTTGAATTACCTTTCCAACAAGCTATAGAACGAGCCATGTGGAGACCATATGAGATCAAAGCATGCAAATTAAGTTCGAAAGGTCAGTCTGCCCTCTTTTGTTTCTTTTTAACCAAATCTTCACCTAGTACTTTGTTGCACTTCGGATCAATCCATAAGTCTTAGGAATGAGATATTTGACCTGATAAGATAGAATAAAGATTAAATGACAATGACAATGACATGTCGGGAAAACAAACATAATCCATTATCGAAGGAAGTGAATAATAGGTCAAAAATTCGAAAGATCGGTGACCGCTCGGAAGAATACATATGCGGAGAATATGAAACATTGACAAAGCCTGGAGAATCTTGGCCAACATCGGCCAAGCGTGGTAATCCGTGGTGATCGTGGGAAAGCGTGAGGACTGCCGCGAAGCATGGAGAAGCGTCGTTATGCGTGAATAAGCGTACCAACCGCGATGAAGAATACATATAAGACAGAGACTTCTCATGCCCGTTTCGCTGTTTTAACTTCCGAATTTGCTCTTGGTTTAAACTATAAAGTTGTTGCTCTTTGCATTAGCTTTCCAACAAGCTATAGAACGAGCCATGTGGAGACCATATGAGATCAAAGGATGCAAATTAAGTTCGAAAGGTCAGCCTGCCCTCTTTTGTTTCTTTTTAACCAAATCTTCACCTAGTACTTTGTTGCACTTCGGATCAATCCATAAGTCTTTGGAATGAGATATTTGACCTGATAAGATAGAATAAAGATTAAATGACAATGAAATGTTGGGAAAACAAACATAATCCATTATCAAAGGAAGTGAATAATAGGTCAAAAATTCGAAAGATCGGTGACCGCTCGGAAGAATACATATGCGGAGAATATGAAACATTGACGAAGCCTGGAGAATCTTGGCCAACATCGGCCAAGCGTGGTAATCCGTGGTGATCGTGGGAAAGCGTGAGGACTGCCGCGAAGCATGGAGAAGCGTCGTTATGCGTGAATAAGCGTACCAACCGCGATGAAGAATACATATAAGACAGAGACTTCTCATGCCCGTTTCGCTGTTTTTACTTCCGAATTTGCTCTTGGTGTAAACTATAAAGTTGTTGCTCTTTGCATTAGCTTTCCAACAAGCTATAGAACAAGCCATGTGGAGACCATATGAGATCAAAGCATGCAAATTAATTTCGAAAGGTCAGTCTGCCCTCTTTTGTTTCTTTTTAACCAAATCTTCACCTAGTACTTTGTTGCACTTCAGATCAATCCATAAGTCTTTGGAATGAGATATTTGACCTGATAAGATAGAATAAAGATTAAATGACAATGAAATGTCGGGAAAACAAACATAATCCATTATCGAAGGAAGTGAATAATAGGTCAAAAATTCGAAAGATCGGTGACCGCTCGGAAGAATACATATGCGGAGAATATGAAACATTGACGAAGCCTGGAGAATCTTGGCCAACATCGGCCAAGCGTGGTAATCCGTGGTGATCGTGGGAAAGCGTGAGGACTGCCGCGAAGCATGGAGAAGCGTCGTTATGCGTGAATAAGCGTACCAACCGCGATGAAGAATACATATAAGACAGAGACTTCTCATGCCCGTTTCGCTATTTTTACTTCCGAATTTGGTCTTGGTGTAAACTACAAAGTTGTAGCTCTTTGAATTACCTTTCCAACAAGCTATAGAACTAGCCATGTGGAGACCATATGAGATCAAAGCATGCCAATTAAGTTCGAAAGGTCAGTCTGCCCTCTTTTGTTTCTTTTTAACCAAATCTTCACCTAGTACTTTGTTGCACTTCGGATCAATCCATAAGTCTTAGGAATGAGATATTTGACCTGATAAGATAGAATAAAGATTAAATAACAATGAAATGTCGGGAAAACAAACATAATCCATTATCGAAGGAAGTGAATAATAGGTCAAAAATTCGAAAGATCGGTGACCGCTCGGAAGAATACATATGCGGAGAATATGAAACATTGACGAAGCCTGGAGAATCTTGGCCAACATCGGCCAAGCGTGGTAATCCGTGGTGATCGTGGGAAAGCGTGAGGACTGCCGCGAAGCATGGAGAAGCGTCGTTATGCGTGAATAAGCGTACCAACCGCGATGAAGAATACATATAAGACAGAGACTTCTCATGCCCGTTTCGCTGTTTTTACTTCCGAATTTGGTCTTGGTGTAAACTACAAAGTTGTAGCTCTTTGAATTACCTTTCCAACAAGCTATAGAACTAGCCATGTGGAGACCATATGAGATCAAAGCATGCAAATTAAGTTCGAAAGGTCAGTCTGCCCTCTTTTGTTTCTTTTTAACCAAATCTTCACCTAGTACTTTGTTGCACTTCGGATCAATCCATAAGTCTTAGGAATGAGATATTTGACCTGATAAGATAGAATAAAGATTAAATAACAATGAAATGTCGGGAAAACAAACATAATCCATCATCGAAGGAAGTGAATAATAGGTCAAAATTTCGAAAGATCGGTGACCGCTCGGAAGAATACATTTGCGGAGAATATGAAACATTGAGGAAGCCTGGAGAATCTTGGCCAACATCGGCTTAGCGTGGTAATCCGTGGTGATCATGGGAAAGCGTGAGGACTGCCGCGAAGCATGGAGAAGCGTCGTTATGCGTGAATAAGCGTACCAACCGCGATGAAGAATACATATAAGACAGAGACTTCTCATGCCCGTTTCGCTGTTTTTACTTCCGAATTTGGTCTTGGTGTGAACTACAAAGTTGTAGCTCTTTGAATTACCTTTCCAACAAGCTATAGAACTAGCCATGTGGAGACCATATGAGATCAAAGCATGCAAATTAAGTTCGAAAGGTCAGTCTGCCCTCTTTTGTTTCTTTTTAACCAAATATTCACGTAGTACTTTGTTGCACTTCGGATCAATCCATAAGTCTTAGGAATGAGATATTTGACCTGATAAGATAGAATAAAGATTAAATAACAATGAAATGTCGGGAAAACAAACATAATCCATCATCGAAGGAAGTGAATAATAGGTCAAAATTTCGAAAGATCGGTGACCGCTCGGAAGAATACATTTGCGGAGAATATGAAACATTGAGGAAGCCTGGAGAATCTTGGCCAACATCGGCTTAGCGTGGTAATCCGTGGTGATCATGGGAAAGCGTGAGGACTGCCTCGAAGCATGGAGAAGCGTCGTTATGCGTGAATAAGCGTACCAACCGCGATGAAGAATACATATAAGACAGAGACTTCTCATGCCCGTTTCGCTGTTTTTACTTCCGAATTTGGTCTTGGTGTAAACTACAAAGTTGTAGCTCTTTGAATTACCTTTCCAACAAGCTATAGAACGAGCCATGTGGAGACCATATGAGATCAAAGCATGCAAATTAAGTTCGAAAGGTCAGTCTGCCCTCTTTTGTTTCTTTTTAACCAAATCTTCACCTAGTACTTTGTTGCACTTCGGATCAATCCATAAGTCTTAGGAATGAGATATTTGACCTGATAAGATAGAATAAAGGTTAAATGACAATGAAATGTCGGGAAAACAAATATAATCCATTATCGAAGGAAGTGAATAATAGGTCAAAAATTCGACAGATCGGTGACCGCTCGGAAGAATACATATGCGGAGAATATGAAACATTGACGAAGCGTGGAGAATCTTGACCAACATCGGCCAAGCGTGGTAATCCGTGATGATCATGGGAAAGCGTGAGGACTACCGCGAAGCATGGAGAAGCGTCGTTATGCGTGAATAAGCGTACCAACCGCGATGAAGAATACATATAAGACAGAGACTTCTCATGCCCGTTTCGCTGTTTTTACTTCCGAATTTGGTCTTGGTGTAAACTACAAAGTTGTAGCTCTTTGAATTACCTTTCCAACAAGCTATAGAACGAGCCATGTGGAGACCATATGAGATCAAAGCATGCAAATTAAGTTCGAAAGGTCAGTCTGCCCTCTTTTGTTTCTTTTTAACCAAATCTTCACCTAGTACTTTGTTGCACTTCGGATCAATCCATAAGTCTTAGGAATGAGATATTTGACCTGATAAGATAGAATAAAGATTAAATGACAATGACAATGACATGTCGGGAAAACAAATATAATCCATTATCGAAGGAAGTGAATAATAGGTCAAAAATTCGAAAGATCGGTGACCGCTCGGAAGAATACATATGCGGAGAATATGAAACATTGACAAAGCCTGGAGAATCTTGGCCAACATCGGCCAAGCGTGGTAATCCGTGGTGATCGTGGGAAAGCGTGAGGACTGCCGCGAAGCATGGAGAAGCGTCGTTATGCGTGAATAAGCGTACCAACCGCGATGAAGAATACATATAAGACAGAGACTTCTCATGCCCGTTTCGCTGTTTTAACTTCCGAATTTGCTCTTGGTTTAAACTATAAAGTTGTTGCTCTTTGCATTAGCTTTCCAACAAGCTATAGAACGAGCCATGTGGAGACCATATGAGATCAAAGGATGCAAATTAAGTTCGAAAGGTCAGCCTGCCCTCTTTTGTTTCTTTTTAACCAAATCTTCACCTAGTACTTTGTTGCACTTCGGATCAATCCATAAGTCTTTGGAATGAGATATTTGACCTGATAAGATAGAATAAAGATTAAATGACAATGAAATGTTGGGAAAACAAACATAATCCATTATCAAAGGAAGTGAATAATAGGTCAAAAATTCGAAAGATCGGTGACCGCTCGGAAGAATACATATGCGGAGAATATGAAACATTGACGAAGCCTGGAGAATCTTGGCCAACATCGGCCAAGCGTGGTAATCCGTGGTGATCGTGGGAAAGCGTGAGGACTGCCGCGAAGCATGGAGAAGCGTCGTTATGCGTGAATAAGCGTACCAACCGCGATGAAGAATACATATAAGACAGAGACTTCTCATGCCCGTTTCGCTGTTTTTACTTCCGAATTTGCTCTTGGTGTAAACTATAAAGTTGTTGCTCTTTGCATTAGCTTTCCAACAAGCTATAGAACAAGCCATGTGGAGACCATATGAGATCAAAGCATGCAAATTAATTTCGAAAGGTCAGTCTGCCCTCTTTTGTTTCTTTTTAACCAAATCTTCACCTAGTACTTTGTTGCACTTCAGATCAATCCATAAGTCTTTGGAATGAGATATTTGACCTGATAAGATAGAATAAAGATTAAATGACAATGAAATGTCGGGAAAACAAACATAATCCATTATCGAAGGAAGTGAATAATAGGTCAAAAATTCGAAAGATCGGTGACCGCTCGGAAGAATACATATGCGGAGAATATGAAACATTGACGAAGCCTGGAGAATCTTGGCCAACATCGGCCAAGCGTGGTAATCCGTGGTGATCGTGGGAAAGCGTGAGGACTGCCGCGAAGCATGGAGAAGCGTCGTTATGCGTGAATAAGCGTACCAACCGCGATGAAGAATACATATAAGACAGAGACTTCTCATGCCCGTTTCGCTATTTTTACTTCCGAATTTGGTCTTGGTGTAAACTACAAAGTTGTAGCTCTTTGAATTACCTTTCCAACAAGCTATAGAACTAGCCATGTGGAGACCATATGAGATCAAAGCATGCAAATTAAGTTCGAAAGGTCAGTCTGCCCTCTTTTGTTTCTTTTTAACCAAATCTTCACCTAGTACTTTGTTGCACTTCGGATCAATCCATAAGTCTTAGGAATGAGATATTTGACCTGATAAGATAGAATAAAGATTAAATAACAATGAAATGTCGGGAAAACAAACATAATCCATTATCGAAGGAAGTGAATAATAGGTCAAAAATTCGAAAGATCGGTGACCGCTCGGAAGAATACATATGCGGAGAATATGAAACATTGACGAAGCCTGGAGAATCTTGGCCAACATCGGCCAAGCGTGGTAATCCGTGGTGATCGTGGGAAAGCGTGAGGACTGCCGCGAAGCATGGAGAAGCGTCGTTATGCGTGAATAAGTGTACCAACCGCGATGAAGAATACATATAAGACAGAGACTTCTCATGCCCGTTTCGCTGTTTTTACTTCCGAATTTGGTCTTGGTGTAAACTACAAAGTTGTAGCTCTTTGAATTACCTTTCCAACAAGCTATAGAACTAGCCATGTGGAGACCATATGAGATCAAAGCATGCAAATTAAGTTCGAAAGGTCAGTCTGCCCTCTTTTGTTTCTTTTTAACCAAATCTTCACCTAGTACTTTGTTGCACTTCGGATCAATCCATAAGTCTTAGGAATGAGATATTTGACCTGATAAGATAGAATAAAGATTAAATAACAATGAAATGTCGGGAAAACAAACATAATCCATCATCGAAGGAAGTGAATAATAGGTCAAAATTTCGAAAGATCGGTGACCGCTCGGAAGAATACATTTGCGGAGAATATGAAACATTGAGGAAGCCTGGAGAATCTTGGCCAACATCGGCTTAGCGTGGTAATCCGTGGTGATCATGGGAAAGCGTGAGGACTGCCGCGAAGCATGGAGAAGCGTCGTTATGCGTGAATAAGCGTACCAACCGCGATGAAGAATACATATAAGACAGAGACTTCTCATGCCCGTTTCGCTGTTTTTACTTCCGAATTTGGTCTTGGTGTGAACTACAAAGTTGTAGCTCTTTGAATTACCTTTCCAACAAGCTATAGAACTAGCCATGTGGAGACCATATGAGATCAAAGCATGCAAATTAAGTTCGAAAGGTCAGTCTGCCCTCTTTTGTTTCTTTTTAACCAAATCTTCACGTAGTACTTTGTTGCACTTCGGATCAATCCATAAGTCTTAGGAATGAGATATTTGACCTGATAAGATAGAATAAAGATTAAATAACAATGAAATGTCGGGAAAACAAACATAATCCATCATCGAAGGAAGTGAATAATAGGTCAAAATTTCGAAAGATCGGTGACCGCTCGGAAGAATACATTTGCGGAGAATATGAAACATTGAGGAAGCCTGGAGAATCTTGGCCAACATCGGCTTAGCGTGGTAATCCGTGGTGATCATGGGAAAGCGTGAGGACTGCCTCGAAGCATGGAGAAGCGTCGTTATGCGTGAATAAGCGTACCAACCGCGATGAAGAATACATATAAGACAGAGACTTCTCATGCCCGTTTCGCTGTTTTTACTTCCGAATTTGGTCTTGGTGTAAACTACAAAGTTGTAGCTCTTTGAATTACCTTTCCAACAAGCTATAGAACGAGCCATGTGGAGACCATATGAGATCAAAGCATGCAAATTAAGTTCGAAAGGTCAGTCTGCCCTCTTTTGTTTCTTTTTAACCAAATCTTCACCTAGTACTTTGTTGCACTTCGGATCAATCCATAAGTCTTAGGAATGAGATATTTGACCTGATAAGATAGAATAAAGGTTAAATGACAATGAAATGTCGGGAAAACAAATATAATCCATTATCGAAGGAAGTGAATAATAGGTCAAAAATTCGACAGATCGGTGACCGCTCGGAAGAATACATATGCGGAGAATATGAAACATTGACGAAGCGTGGAGAATCTTGACCAACATCGGCCAAGCGTGGTAATCCGTGATGATCATGGGAAAGCGTGAGGACTACCGCGAAGCATGGAGAAGCGTCGTTATGCGTGAATAAGCGTACCAACCGCGATGAAGAATACATATAAGACAGAGACTTCTCATGCCCGTTTCGCTGTTTTTACTTCCGAATTTGGTCTTGGTGTAAACTACAAAGTTGTAGCTCTTTGAATTACCTTTCCAACAAGCTATAGAACGAGCCATGTGGAGACCATATGAGATCAAAGCATGCAAATTAAGTTCGAAAGGTCAGTCTGCCCTCTTTTGTTTCTTTTTAACCAAATCTTCACCTAGTACTTTGTTGCACTTCGGATCAATCCATAAGTCTTAGGAATGAGATATTTGACCTGATAAGATAGAATAAAGATTAAATGACAATGACAATGACATGTCGGGAAAACAAACATAATCCATTATCGAAGGAAGTGAATAATAGGTCAAAAATTCGAAAGATCGGTGACCGCTCGGAAGAATACATATGCGGAGAATATGAAACATTGACAAAGCCTGGAGAATCTTGGCCAACATCGGCCAAGCGTGGTAATCCGTGGTGATCGTGGGAAAGCGTGAGGACTGCCGCGAAGCATGGAGAAGCGTCGTTATGCGTGAATAAGCGTACCAACCGCGATGAAGAATACATATAAGACAGAGACTTCTCATGCCCGTTTCGCTGTTTTAACTTCCGAATTTGCTCTTGGTTTAAACTATAAAGTTGTTGCTCTTTGCATTAGCTTTCCAACAAGCTATAGAACGAGCCATGTGGAGACCATATGAGATCAAAGGATGCAAATTAAGTTCGAAAGGTCAGCCTGCCCTCTTTTGTTTCTTTTTAACCAAATCTTCACCTAGTACTTTGTTGCACTTCGGATCAATCCATAAGTCTTTGGAATGAGATATTTGACCTGATAAGATAGAATAAAGATTAAATGACAATGAAATGTTGGGAAAACAAACATAATCCATTATCAAAGGAAGTGAATAATAGGTCAAAAATTCGAAAGATCGGTGACCGCTCGGAAGAATACATATGCGGAGAATATGAAACATTGACGAAGCCTGGAGAATCTTGGCCAACATCGGCCAAGCGTGGTAATCCGTGGTGATCGTGGGAAAGCGTGAGGACTGCCGCGAAGCATGGAGAAGCGTCGTTATGCGTGAATAAGCGTACCAACCGCGATGAAGAATACATATAAGACAGAGACTTCTCATGCCCGTTTCGCTGTTTTTACTTCCGAATTTGCTCTTGGTGTAAACTATAAAGTTGTTGCTCTTTGCATTAGCTTTCCAACAAGCTATAGAACAAGCCATGTGGAGACCATATGAGATCAAAGCATGCAAATTAATTTCGAAAGGTCAGTCTGCCCTCTTTTGTTTCTTTTTAACCAAATCTTCACCTAGTACTTTGTTGCACTTCAGATCAATCCATAAGTCTTTGGAATGAGATATTTGACCTGATAAGATAGAATAAAGATTAAATGACAATGAAATGTCGGGAAAACAAACATAATCCATTATCGAAGGAAGTGAATAATAGGTCAAAAATTCGAAAGATCGGTGACCGCTCGGAAGAATACATATGCGGAGAATATGAAACATTGACGAAGCCTGGAGAATCTTGGCCAACATCGGCCAAGCGTGGTAATCCGTGGTGATCGTGGGAAAGCGTGAGGACTGCCGCGAAGCATGGAGAAGCGTCGTTATGCGTGAATAAGCGTACCAACCGCGATGAAGAATACATATAAGACAGAGACTTCTCATGCCCGTTTCGCTATTTTTACTTCCGAATTTGGTCTTGGTGTAAACTACAAAGTTGTAGCTCTTTGAATTACCTTTCCAACAAGCTATAGAACTAGCCATGTGGAGACCATATGAGATCAAAGCATGCAAATTAAGTTCGAAAGGTCAGTCTGCCCTCTTTTGTTTCTTTTTAACCAAATCTTCACCTAGTACTTTGTTGCACTTCGGATCAATCCATAAGTCTTAGGAATGAGATATTTGACCTGATAAGATAGAATAAAGATTAAATAACAATGAAATGTCGGGAAAACAAACATAATCCATTATCGAAGGAAGTGAATAATAGGTCAAAAATTCGAAAGATCGGTGACCGCTCGGAAGAATACATATGCGGAGAATATGAAACATTGACGAAGCCTGGAGAATCTTGGCCAACATCGGCCAAGCGTGGTAATCCGTGGTGATCGTGGGAAAGCGTGAGGACTGCCGCGAAGCATGGAGAAGCGTCGTTATGCGTGAATAAGCGTACCAACCGCGATGAAGAATACATATAAGACAGAGACTTCTCATGCCCGTTTCGCTGTTTTTACTTCCGAATTTGGTCTTGGTGTAAACTACAAAGTTGTAGCTCTTTGAATTACCTTTCCAACAAGCTATAGAACTAGCCATGTGGAGACCATATGAGATCAAAGCATGCAAATTAAGTTCGAAAGGTCAGTCTGCCCTCTTTTGTTTCTTTTTAACCAAATCTTCACCTAGTACTTTGTTGCACTTCGGATCAATCCATAAGTCTTAGGAATGAGATATTTGACCTGATAAGATAGAATAAAGATTAAATAACAATGAAATGTCAGGAAAACAAACATAATCCATCATCGAAGGAAGTGAATAATAGGTCAAAATTTCGAAAGATCGGTGACCGCTCGGAAGAATACATTTGCGGAGAATATGAAACATTGAGGAAGCCTGGAGAATCTTGGCCAACATCGGCTTAGCGTGGTAATCCGTGGTGATCATGGGAAAGCGTGAGGATTGCCGCGAAGCATGGAGAAGCGTCGTTATGCGTGAATAAGCGTACCAACCGCGATGAAGAATACATATAAGACAGAGACTTCTCATGCCCGTTTCGCTGTTTTTACTTCCGAATTTGGTCTTGGTGTAAACTACAAAGTTGTAGCTCATTGAATTACCTTTCCAACAAGCTATAGAACGAGCCATGTGGAGACCATATGAGATTAAAGCATGCAAATTAAGTTCGAAAGGTCAGTCTGCCCTCTTTTGTTTCTTTTTAACCAAATCTTCACCTTGTACTTTGTTGCACTTCGGATCAATCCATAAGTCTTAGGAATGAGATATTTGACCTGATAAGATAGAATAAAGGTTAAATAACAAGGAAATGTCGGGAAAACAAACATAATCCATTATCAAAGGAAGTGAATAATAGGTCAAAAATTCGACAGATCGGTGACCGCTCGGAAGAATACATATGCGGAGAATATGAAACATTGACGAAGCGTGGAGAATCTTGGCCAACATCGGCCAAGCGTGGTAATCCGTGATGATCGTGGGAAAGCGTGAGGACTACCGTCAAGCATGGAGAAGCGTCATTATGCGTGAATAAGCGTACCAACCGCGATGAAGAATACATACACGACAGAGATTTCTCATGCCCGTGTCACTGTTTTAACTTCCAAATTTACTCTTGGTGTAAACTACAGAGTTGTAGCTCTTTGAATTAGCTTTCCAACAAGCTATATAACGAGCCATTTGGAGACCATATGAGATCTAAGCATGCAAATTAAGTTTAAAGTCAGTCTGCCCTCTTTTGTTCCTTTTTAACCAAATATTCTCCAAATACTTTGTTGCACTTCGGATCAATCCATAAGTCTTAGGAATGAGATATTTGACCTGAAAAGATAGAATAAAGATTAAATGACAATGAAATGTCAGGAAAACAAACATTATCCATCATCGAAGGAAGTGAATAATTGGTCAAGAATTCGACAGATCTGTGGCCGCTCGGAAGAATACATATGCGGAGAATATGAAACATTGACAAAGCCTGGAGAATCTTGGCCAACATCGGCCAAGCGTGGTAATCCGTGGTGATTGTGGGAAAGCGTGAGGACTGCCGCGAAGCATGGAGAAGCGTCGTTATGCGTGAATAAGCGTACCAACCGCGATGAAGAATACATATAAGACAGAGACTTCTCATGCCCGTTTCGCTGTTTTTACTTCCGAATTTGGTCTTGGTGTAAACTACAAAGTTGTAGCTCTTTGAATTACGAGCCATGTGGAGACAATATGAGATCAAAGCATGCAAATTAAGTTCGAAAGGTCAGTCTGCCCTCTTTTGTTTCTTTTTAACCAAATCTTCACCTAGTACTTTGTTGCACTTCGGATCAATCCATAAGTCTTAGGAATGAGATATTTGACCTGATAAGATAGAATAAAGATTAAATGACAATGAAATGTCGGGAAAACAAACATAATCCATTATCGAAGGAAGTGAATAATAGGTCAAAAATTCGAAAGATCGGTGACCGCTCGGAAGAATACATATGCGGAGAATATGAAACATTGACGAAGCCTGGAGAATCTTGGCCAACATCGGCCAAGCGTGGTAATCCGTGTTGATCGTGGGAAAGCGTGAGGACTGCCGCGAAGCATGGAGAAGCGTCGTTATGCGTGAATAAGCGTACCAACCGCGATGAAGAATACATATAAGACAGAGACTTCTCATGCCCGTTTCGCTGTTTTTACTTCCGAATTTGGTCTTGGTGTAAACTACAAAGTTGTAGCTCTTTGAATTACCTTTCCAACAAGCTATAGAACGAGCCATTTGGAGACCATATGAGATCTAAGCATGCAAATTAAATTCGAAAAGTCAGTCTGCCCTGTTTTGTTCCTTTTTAACTAAATCTTCTCCAAATACTTTCTTGCACTTCGGATCAATCCATAAGTCTTAGGAATGAGATATTTGACCTGAAAAGATAGAATAAAGATTAAATGATAAGGAAATGTCAGGAAAACAAACATTATCCATCATCGAAGGAAGTGAATAATTGGTCAAGAATTCGACAGATCGGTGACCGCTCGGAAGAATACATATGCGGAGATTATGAAACATTGACGAAGCGTGGAGAATCTAGGCCAACATCGGCCAAGCGTGGTAATCCGTGGTGATCGTGGGAAAGCGTGAGGACTGCCGCGAAGCATGGAGAAGCGTCGTTATGCGTGAATAAACGTACTAACCGCGATGAAGAATACATATACGACAGAGACTTCTCATGCCCGTTTCACTGTTTTAACTTCCGAATTTACTCTTGGTGTAAACTACAAAGTTATAGCTCTTTGAATTAGCTTTCCAACAAGCTATAGAACGAGCCATTTGGAGACCATATGAGATCTAAGGATGCAAATTAAATTGGAGACCATATGAGAGCTATAGAAACTCACAGTCAGTCCTGTTTTGTTCCTTTTTAACCATATCTTCTCCAAATACTTTGTTGCACTTCGGATCAATCCATAAGTCTTAGGAATGAGATATTTGACCTGAAAAGATAGAATAAAGATTAAATGACAATGAAATGTCGGGAAAACAAACATAATCCATCATCGAAGAAAGTGAATAATTGGTCAAGAATTCGACAGATCGGTGACCGCTCGGAAGAATACATATGCGGAGAATATGAAACATTGACGAAGCGTGGAGAATCTTGGCCAACATCGGCCAGGCGTGGTAATCCGTGGTGATCGTGGGAAAGCGTGAGGATTGCCGCGAAGCATGGAGAAGCGTCGTTATGCGTGAATAAGCGTACCAACCGCGATGAAGAATACATAGACGATAGAGACTTCTCATTCCCGTTTCGCTATTTTAACTTCCAAATTTACTCTTGGTGTAAACTACAGAGTTGTAGCTCTTTGAATTAGCTTTCCAACAAGCTATAGAACGAGCCATTTGGAGACCATATGAGATCTAAGCATGCAAATTAAGTTTGAAAAGTCAGTCTGCCCTGTTTTGTTCCTTTTTTAACCAAATCTTCTCCAAATACTGTGTTGCACTTCGGATAAATCCATAAGTCTTTGGAATGAGATATTTGACCTGATAAGATAGAATAAAGATTAAATGACAATGAAATGTCGGGAAAACAAACATAATCCATTATCGAAGGAAGTGAATAATAGGTCAACAATTCGAAAGATCGGTGACCGCTCGGAAGAATACATATGCGGAGAATATGAAACATTGACGAAGCCTGGAGAATCTTGGCCAACATCGGCCAAGCGTGGTAATCCTTGGTGATCGTGGGAAAGCGTGAGAACTGCCGCGAAGCATGGAGAAGCGTCGTTATGCGTGAATAAGCGTACCAACCGCGATGAAGAATACATATAAGACAGAGACTTCTCATGCCCGTTTCGCTGTTTTTACTTCCGAATTTGGTCTTGGTGTAAACTACAAAGTTGTAGCTCTTTGAATTACCTTTCCAACAAGCTATAGAACTAGCCATGTGGAGACCATATGAGATCAAAGCATGCAAATTAAGTTCGAAAGGTCAGTCTGCCCTCTTTTGTTTCTTTTTAACCAAATCTTCACCTAGTACTTTGTTGCACTTCGGATCAATCCATAAGTCTTAGGAATGAGATATTTGACCTGATAAGATAGAATAAAGGTTAAATGACAATGAAATGTCGGGAAAACAAACATAATCCATTATCGAAGGAAGTGAATAATAGGTCAAAAATTCGAAAGATCGGTGACCGCTTGGAAGAATACATATGCGGAGAATATGAAACATTGACGAAGCCTGGAGAATCTTGGCCAACATCGGCCAGGCGTGGTAATCCGTGGTGATCGTGGGAAAGCGTGAGGATTGCCGCGAAGCATGGAGAAGCGTCGTTATGCGTGAATAAGCGTACCAACCGCGATGAAGAATACATATACGACAGAGACTTCTCATGCCCGTATCACTGTTTTAACTTCCGAATTTGCTCTTGGTGTAAACTACACAGTTGTAGCTCTTTGAATAACCTTTTTAACAAGCAATAGAACGAGCGATTTGGAGACCATTTGAGATCTAAGCATGCAAATTAAGTTCGAAAGATCAGTCTGCCTTCTTTTGTTTCTTTTTAACCAAATCTTCACCAAATACTTTGTTGCCCTTCGGATCAATCCATAAGTCTTAGGAATGTGATATTTGACCTGAAAAGATAGAATAAAGATTAAATGACAATGAAATTTCGGGAAAACAAACATAATCCATTATCGAAGAAAGTGAATAATTGTTCAAGAATTCGACATATCGGTGACTGCTCGGAAGAATACATATGCGGAGAATATGAAACACTGACGAAGCCTGGAGAATCTTGGCCTACATCGGCCAAGCGTGGTAATCCGTGGTGATCGTGGGAAAGCGTGAGGACTACCGCGAAGCATGGAGAAGCGTCGTTATGCGTGAATAAGCGTACCAACCGCGATGAAGAATACATATACGACAGAGACTTCTCATGCCCGTTTCGCTGTTTTACCTTCCGAATTTGCTCTTAGAGTAAACTACAAAGTTGTAGCTCATTGAATTAGCGTTCCAACAAGCTATTGAACGAGCCATTTGGAGACCATATGAGATCAAAGCATGCAAATTAAGTTCGAAAGGTCAGTCTGCCCTGTTTTGTTTCTTTTTAACCAAATCTTCACCTAGTACTTTGTTGCACTTCGGATCAATCCATAAGTCTTAGGAATGAGATAGTTGACCTGATAAGATAGAATAAAGATTAAATGACAATGAAATGTCGGGAAAACAAACATAATCCATCATCGAAGGAAGTGAATAATTGTTCAAGAATTCGACAGATCGGTGACCGCTCGGAAGAATACATATGCGGAGAATATGAAACATTGACGAAGCCTGGAGAATCTTGGCCAACATCGGCCAAGCGTGGTAATCCGTTGTGATCGTGGGAAAGCGTGAGGACTGCCGCGAAGCATGGAGAAGCGTCGTTACGCGTGAATAAGCGTACCAACCGCGATGAAGAATACATATACGACAGAGACTTCTCATGCCCGTTTCGCTGTTTTAACTACCGAATTTGCTCTTGGTGTAAACTACAAAGTTGTAGCTCTTTGAATAACCTTTTTAACAAGCTATAGAACGAGCCATTTGGAGACCATATGAGATCTAAGCATGCAAATTAAGTTCGAAAGATCAGTCTGCCTTCTTTTGTTCCTTTTTAACCAAATCTTCACCAAATACTTTGTTGCACTTCGGATCAATCCATAAGTCTTAGGAATGAGATATTTGACCTGAAAAGATAGAATAAAGATTAAATGACAATGAAATGTCAGGAAAACAAACATTATCCATCATCGAAGGAAGTGAATAATTGGTCAAGAATTCGACAGATCGGTGACCGCTCGGAAGAATACATATGCGGAGAATATGAAACATTGACGAAGCCTGGAGCATCTTGGCCAACATCGGCCAAGCGTGGTAATCCGTGGTGATCGTGGGAAAACGTGAGGGCTGCCGCGAAGCATGGAGAAGCGTCGTTATGCGTGAATAAGCGTACCAACCGCGATGAAGAATATATATAAGACAGGGACTTCTAATGCCCGTTTCGCTGTTTTAACTTCCGAATTTGCTCTTGGTGTAAACTACAAAGTTGTAGCTCTTTGAATTACCTTTCCAACAAGCTATAGAACGAGCCATGTAGAGACCATCTAAGATCAAAGCATGCAAATTAAGTTCGAAAGGTCAGTCTGCCCTGTTTTGTTTCTTTTTAACCAAATCTTCACCTAGTACTTTGTTGCACTTCGGATCAATCCATAAGTCTTAGGAATGTGATATTTGACCTGAAAAGATAGAATAAAGATTAAATGACAATGACATTTCGGGAAAACAAACATAATCCATCATCGAAGGAAGTGAATAATTGTTCAAGAATTCGACATATCGGTGACCGCTCGGAAGAATACATATGCGGAGAATATGAAATATTGACGAAGCCTGGAGAATCTTGGCCAACATCGGTCAAGCGTGGTAATCCGTGGGGATCGTGGGAAAGCGTGAGGACTGCCGCGAAACATGGAGACGCGTCGTTATGCGTGAATAAGCGTACCAACCGCGATGAAGAATACATATCCGACAGAGACTTCTCATGCCCGTTTCGCTGTTTTAACTTCCGAATTTGCTCTTGGTGTAAACTATAAAGTTGTAGCTCTTTAAATTAGCTTTCCAACAAGCTATAGAACGAGCCATTTGGAGACCATATGAGATCTAAGCATGCAAATTAAGTTGGGAAGATAAATCTGCCTTCTTTTGTTTCTTTTTAACCAAATCTTCACCTAGTACTTTGTTGCACTTCGGATCAATCCATAAGTCTTAGGAATGAGATATTTGACCGGATAAGATAGAATAAAGATTAAATGACAATGAAATGTCGGGAAAATAAACATAATCCATCATCGAAGGAAGTGAATAATTGTTCAAGAATTCGACAGATCGGTGACCGCTCGGAAGAATACATATGCGGAGACTATGAAACATTGACGAAGCCTGGAGAATCTTGGCCAACATCGGCCAAGCGTGGTAATCCGTGGTGATCGTGGGAAAGCGTGAGGGCTGCCGCGAAGCATGGAGAAGCGTCGTTATGCGTGAATAATCGTACCAACCGCGATGAAGAATACATATAAGACAGAGACTTCTCATGCCCGTTTCGCTGTTTTAACTTCCGAATTTGCTCTTGGTGTAAACTACAAAGTTGTAGCTCTTTGAATTACCTTTCCACCAAGCTATAGAACGAGCCATGTGGAGACCATCTAAGATCAAAGCATGCAAATTAAGTTCGAAAGGTCAGCCTGCCCTGTTTTGTTTCTTTTTAACCAAATCTTCACCTAGTACTTTGTTGCACTTCGGATCAATCCATAAGTCTTAGGAATGAGATATTTGACCTGATAAGATACAATAAAGATTAAATGACAATGAAATGTCGGGAAAACAAACATAATGCATCATCGAAGGAAGTGAATAATTGTTCAAGAATTCGACAGATCGGTGACCGCTCGGAAGAATACATATGCGGAGAATATGAAACATTGACGAAGCCTGGAGAATCTTGGCCAACATCGGCCAAGCGTGGTAATCCGTGGTGATCGTGGGAAAGCGTGAGGACTGCGGCGAGCATGGAGAAGCGTCGTTACGCGTGAATAAGCGTACCAACCGCGATGAAGAATACATATACGACAGAGACTTCTCATGCCCGTTTCGGTATTTTAACTTCCGAATTTGCTCTTGGTGTAAACTACAAAGTTGTAGCTCTTTGAATAACCTTTTTAACAAGCCATAGAACGAGTCATTTAGAGACTGACAGAATCGCTTGTCGTCGGAGCGATTTGCACAAATAAATTTATAATAGTCCGCTACTCGCGACTACACTACTGGGTAGTAAGTGGTAAGTAGGGGTCGAACCCAAAGGAATTGGGGGGATAATTGTTCTTTAATTTGGACGATTTTGGGACTAGTTGGTTGGTTTTAAAGCGACCAGCTAAGTGATTGATTGGTTGGTTGGTTGGTTGGTTTTAGTACTGGAAAGTAACTGAATACTATTACAATTAAAAGAAAGCGTTCGGTTTCAGGGGCCTTGTATCATATCCTGTTTATCATTGACTCTTAGTGAATCTTCTAAGTATTCAAACATGAATCGAGGCTATTCCTAGCTCAAGACTTGCAACATCGTCTAGCCCTTTCAAGGTCGTAGAGCATGAATCGAGGCTATTCCTAGCTCAAGACTTGCAACATCCTCTAGCCCTTTTAAGGTCGTAGAGCACTTATTCTATTTAGACTAGCGCCAATACCCCTTTTAGGATATGCTAGTCTATGTGCATCCATTTGAATTCTTTGGTCCAGTTTCCAAATGGTTTTTAAGATAAGCCGAACTCCTCGGATAAGCTTGCCCATTTGGTCCCTTTGGCCCAGTTACAAATGGTCCACTTACCCGAGTATGATCACGAACCCCCAAGGAAGAGCTTGCCCATTTGGTCCCTTTGGCCCAGTTACAAATGGTCCACTCAACCTTGGAAACTCTGACTTGTTATATGGCACACAGAATAAGTTTTGAATACAAAGACGAGACACTAAGTTAATAGTCTAAAACATTTTATAATACAAGTCCGCCCCTTCTACCGAACGATTAGTTTAGCTACTATTTATCGCGCTAAACATTATAACTAAGGAATTGGAAATTAAAGACGGAAATAAATATCAGAATACTTACTACCGTTGAAGCGCCAAGGGAGCAATCCTTTATTTCCAAAACCAAACTTACAATTTCTAGAGAGATAAGTGAATTACAATTTTGTGGATGATACAAATGAGAAGGATGGGGTCGTATTTATAGGCTAAGGAGGAGGAAATGGAGGGTGAGGATGAGAGCACATGGCAAGCATCCATGGTGAGCTCCATAGCAGGTCATAGCAGCCGGTAGTAGGTCACCAAATGGGAAGAGTTTGCTTCTTTGGTTACCTCCAACCAAAAGCCACCGGTCACCAAATTTTGATCATTGCGTTTTTGGCTTTTTGATAGTTGATTTGGAATGGCCAAGTGATTTTAAGACTAATGGTCGAGCCATAATTTCCAAATTCCATGTTTTGGTCGAGCAACTTGGTCTTGGTGCCTATGCGCGCGGCCTTTACTATGGAATTGGGCCAACTGTTAATCCGCTCGAGCGTTTTGTCTGGGAAGCGAGATTGTCCGACTTGTTGGGCATTCCAAACATCTTAGTCGAGCCAGATTTGCTAGATGCATCCGTCGGGTCGAGCGACTTGGTTTGAGTTCCTATGCGCGCCGGGCCTTTGCCTTGGAATTGAGCTAACTGCCAATCTGCTCGAGCATTCTCCTTGGTTTTCCGACATTGTCCACTTTATTTTCCATTCTAAACACTTTGGTCGAGGCGGAATTGTCAGATGAGATGGTTTGCTCGGGCAACTTGAATTTGGACTCGACTAGCTCGGCCGGCGTGCTGGACGTTGGGCGCAACCTGGGTTTCTCGGTCTTTGGCTGGCCAGAAACTGCGAGCGATCCTTTTTAGCGTAAAACTCCTCTCCTTAGCGTGTTTTCTCTCTAAGCGCCAAAATACCCTGTAGAAATATATCGGGACTAACAAGTAGAAGTTAAATAGACCAACAGTCTAATTTGGTGGGTTTTACTGTGTTTTTGATTCGTATAATTATGGTCCATCAGAGACCATATTAGATCTAAGCATGCAAATTAAGTTCGAAAGATCAGTCTGCCTTCTTTTGTTCCTTTTTAACCAAATCTTCACCAAATACTTTGTTGCACTTCGGATCAATCCGTAAGTCTTAGGAATGAGATATTTGACCTGAAAAGATAAAATAAAGATTAAATGACAATGAAATGTCAGGAAAACAAACATTATCCATCATCGAAGGAAGTGAATAATTGGTCAAGAATTCGACAGATCGGTGACCGCTCGGAAGAATACATATGCGGAGAATATGAAACATTGACGAAGCCTCAAGAATCTTGGCCAACATCGGCCAAGCGTGGTAATCCGTGGTGATCGTGGGAAAGCGTGAGGGCTGCCGCGAAGCATGGAGAAGCGTCGTTATGCGTGAATAAGCGTACCAACCGCGATGAAGAATACATATAAGACAGAGACTTCTCATGCCCGTTTCGCTGTTTTAACTTCCGAATTTGCTCTTGGTGTAAACTACAAAGTTGTAGCTCTTTGAATTACCTTTCCACCAAGCTATAGAACGAGCCATGTGGAGACCATCTAAGATCAAAGCATGCAAATTAAGTTCGAAAGGTCAGTCTGCCCTGTTTTGTTTCTTTTTAACCAAATCTTCACCTAGTACTTTGTTGCACTTCGGATCAATCCATAAGTCTTAGGAATGAGATATTTGACCTGATAAGATACAATAAAGATTAAATGACAATGAAATGTCGGGAAAACAAACATAATCCATCATCGAAGGAAGTGAATAATTGTTCAAGAATTCGACAGATCGGTGACCGCTCGGAAGAATACATATGCGGAGAATATGAAACATTGACGAAGCCTGGAGAATCTTGGCCAACATCGGCCAAGCGTGGTAATCCGTGGTGATCGTGGGAAAGCGTGAGGACTGCCGCGAAGCATGGAGAAGCGTCGTTACGCGTGAATAAGCGTACCAACCGCGATGAAGAATACATATACGACAGAGACTTCTCATGCCCGTTTCGCTGTTTTAACTTCCGAATTTGCTCTTGGTGTAAACTATAAAGTTGTAGCTCTTTGAATTAGCTTTCCAACAAGCTATAGAACGAGCCATGTGGAGACCATATGAGATCAAAGCATGCAAATTAAGTTTGAAAGGTCAGTCTGCCCTTTTTTGTTTCTTTTTAACCAAATCTTCACCTAGTACTTTGTTGCACTTCGGATCAATCCATAAGTCTTAGGAATGAGATATTTGAACTGATAAGATAGAATAAAGATTAAATGACAATGAAATGTCGGGAAAACAAACATAATCCATCATCGAAGGAAGTGAATAATTGTTCAAGAATTCGGCAGATCGGTGACCGCTCGAAAGAATACATATGCGGAGAATATGAAACATTGACGAAGCCTGGAGAATCTTGGCCAACATCGGCCAAGCGTGGTAATCCGTGGCGATTGTGGAAAAGCGTGAGGACTGCCGCGAAGCATGGAGAAGCGTCGTTACGTGGAATAAGCGTACCAACCGCGATGAAGAATACATATACGACAGAGACTTCTCATGCCCGTAACACTGTTTTAACTTCCAAATTTGCTCTTGGTGTAAAGTACAAAGTTGTAGCTCTTTGAATAACCTTTTTAACAAGCTATAGAACGAGCGATTTCGAGACCATATGAGATCTAAGCATGCAAATTAAGTTCGAAAGGTCAGTCTGCCCTGTTTTGTTTCTTTTTAACCAAATCTTCACCTAGTACTTTGTTGCACTTCGGATCAATCCATAAGTCTTAGGAATGTGATATTTGACCTGATAAGATAGAATAAAGATTAAATGACAATGAAATGTCGGGAAAACAAACATAATCCATCATCGAAGGAAGTGAATAATTGTTCAAGAATTCGACAGATCGGTGACCGCTCGAAAGAATACATATGCGGAGAATATGAAACATTGACGAAGCCTGGAGAATCTTGGCCAACATCGGCCAAGCGTGGTAATCCGTGGTGATCGTGGGAAAGCGTGAGGACTGCCGCGAAGAATGGAGAAGCGTCGTTACGCGTGAATAAGCGTACCAACCGCGATGAAGAATGCATATACGACATAGACTTCTCATGCCCGTATCACTGTTTTAACTTCCGAATTTGCTCTTGGTATAAACTACAAAGTTGTAGCTCTTTGAATAACCTTTTTAACAAGCTATAGAACGAGCGATTTGGAGATCATATGAGATCTAAGCATGCAAATTAAGTTCGAAAGATCAGTCTGCCTTCTTTTGTTTCTTTTTAACCAAATCTTCACCAAATACTTTGGTGCCCTTCGGATCAATCCATAAGTCTTAGGAATGTGATATTTGACCTGAAAAGATAGAATAAAGATTAAATGACAATGAAATTTCGGGAAAACAAACATAATCCATTATCGAAGGAAGTGAATAATTGTTCAAGAATTCGACATATCGGTGACTGCTCGGAAGAATACATATGCGGAGAATATGAAACATTCACGAAGCCTGGAGAATCTTGGCCAACATCGGCCAAGCGTGGTAATCCGTGGTGATCGTGGGAAAGCGTGAGGACTGCCGCGAAGCATGGAGAAGCGTCGTTATGCGTGAATAAGAGTACCAACCGCGATGAAGAATACATATACGACAGAGACTTCTCATGCCCGTTTCGCTGTTTTAACTTCCGAATTTGCTCTTAGAGTAAACTACAAAGTTGTAGCTCATTGAATTAGCGTTCCAACAAGCTATTGAACGAGCCATTTGGAGACCATATGAGATCAAAGCATGCAAATTAAGTTCGAAAGGTCAGTCTGCCCTGTTTTGTTTCTTTTTAACCAAATCTTCACCTAGTACTTTGTTGCACTTCGGATCAATCCATAATTCTTAGGAATGAGATAGTTGACCTGATAAGATAGAATAAAGATTAAATGACAATGAAATGTCGGGAAAACAAACATAATCCATCATCGAAGGAAGTGAATAATTGTTCAAGAATTCGACAGATCGGTGACCGCTCGGAAGAATACATATGTGGAGAATATGAAACATTGACGAAGCCTGGAGAATCTTGGCCAACATCGGCCAAGCGTGGTAATCCGTGGTGATCGTGGGAAAGCGTGAGGACTGCCGCGAAGCATGGAGAAGCGTCGTTATGCGTGAATAAGCGTACCAATCGCGATGAAGAATACATATACGACAGAGACTTCTCATGCCCGTATTGCTGTTTTAACTTCCGAAATTGTTCTTGGTGTAAACTACAAAGTTGTAGCTCTTCGAATTAGCTTTCCAACAAGCTATAGAACGAGCCATTTGGAGACCATATGAGATCTAAGCATTCAAATTAAGTTTGAAAGTTCAGTCGGCTCTCTTTTGTTCCTTTTTAACCAAATCTTCACCAAATACTTTGTTGCAATTCGGATCAATCCATAAGTCTTAGGAATGTGATATTTGACCTGAAAAGATAGAATAAAGATTAAATGACAATGAAATGTCGGGAAAATAAACATAATCCATTATCGAAGGAAGTGAATAATTGTTCAAGAATTCGACATATCGGTGACTGCTCCGAAGAATACATATGCGGAGAATATGAAACATTGACGAAGCCTGGAGAATCTTGGCCAACATCGGCCAAGCGTGGTAATCCGTGGTGATCGTGGGAAAGTGTGAGGACTGCCGCGAAGCATGGAGAAGCGTCTTTATGCGTGAATAAGCGTACCAACTGCGATGAAGAATACATATACGACAGAGACTTCTCATGCCCGTTTCGCTGTTTTAACTTCCGAATTTGCTCTTAGAGTAAACTACAAAGTTGTAGCTCATTGAATTAGCGTTCCAACAAGCTATTGAACGAGCCATTTTAGAGACCATATGAGATCAACGCATGCAAATTAAGTTCGAAAGGTCAGTCTGCCCTAGTTTGTTTCTTTTTAACCAAATCTTCACCTAGTACTTTGTTGCACTTCGGATCAATCCATAAGTCTTAGGAATGAGATAGCTGACCTGATAAGATAGAATAAAGATTAAATGACAATGAAATGTCGGGAAAACAAACATAATCCATCATCGAAGGAAGTGAATAATTGTTCAAGAATTCGACAGATCGGTGACCGCTCGAAAGAATACATATGCGGAGAATATGAAACATTGACGAAGCCTGGGGAATCTTGGCCAACATCGGTCAAGCGTGGTAATCCGTGGTGATCGTGGGAAAGCGTGAGGACTGCCGCGAAGAATGGAGAAGCGTCGTTACGCGTGAATAAGCGTACCAACCGCGATGAAGAATGCATATACGACATAGACTTCTCATGCCCGTATCACTGTTTTAACTTCCGAATTTGCTCTTGGTATAAACTACAAAGTTGTAGCTCTTTGAATAACCTTTTTAACAAGCTATAGAACGAGCGATTTGGAGATCATATGAGATCTAAGCATGCAAATTAAGTTCGAAAGATCAGTCTGCCTTCTTTTGTTTCTTTTTAACCAAATCTTCACCAAATACTTTGGTGCCCTTCGGATCAATCCATAAGTCTTAGGAATGTGATATTTGACCTGAAAAGATAGAATAAAGATTAAATGACAATGAAATTTCGGGAAAACAAACATAATCCATTATCGAAGGAAGTGAATAATTGTTCAAGAATTCGACATATCGGTGACTGCTCGGAAGAATACATATGCGGAGAATATGAAACATTCACGAAGCCTGGAGAATCTTGGCCAACATCGTCCAAGCGTGGTAATCCGTGGTGATCGTGGGAAAGCGTGAGGACTGCCGCGAAGCATGGAGAAGCGTCGTTATGCGTGAATAAGAGTACCAACCGCGATGAAGAATACATATACGACAGAGACTTCTCATGCCCGTTTCGCTATTTTAACTTCCGAATTTGCTCTTAGAGTAAACTACAAAGTTGTAGCTCATTGAATAAGCGTTCCAACAAGCTATTGAACGAGCCATTTGGAGACCATATGAGATCAAAGCATGCAAATTAAGTTCGAAAGGTCAGTCTGCCCTGTTTTGTTTCTTTTTAACCAAATCTTCACCTAGTACTTTGTTGCACTTCGGATCAATCCATAATTCTTAGGAATGAGATAGTTGACCTGATAAGATAGAATAAAGATTAAATGACAATGAAATGTCGGGAAAACAAACATAATCCATCATCGAAGGAAGTGAATAATTGTTCAAGAATTCGACAGATCGGTGACCGCTCGGAAGAATACATATGTGGAGAATATGAAACATTGACGAAGCCTGGAGAATCTTGGCCAACATCGGCCAAGCGTGGTAATCCGTGGTGATCGTGGGAAAGCATGAGGACTGCCGCGAAGCATGGAGAAGCGTCGTTATGCGTGAATAAGCGTACCAATCGCGATGAAGAATACATATACGACAGAGACTTCTCATGCCCGTATTGCTGTTTTAACTTCCGAAATTGCTCTTGGTGTAAACTACAAAGTTGTAGCTCTTCGAATTAGCTTTCCAACAAGCTATAGAACGAGCCATTTGGAGACCATATGAGATCTAAGCATTCAAATTAAGTTTGAAAGTTCAGTCGGCTCTCTTTTGTTCCTTTTTAACCAAATCTTCACCAAATACTTTGTTGCAATTCGGATCAATCCATAAGTCTTAGGAATGTGATATTTGACCTGAAAAGATAGAATAAAGATTAAATGACAATGAAATGTCGGGAAAATAAACATAATCCATTATCGAAGGAAGTGAATAATTGTTCAAGAATTCGACATATCGGTGACTGCTCCGAAGAATACATATGCGGAGAATATGAAACATTGACGAAGCCTGGAGAATCTTGGCCAACATCGGCCAAGCGTGGTAATCCGTGGTGATCGTGGGAAAGTGTGAGGACTGCCGCGAAGCATGGAGAAGCGTCTTTATGCGTGAATAAGCGTACCAACTGCGATGAAGAATACATATACGACAGAGACTTCTCATGCCCGTTTCGCTGTTTTAACTTCCGAATTTGCTCTTAGAGTAAACTACAAAGTTGTAGCTCATTGAATTAGCGTTCCAACAAGCTATTGAACGAGCCATTTTAGAGACCATATGAGATCAACGCATGCAAATTAAGTTCGAAAGGTCAGTCTGCCCTAGTTTGTTTCTTTTTAACCAAATCTTCACCTAGTACTTTGTTGCACTTCGGATCAATCCATAAGTCTTAGGAATGAGATAGCTGACCTGATAAGATAGAATAAAGATTAAATGACAATGAAATGTCGGGAAAACAAACATAATCCATCATCGAAGGAAGTGAATAATTGTTCAAGAATTCGACAGATCGGTGACCGCTCGGAAGAATACATATGCGGGGAATATGAAACATCGACGAAGCCTGGAGAATCTTGTTCAACATCGGCCAAGCGTGGTAATCCGTGGTGATCGTGGGAAAGCGTGAGGACTGCCGCGAGCATGGAGAAGCGTCGTTACGTGTGAATAAGCGTACCAACCGCGATGAAGAATACATATACGACAGAGGCTTCTCATGCCCGTTTCGCTGTTTTAACTTCCGAATTTGCTCTTAGAGTAAACTACAAAGTTGTAGCTCATTGAATTAGCGTTCCAACAAGCTATTGAACGAGCCATTTTAGAGACCATATGAGATCAAGGCATGCAAATTAAGTTCAAAAGGTCAGTCTGCCCTAGTTTGTTTCTTTTTAACCAAATCTTCACCTAGTACTTTGTTGCACTTCGGATCAATCCATAAGTCTTAGGAATGAGATAGTTGACCTGATAAGATAGAATAAAGATTAAATGACAATGAAATGTCGGGAAAACAAACATAATCCATCGTCGAAGGAAGTGAATAATTGTTCAAGAATTCGACAGATCGGTGACCGCTCGGAAGAATACATATGCGGAGAATATGAAACATAGACGAAGCCTGGAGAATCTTGGCCAACATCGGCCAAGCGTGGTAATCCGTGGTGATCGTGGGAAAGCGTGAGGACTGCCGCGAGCATGGAGAAGCGTCGTTACGCGTGAATAAGCGTACCAACCGCGATGAAGAATACATATACGACAGAGACTTCTCATGCCCGTTTCGCTATTTTAACTTCCGAATTTGCTCTTGGTGTAAACTACAAAGTTGTAGCTCTTTGAATAACCTTTTTAACAAGCTATAGAACGAGTCATTTAGAGACCATATGAGATCTAAGCATGCAAATTAAGTTCGAAAGATCAGTCTGCCTTCTTTTGTTCCTTTTTAACCAAATCTTTACCAAATACTTTGTTGCACTTCAGATCAATCCATAAGTCTTAGGAATGAGATATTTGACCTGAAAAGATAAAATAAAGATTAAATGACAATGAAATGTCAGGAAAACAAACATTATCCATCATCGAAGGAAGTGAATAATTGGTCAAGAATTCGACTGATCGGTGACCGCTCGGAAGAATACATATGCGGAGAATATGAAACATTGACGAAGCCTGGAGAATCTTGGCCAACATCGGCCAAGCGTGGTAATCCGTGGTGATCGTGGGAAAGCGTGAGGGCTGCCGCGAAGCATGGAGAAGCGTCGTTATGCGTGAATAAGCGTACCAACCGCGATGAAGAATACAATTAAGACAGAGACTTCTCATGCCCGTTTCGCTGTTTTAACTTCCGAATTTGCTCTTGGTGTAAACTACAAAGTTGTAGCTCTTTGAATTACCTTTCCAACAAGCTATAGAACGAGCCATGTGGAGACCATCTAAGATCAAAGCATGCAAATTAAGTTCGAAAGGTCAGCCTGCCCTGTTTTGTTTCTTTTTAACCAAATCTTCACCTAGTACTTTGTTGCACTTCGGATCAATCCATAAGTCTTAGGAATGAGATATTTGACCTGATAAGATACAATAAAGATTAAATGACAATGAAATGTCGGGAAAACAAATATAATCCATCATCGAAGGAAGTGAATAATTGTTCAAGAATTCGACAGATCGGTGACCGCTCGGAAGAATACATATGCGGAGAATATGAAACATTGACGAAGCCTGGAGAATCTTGGCCAACAGCGGCCAAGCGTGGTAATCCGTGGTGATCGTGGGAAAGCGTGAGGACTGCCTCTAAGCATGGAGAGGCGTCGTAATGCGTGAATAAGCGTACCAACCGCGATGAAGAATACATATACGACAGAGACTTCTCATGCCCGTTTTGCTGTTTTAACTTCCGAATTAGCTCTTGGTGTAAACTACAAAGTTGTAGCTCTTTGAATTAGCTTTCCAACAAGCTATAGAATGAGCCATGTGGAGACCATATGAGATCAAAGCATGCAAATTAAGTTCTAAAGGTCAGTCTGCCCTGTTTTGTTTCTTTTTAACCAAATCTTCACCTAGTACTTTGTTGCACTTCGGATCAATCCATAAGTCTTAGGAATGTGATATTTGACCTGATAAGATACAATAAAGATTAAATGACAATGAAATGTCGGGAAAACAAATATAATCCATCATCGAAGGAAGTGAATAATTGTTCAAGAATTCGACAGATCGGTGACCGCTCGGAAGAATACATATGCGGAGAATATGAAACATTGACGAAGCCTGGAGAATCTTGGCCAACATCGGCCAAGCGTGGTAATCCGTGGTGATCGTGGGAAAGCGTGAGGACTGCCTCTAAGCATGGAGAGGCGTCGTAATGCGTGAATAAGCGTACCAACCGCGATGAAGAATACATATACGACAGAGACTTCTCATGCCCGTTTTGCTGTTTTAACTTCCGAATTAGCTCTTGGTGTAAACTACAAAGTTGTAGCTCTTTGAATTAGCTTTCCAACAAGCTATAGAATGAGCCATGTGGAAACCATATGAGATCAAAGCATGCAAATTAAGTTCTAAAGGTCAGTCTGCCCTGTTTTGTTTCTTTTTAACCAAATCTTCACCTAGTACTTTGTTGCACTTCGGATCAATCCATAAGTCTTAGGAATGTGATATTTGACCTGATAAGATAGAATAAAGATTAAATGACAATGAAATGTCGGGAAAACAAACATAATCCATCATCGAAGGAAGTGAATAATTGTTCAAGAATTCGACAGATCGGTGACCGCTCGGAAGAATACATATGCGGAGAATATGAAACATTGACGAAGCCTGGAGAATCTTGGCCAACATCGGCCAAGCGTTGTAATCCGTGGTGATCGTGGAAAGCGTGAGGACTGCCGCGAAGCATGGAGAAGCGTCGTTACGCGTTAATAAGCGTACCAACCGCGATGAAGAATACATATACGACAGAGACTTCTCATGCCCGTATCACTGTTTTAACTTCCGAATTTGCTCTTGGTGTAAACCACAAAGTTGTAGCTCTTTGAATAACCTTTTTAACAAGCTATAGAACGAGCGATTTGGAGATCACATGAGATCTAAGCATGCAAATTAAGTTCGAAATATAAGTCTGCCTTCTTTTGTTTCTTTTTAACCAAATCTTCACCAAATACTTTGTTGCCCTTCGGATCAATCCATAAGTCTTAGGAATGTGATATTTGACCTGAAAAGATAGAATAAAGATTAAATGACAATGAAATTTCGGGAAAACAAACATAATCCATTATCGAAGGAAGTGAATAATTGTTCAAGAATTCGACATATCGGTGACTGCTCGGAAGAATACATATGCGGAGAATATGAAACATTGACGAAGCCTGGAGAATCTTGGCCAACATCGGCCAAGCGTGGTAATCCGGGGTGATCGTGGGAAAGCGTGAGGACTGACGCGAAGCATGGAGAAGCGTCGTTACGCGTGAATAAGCGTACCAACCGCGATGAAGAATACACATACGACAGAGACTTCTCATGCCCGTATCACTGTTTTAACTTCCGAATTTGCTCTTGGTGTAAACTACAAAGTTGTAGCTCTTTGAATAACCTTTTTAACAAGCTATAGAACGAGCGATTTGGAGACCATATGAGATCTAAGCATGCAAATTAAGTTCGAAAGATCAGTCTGCCTTCTTTTGTTTCTTTTTAACGAAATCTTCACCAAATACTTTGTTGCCCTTCGGATCAATCCATAAGTCTTAGGAATGTGATATTTGACCTGAAATGATAGAATAAAGATTAAATGACAATGAAATTTCGGGAAAACAAACATAATCCATTACCGAAGGAAGTGAATAATTGTTCAAGAATTCGACATATCGGTGACTGCTCGGAAGAATACATATGCGGAGAATATGAAACATTGACGAAGCCTGGAGAATCTTGGCCAACATCGGCCAAGCGTGGTAATCCGTGGTGATCGTGGGAAAGCGTGAGGACTGCCGCGAAGCATGGAGAAGCGTCGTTATGCGTGAATAAGCGTAGCAACCGCGATGAAGAATACATATACGACAGAGACTTCTCATGCTCGTTTCGCTATTTTAACTTCCGAATTTGCTCTTGGTGTAAACTACGAAGTTGTAGATCTTTGAATAACCTTTTTAACAAGCTATAGAACGAGCGATTTGGAGACCATATGAGATCTAAGCATGCAAATTAAGTTCGAAAGATCAGTCTGCCTTCTTTTGTATCTTTTTAACCAAATCTTCACCAAATACTTTGTTGCCCTTCGGATCAATCCATAAGTCTTAGGAATGTAATATTTGACCTGAAATGATTGAATAAAGATTAAATGACAATGAAATTTCGGGAAAACAAACGTAATCCATTACCGAAGGAAGTGAATAATTGTTCAAGAATTCGACATATCGGTGACTGCTCGGAAGAATACATATGCGGAGAATATGAAACATTGACGAAGCCTGGAGAATCTTGGCCAACATCGGCCAGGCGTGGTAATCCGTGGTGATCGTGGGAAAGTGTGAGGACTGCCGCGAAGCATGGAGAAGCGTCGTTATGCGTGAATAAGCGTACCAACCGCGATGAAGAATACATATACGACAGAGACTTCTCATGCCCGTTTCGCTATTTTAACTTCTGAATTTGCTCTTAGAGTAAACTACAAAGTTGTAGCTCATTGAATTAGCGTTCCAACAAGCTATTGATCGAGCCATTTGGAGACCATATGAGATCAAAGCATGCAAATTAAGTTCGAAAGGTCAGTCTGCCCTGTTTTGTTTCTTTTTAACCAAATCTTCAGCTAGTACTTTGTTGCACTTCGGATCAATCCATAAGTCTTAGGAATGAGATAGTTGACCTGATAAGATAGAATAAAGATTAAATGACAATAAAATGTCGGGAAAACAAACATAATCCATCATCGAAGGAAGTGAATAATTGTTCAAGAATTCGACAGATCGGTGACCGCTCGGAAGAATACATATGCGGAGAATATGAAACATTGACGAAGCCTGGAGAATCTTGGCCAACATCGGCCAAGCGTGGTAATCCGTGGTGATCGTGGGACAGCGTGAGGACTGCCGCGAAGCATGGAGAAGCGTCGTTATGCGTGAATAAGCGTACCAACTGCGATGAAGAATACATATACGACAGAGACTTCTCATGCCCGTTTCGCTGTTTTAACTTCTGAATTTGCTCTTAGAGTAAACTACAAAGTTGTAGCTCATTGAATTAGCGTTCCAACAAGCTATTGAACGAGCCATTTTAGAGACCATATGAGATCAAAGCTTGCAAATTAAGTTCGAAAGGTCAGTCTGCCCTGTTTTGTTTCTTTTTAACCAAATCTTCACCTAGTACTTTGTTGCACTTCGGATCAATCCATAAGTCTTAGGAATGAGATAGTTGACCTGATAAGATAGAATAAAGATTAAATGACAATGAAATGTCGGGAAAACAAACATAATCCATCATCGAAGGAAGTGAATAATTGTTCAAGAATTCGACAGATCGGTGACCGCTCGGAAGAATACATATGCGGAGAATATGAAACATTGACGAAGCCTGGAGAATCTTGGCCAACATCGGCCAAGCGTGGTAATCCTGGTGATCGTGGGAAAGCGTGAGGACTGCCGCGAAGCATGGAGAAGCGTCGTTACGCGTGAATAAGCGTACCAACCGCGATGAAGAATACATATACGACAGAGACTTCTCATGCCCGTATCACTGTTTTAACTTCCGAATTTGCTCTTGGTGTAAACTACAAAGTTGTAGCTATTTGAATAACCATTTTAACAAGCTATAGAACGAGCGATTTGGAGATCATGTGAGATCTAAGCATGCAAATTAAGTTCGAAAGATCAGTCTGCCTTCTTTTGTTTCTTTTTAACCAAATCTTCACCAAATACTTTGTTGCCCTTCGGATCAATCCATAAGTCTTAAGAATGTGATATTTGACCTGAAAAGATAGAATAAAGATTAAATGACAATGAAATTTCGGGAAAACAAACATAATCCATTATCGAAGGAAGTGAATAATTATTCAAGAATTCGACATATCGGTGACTGCTCGGAAGAATACATATGCGGAGAATATGAAACATTGACGAAGCCTGGAGAATCTTGGCCAACATCGGCCAAGCGTGGTAATCCGTGGTGATCGTGGGAAAGCATGAGGACTGCCGCGAAGCATGGAGAAGCGTCGTTACGCGTGAATAAGCGTACCAACCGCGATGAAGAATACATATACGACAGAGACTTCTCATGCTCGTATCACTGTTTTAACTTCCGAATTTGCTCTTGGTGTACACTACAAAGTTGTAGCTCTTTGAATAACCGTTTTAACAAGCTATAGAACGAGCGATTTGGAGACCATATGAGATCTAAGCATGCAAATTAAGTTCGAAAGATCAGTCTGCCTTCTTTTGTTTCTTTTTAACCAAATCTTCACCAAATACTTTGTTGCCCTTCGGATAAATCCATAAGTCTTAGGAATGTGATATTTGACCTGAAAAGATAGAATAAAGATTAAATGACAATGAAATTTCGGGAAAACAAACATAATCCATTATCGAAGGAAGTGAATAATTGTTCAAGAATTCGACATATCGGTGACTGCTCGGAAGAATACATATGCGGAGAATATGAAACATTGAGGAAGCCTGGAGAATCTTGGCCAACATCGGCCAAGCGTGGTAATCCGTGGTGATCGTGGGAAAGCGTGAGGACTGCCGCGAAGCATGGAGAAGCGTCGTTATGCGTGAATAAGCGTACCAACTGCGATGAAGAATACATATACGACAGAGACTTCTCATGCCCGTTTCGCTGTTTTAACTTCCGAATTTGCTCTTAGAGTAAACTACAAAGTTGTAGCTCATTGAACTAGCGTTCCAACAAGCTATTGAACGAGCCATTTTAGAGACCATATGAGATCAAAGCTTGCAAATTAAGTTCGAAAGGTCAGTCTGCCCTGTTTTGTTTCTTTTTAACCAAATCTTCACCTAGTACTTTGTTGCACTTCGAATCAATCCATAAGTCTTAGGAATGAGATAGTTGACCTGATAAGATAGAATAAAGATTAAATGACAATGAAATGTCGGGAAAACAAACATAATCCATCATCGAAGGCAGTGAATAATTGTTCAAGAATTCGACAGATCGGTGACCGCTCGGAAGAATACATATGCAGAGAATATGAAACATTGACGAAGCCTGGAGAATCTTGGCCAACATCGGCCAAGCGTGGTAATCCGTGGTGATCGTGGGAAAGCGTGAGGACTGCCGCGAGCATGGAGAAGCGTCGTTACGCGTGAATAAGCGTACCAACCGCGATGAAGAATACATATACGACAGAGACTTCTCATGCCCGTTTCGCTGTTTTAACTTCCGAATTTGCTCTTAGAGTAAACTACAAAGTTGTAGCTCATTGAATTAGCGTTCCAACAAGCTATTGAACGAGCCATTTTAGAGACCATATGAGATCAAAGCATGCAAATTAAGTTCGAAAGGTCAGTCTGCCCTGTTTTGTTTCTTTTTAACCAAATCTTCACCTAGTACTTTGTTGCACTTCGGATCAATCCATAAGTCGTAGGAATGAGATAGTTGACCTGATAAGATAGAATAAAGATTAAATGACAATAAAATGTCGGGAAAACAAACATAATCCATCATCGAAGGAAGTGAATAATTGTTCAAGAATTCGACAGATCGGTGACCGCTCGGAAGAATACATATGCGGAGAATATGAAACATTGACGAAGCCTGGAGAATCTTGGCCAACATCGGCCAAGCGTGGTAATCCGTGGTGATCGTGGGAAAGCGTGAGGACTGCCGCGAGCATGGAGAAGCGTCGTTACGCGTGAATAAGCGTACCAACCGCGATGAAGAAAACATATACGACAGAGACTTCTCATGCCCGTTTCGCTATTTTAACTTCCGAATTTGCTCTTGGTGTAAACTACAAAGTTGTAGCTCTTTGAATAAGCTTTTTAACAAGCTATAGAACGAGTCATTTAGAGACCATATGAGATCTAAGCATGCAAATTAAGTTCGAAAGATCAGTCTGCCTTCTTTTGTTCCTTTTTAACCAAATCTTTACCAAATACTTTGTTGCACTTCGGATCAATCCATAAGTCTTAGGAATGAGATATTTGACCTGATAAGATACAATAAAGATTAAATGACAATGAAATGTCAGGAAAACAAACATAATCCATCATCGAAGGAAGTGAATAATTGTTCAAGAATTCGACAGATCGGTGACCGCTCGGAAGAATACATATGCGGAGAATATGAAACATTGACGAAGCCTGGAGAATCTTGGCCAACATCGGCCAAGCGTGGTAATCCGTGGTGATCGTGGGAAAGCGTGAGGACTGCCGCGAAGCATGGAGAGGCGTCGTAATGCGTGAATAAGCGTACCAACCGCGATGAGGAATACATATACGACAGAGACTTCTCATGCCCGTTTTGCTGTTTTAACTTCCGAATTTGCTCTTGGTGTAAACTACAAAGTTGTAGCTCTTTGAATTAGCTTTCCAACAAGCTATAGAACGAGCCATGTGGAGACCATATGAGATCAAAGCATGCAAATTAAGTTCTAAAGGTCAGTCTGCCCTGTTTTGTTTCTTTTTAACCAAATCTTAACCTAGTACTTTTTTGCACTTTGGATCAATCCATAAGTCTTAGGAATGTGATATTTGACCTGATAAGATAGAATAAAGATTAAATGACAATGAAATGTCGGGAAAACAAACATAATCCATCATCGTAGGAAGTGAATAATTGTTCAAGAATTCGACAGATCGGTGACCGCTCGGAAGAATACATATGCGGAGAATATGAAACATTGACGAAGCCTGGAGAATCTTGGCCAACATCGGCCAAGCGTGGTAATCCGTGGTGATCGTGGGAAAGCGTGAGGACTGCCGCGAAGCATGGAGAAGCGTCGTTACGCGTGAATAAGCGTACCAACCGCGATGAAGAATACATATACGACAGAGACTTCTCATGCCCGTATCACTGTTTTAACTTCCAAATTTGCTCTTGGTGTAAACTACAAAGTTGTAGCTCTTTGAATAACCTTTTTAACAAGCTATAGAACGAGCGATTTCGAGACCATATGAGATCTAAGCATGCAAATTAAGTTCGAAAGGTCAGTCTGCCCTGTTTTGTTTTTTTTAACCAAATCTTCACCTAGTACTTTGTTGCACTTCGGATCAATCCATAAGTCTTAGGAATGTGATATTTGACCTGATAAGATAGAATAAAGATTAAATGACAATGAAATGTCGGGAAAACAAACATAATCCATCATCGAAAGAAGTGAATAATTGTTCAAGAATTCGACATTTCGGTGACCGCTCGGAAGAATACATATGCGGAGAATATGAAACATTGACGAAGCCTGGAGAATCTTGGCCAACATCGGCCAAGCGTGGTAATCCGTGGTGATCGTGGGAAAGCGTGAGGACTGCCGCGAAGCATGGAGAAGCGTCGTTACGCGTGAATAAGCGTACCAACCGCGATGAAGAATACATATACGACAGAGACTTCTCATGCCCGTATCACTGTTTTAACTTCCAAATTTGCTCTTGGTGTAAACTACAAAGTTGTAGCTCTTTGAATAACCTTTTTAACAAGCTATAGAACGAGCGATTTCGAGACCATATGAGATCTAAGCAAGCAAATTAAGTTCGAAAGGTCAGTCTGCCCTGTTTTGTTTTTTTTAACCAAATCTTCACCTAGTACTTTGTTGCACTTCGGATCAATCCATAAGTCTTAGGAATGTGATATTTGACCTGATAAGATAGAATAAAGATTAAATGACAATGAAATGTCGGGAAAACAAACATAATCCATCATCGAAAGAAGTGAATAATTGTTCAAGAATTCGACATTTCGGTGACCGCTCGGAAGAATACATATGCGGAGAATATGAAACATTGACGAAGCCTGGAGAATCTTGGCCAACATCGGCCAAGCGTGGTAATCCATGGTGATCGTGGGAAAGCGTGAGGACTGCCGCGAAGCATGGAGAAGCGTCGTTACGCGTGAATAAGCGTACCAACCGCGATGAAGAATACATATACGACAGAGACTTCTCATGCCCGTATCACTGTTTTAACTTCCGATTTTGCTCTTAGTGTAAACTACAAAGTTGTAGCTATTTGAGTAACCATTTTAACAAGCTATAGAACGAGCGATTTGGAGATCATGTGAGATCTAAGCATGCAAATTAAGTTCGAAAGATCATTCTGCCTTCTTTTGTTTCCTTTTAACCAAATCTTCACCAAATACTTTGTTGCCCTTCGGATCAATCCACAAGTCTTAGGAATGTGATATTTGACCTGAAAAGATAGAATAAAGATTAAATGACAATGAAATTTCGGGAAAACAAACATAATCCATTATCGAAGGAAGTGAATAATTGTTCAAGAATTCGACATATCGGTGACTGCTCGGAAGAATACATTTGCGGAGAATATGAAACATTGACGAAGCCTGGAGAATCTTGGCCAACATCGGCCAAGCCTGGTAATCCGTGCTGATCGTGGGAAAGCATGAGGACTGCCGCGAAGCATGGAGAAGCGTCGTTACGCGTGAATAAGCGTACCAACCGCGATGAAGAATACATATACGACAGAGACTTCTCATGCTCGTATCACTGTTTTAACTTCCGAATTTGCTCTTGGTGTAAACTACAAAGTTGTAGCTCTTTGAATAACCTTTTTAACAAGCTATAGAACGAGCGATTTGGAGACCATATGAGATCTAAGCATGCAAATTAAGTTCGAAAGATCAGTCTGCCTTCTTTTGTTTCTTTTTAACCAAATCTTCACCAAATACTTTGTTGCCCTTCGGATCAATCCATAAGTCTTAGGAATGTGATATTTGACCTGAAAAGATAGAATAAAGATTAAATGACAATGAAATTTCGGGAAAACAAACATAATCCATTATCGAAGGAAGTGAATAATTGTTCAAGAATTCGACATATCGGTGACTGCTCGGAAGAATACATATGCGGAGAATATGAAACATTGACGAAGCCTGGAGAATCTTGGCCAACATCGGCCAAGCGTGGTAATCCGTGGTGATCGTGGGAAAGCGTGAGGACTGCCGCGAAGCATGGAGAAGCGTCGTTATGCGTGAATAAGCGTACCAACTGCGATGAAGAATACATATACGACAGAGACTTTTCATGCCCGTTTCGCTGTTTTAACTTCCGAATTTGCTCTTAGAGTAAACTACAAAGTTGTAGCTCATTGAATTAGCGTTCCAACAAGCTATTAAACGAGCCATTTTAGAGACCATATGAGATCAAAGCTTGCAAATTAAGTTCGAAAGGTCAGTCTGCCCTGTTTTGTTTCTTTTTAACCAAATCTTCACCTAGTACTTTGTTGCACTTCGGATCAATCCATAAGTCTTAGGAATGAGATAGCTGACCTGATAAGATAGAATAAAGATTAAATGACAATGAAATGTCGGGAAAACAAACATAATCCATCATCGAAGGAAGTGAATAATTGTTCAAGAATTCGACAGATCGGTGACCGCTCGGAAGAATACATATGCGGAGAATATGAAACATTGACGAAGCCTGGAGAATCTTGGCCAACATCGGCCAAGCGTGGTAATCCGTGGTGATCGTGGGAAAGCGTGAGGACTGCCGCGAAGCATGGAGAGGCGTCGTAATACGTGAATAAGCGTACCAACCGCGATGAAGAATACATATACGACAGAGACTTCTCATGCCCGTTTTGCTGTTTTAACTTCCGAATTTGCTCTTGGTGTAAACTACAAAGTTGTAGCTCTTTGAATTAGCTTTCCAACAAGCTATAGAACGAGCTATGTGGAGACCATATGAGATCAAAGCATGCAAATTAAGTTCTAAAGGTCAGTCTGCTATGTTTTGTTTCTTTTTAACCAAATCTTCACCTAGTACTTTTTTGCACTTTGGATCAATCCATAAGTCTTAGGAATGTGATATTTGACCTGATAAGATAGAATAAAGATTAAATGACAATGAAATGTCGGGAAAACAAACATAATCCATCATCGAAGAAAGTGAATAATTGTTCAAGAATTCGACAGATCGGTGACCGCTCGGAAGAATACATATGCGGAGAATATGAAACATTGACGAAGCCTGGAGAATCTTGGCCAACATCGGCCAAGCGTGGTAATCCGTGGTGATCGTGGGAAAGCGTGAGGACTGCCGCGAAGTATGGAGAAGCGTCGTTACGCGTGAATAAGCGTACCAACCGCGATGAAGATCACATATACGATAGAGACTTCTCATGCCCGTATCACTGTTTTAACTTCCAAATTTGCTCTTGGTGTAAACTACAAAGTTGTAGCTCTTTGAATAACCTTTTTAACAAGCTATAGAACGAGCGATTTCGAGACCATATGAGATCTAAGCATGCAAATTAAGTTCGAAAGGTCAGTCTGCCCTGTTTTGTTTCTTTTTAACGAAATCTTCACCTAGTACTTTGTTGCACTTCGGATCAATCCATAAGTCTTAGGAATGTGATATTTGACCTGATAAGATAGAATAAAGATTAAATGACAATGAAATGTCGGGAAAACAAACATAATCCATCATCGAAAGAAGTGAATAATTGTTCAAGAATTCGACAGATCGGTGACCGCTCGGAAGAATACATATGGGGAGAATATGAAACATTGACGAAGCCTGGAGAATCTTGGCCAACATCGGCCAAGCGTGGTAATCCTGGTGATCGTGGGAAAGCGCGAGGACTGCCGCGAAGCATGGAGAAGCGTCGTTACGCGTGAATAAGCGTACCAACCGCGATGAAGAATACATATACGACAGAGACTTCTAATGCCCGTATCCTTGTTTTAACTTCCGAATTTGCTCTTGGTGTAAACTACAAAGTTGTAGCTATTTGAATAACCATTTTAACAAGCTATAGAACGAGCGATTTGGAGATCATGTGAGATCTAAGCATGCAAATTAAGTTCGAAAGATCAGTCTGCCTTCTTTTGTTTCTTTTTAACCAAATCTTCACCAAATACTTTGTTGCCCTTCGGATCAATCCATAAGTCTTAGGAATGTGATATTTGACCTGAAAAGATAGAATAAAGATTAAATGACAATGAAATTTCGGGAAAACAAACATAATCCATTATCGAAGGAAGTGAATAATTGTTCAAGAATTCGACATAACGGTGACTACTCGGAAGAATACATATGCGGAGAATATGAAACATTGACGAAGCCTGGAGAATCTTGGCCAACATCGGGCAAGCGTGGTAATCCGTGGTGATCGTGGGAAAGCGTGAGGACTGCCGCGAAGCATGGAGAAGCGTCGTTATGCGTGAATAAGCGTACCAACTGCGATGAAGAATACATATACGACAGAGACTTTTCATGCCCGTTTCGCTGTTTTAACTTCCGAATTTGCTCTTAGAGTAAACTACAAAGTTGTAGCTCATTGAATTAGCGTTCCAACAAGCTATTGAACGAGCCATTTTAGAGACCATATGAGATCAAAGCTTGCAAATTAAGTTCGAAAGGTCAGTCTGCCCTGTTTTGTTTCTTTTTAACCAAATCTTCACCTAGTACTTTGTTGCACTTCGGATCACTCCATAAGTCTTAGGAATGAGATAGTTGACCTGATAAGATAGAATAAAGATTAAATGACAATGAAATGTCGGGAAAACAAACATAATCCATCATCGAAGGAAGTGAATAATTGTTCAAGAATTCGACAGATCGGTGACCGCTCGGAAGAATACATATGCGGAGAATATGAAACATTGACGAAGCCTGGAGAATCTTGGCCAACATCGGCCAAGCGTGGTAATCCGTGGTGATCGTGGGAAAGCATGAGGACTGCCGCGAAGCATGGAGAGGCGTCGTAATACGTGAATAAGCGTACCAACCGCGATGAAGAATACATATACGACAGAAACTTCTCATGCCCGTTTTGCTGTTTTAACTTCCGAATTTGCTCTTGGTGTAAACTACAAAGTTGTAGCTCTTTGAATTAGCTTTCCAACAAGCTATAGAACGAGCCATGTGGAGACCATATGAGATCAAAGCATGCAAATTAAGTTCTAAAGGTCAGTCTGCTCTGTTTTGTTTCTTTTTAGCCAAATCTTCACCTAGTACTTTTTTGCACTTTGGATCAATCCATAAGTCTTAGGAATGTGATATTTGACCTGATAAGATAGAATAAAGATTAAATGACAATGAAATGTCGGGAAAACAAACATAATCCATCATTGAAGGAAGTGAATAATTGTTCAAGAATTCGACAGATCGGTGACCGCTCGGAAGAATACATATGCGGAGAATATGAAACATTGACGAAGCCTGGAGAATCTTGGCCAACATCGGCCAAGCGTGGTAATCCTGGTGATCGTGGGAAAGCGCGAGGACTGCCGCGAAGCATGGAGAAGCGTCGTTACGCGTGAATAAGCGTACCAACCGCGATGAAGAATACATATACGACAGAGACTTCTAATGCCCGTATCACTGTTTTAACTTCCGAATTTGCTCTTGGTGTAAACTACAAAGTTGTAGCTATTTGAATAACCATTTTAACAAGCTATAGAACGAGCGATTTGGAGATCATGTGAGATCTAAGCATGCAAATTAAGTTCGAAAGATCAGTCTGCCTTCTTTTGTTTCTTTTTAACCAAATCTTCACCAAATACTTTGTTGCCCTTCGGATCAATCCATAAGTCTTAGGAATGTGATATTTGACCTGAAAAGATAGAATAAAGATTAAATGACAATGAAATTTCGGGAAAACAAACATAATCCATTATCGAAGGAAGTGAATAATTGTTCAAGAATTCGACATAACGGTGACTACTCGGAAGAATACATATGCAGAGAATATGAAACATTGACGAAGCCTAGAGAATCTTGGCCAACATCGGCCAAGCGTGGCAATCCGTGGTGATCGTGGGAAAGCGTGAGGACTGCCGCGAAGCATGGAGAAGCGTCGTTATGCGTGAATAAGCGTACCAACTGCGATGAAGAATACATATACGACAGAGACTTTTCATGCCCGTTTCGCTGTTTTAACTTCCGAATTTGCTCTTAGAGTAAACTACAAAGTTGTAGCTCATTGAATTAGCGTTCCAACAAGCTATTGAACGAGCCATTTTAGAGACCATATGAGATCAAAGCTTGCAAATTAAGTTCGAAAGGTCAGTCTGCCCTGTTTTGTTTCTTTTTAACCAAATCTTCACCTAGTACTTTGTTGCACTTCGGATCACTCCATAAGTCTTAGGAATGAGATAGTTGACCTGATAAGATAGAATAAAGATTAAATGACAATGAAATGTCGGGAAAACAAACATAATCCATCATCGAAGGAAGTGAATAATTGTTCAAGAATTCGACAGATCGGTGACCGCTCGGAAGAATACATATGCGGAGAATATGAAACATTGACGAAGCCTGGAGAATCTTGGCCAACATCGGCCAAGCGTGGTAATCCGTGGTGATCGTGGGAAAGCGTGAGGACTGCCGCGAAGCATGGAGAGGCGTCGTAATACGTGAATAAGCGTACCAACCGCGATGAAGAATACATATACGACAGAAACTTCTCATGCCCGTTTTGCTGTTTTAACTTCCGAATTTGCTCTTGGTGTAAACTACAAAGTTGTAGCTCTTTGAATTAGCTTTCCAACAAGCTATAGAACGAGCCATGTGGAGACCATATGAGATCAAAGCATGCAAATTAAGTTCTAAAGGTCAGTCTGCTCTGTTTTGTTTCTTTTTAACCAAATCTTCACCTAGTACTTTTTTGCAATTTGGATCAATCCATAAGTCTTAGGAATGTGATATTTGACCTGATAAGATAGAATAAAGATTAAATGACAATGAAATGTCGGGAAAACAAACATAATCCATCATTGAAGGAAGTGAATAATTGTTCAAGAATTCGACAGATCGGTGACCGCTCGGAAGAATACATATGCGGAGAATATGAAACATTGACGAAGCCTGGAGAATCTTGGCCAACATCGGCCAAGCGTGGTAATCCTGGTGATCGTGGGAAAGCGCGAGGACTGCCGCGAAGCATGGAGAAGCGTCGTTACGCGTGAATAAGCGTACCAACCGCGATGAAGAATACATATACGACAGAGACTTCTAATGCCCGTATCACTGTTTTAACTTCCGAATTTGCTCTTGGTGTAAACTACAAAGTTGTAGCTATTTGAATAACCATTTTAACAAGCTATAGAACGAGCGATTTGGAGATCATGTGAGATCTAAGCATGCAAATTAAGTTCGAAAGATCAGTCTGCCTTCTTTTGTTTCTTTTTAACCAAATCTTCACCAAATACTTTGTTGCCCTTCGGATCAATCCATAAGTCTTAGGAATGTGATATTTGACCTGAAAAGATAGAATAAAGATTAAATGACAATGAAATTTCGGGAAAACAAACATAATCCATTATCGAAGGAAGTGAATAATTGTTCAAGAATTCGACATAACGGTGACTAATCGGAAGAATACATATGCAGAGAATGTGAAACATTGACGAAGCCTAGAGAATCTTGGCCAACATCGGCCAAGCGCGGTAATCCGTGGTGATCGTGGGAAAGCGTGAGGACTGCCGCGAAGCATGGAGAAGCGTCGTTATGCGTGAATAAGCGTACCAACTGCGATGAAGAATACATATACGACAGAGACTTTTCATGCCCGTTTCGCTGTTTTAACTTCCGAATTTGCTCTTAGAGTAAACTACAAAGTTGTAGCTCATTGAATTAGCGTTCCAACAAGCTATTGAACGAGCCATTTTAGAGACCATATGAGATCAAAGCTTGCAAATTAAGTTCGAAAGGTCAGTCTGCCCTGTTTTGTTTCTTTTTAACCAAATCTTCACCTAGTACTTTGTTGCACTTCGGATCAATCCATAAGTCTTAGGAATGAGACAGTTGACCTGATAAGATAGAATAAAGATTAAATGACAATGAAATGTCGGGAAAACAAACATAATCCATCATCGAAGGAAGTGAATAATTGTTCAAGAATTCGACAGATCGGTGACCGCTCGGAAGAATACATATGCGGAGAATATGAAACATTGACGAAGCCTGGAGAATCTTGGCCAACATCGGCCAAGCGTGGTAATCCGTGGTCATCGTGGGAAAGCGTGAGGACTGCCGCGAAGCATGGAGAGGCGTCGTAATACGTGAATAAGCGTACCAACCGCGATGAAGAATACATATACGACAGAGACTTCTCATGCCCGTTTTGCTGTTTTAACTTCCGAATTTGCTCTTGGTGTAAACTACAAAGTTGTAGCTCTTTGAATTAGCTTTCCAACAAGCAATAGAACGAGCCATGTGGAGACCATATGAGATCAAAGCATGCAAATTAAGTTCTAAAGGTCAGTCTGCTCTGTTTTGTTTCTTTTTAACCAAATATTCACCTAGTACTTTTTTGCACTTTGGATCAATCCATAAGTCTTAGGAATGTGATATTTGACCTGATAAGATAGAATAAAGATTAAATGACAATGAAATGTCGGGAAAACAAACATAATCCATCATCGAAGGAAGTGAATAATTGTTCAAGAATTCGACAGATCGGTGACCGCTCGGAAGAATACATATGCGGAGAATATGAAACATTGACGAAGCCTGGAGAATCTTGGCCAACATCGGCCAAGCGTGGTAATCCGTGGTGATCGTGGGAAAGCGTGAGGACTGCCGCGAAGCATGGAGAAGCGTCGTTACGCGTGAATAAGCGTACCAACCGCGATGAAGAATACATATACGACAGAGACTTCTCATGCCCGTATCACTGTTTTAACTTCCAAATTTGTTCTTGGTGTAAACTACAAAGTTGTAGCTATTTGAATAACCATTTTAACAAGCTATAGAACGAGCGATTTAGAGATCATGTGAGATCTAAGCATGCAAATTAAGTTCGAAAGATCAGTCTGCCTTCTTTTGTTTCTTTTTAACCAAATCTTCACCAAATACTTTGTTGCCCTTCGGATCAATCCATAAGTCTTAGGAATGAGATATTTGACCTGAAAAGATACAATAAAGATTAAATGACAATGAAATGTCAGGAAAACAAACATAATCCATCATCGAAGGAAGTGAATAATTGTTCAAGAATTCGACAGATCGGTGACCGCTCGGAAGAATACATATGCGGAGAATATGAAACATTGACGAAGCCTGGAGAATCTTGGCCAACATCGGCCAAGCGTGGTAATCCGTGGTGATCGTGGGAAAGCGTGAGGACTGCCGCGAAGCATGGAGAGGCGTCGTAATATGTGAATAAGCGTACCAACCGCGATGAAGAATACATATACGACAGAGACTTCTAATGCCCGTATCACTGTTTTAACTTCCGAATTTGCTCTTGGTGTAAACTACAAAGTTGTAGCTATTTGAATAACCATTTTAACAAGCTATAGAACGAGCGATTTGGAGATCATGTGAGATCTAAGCATGCAAATTAAGTTCGAAAGATCAGTCTGCCTTCTTTTGTTTCTTTTTAACCAAATCTTCACCAAATACTTTGTTGCCCTTCGGATCAATCCATAAGTCTTAGGAATGTGATATTTGACCTGAAAAGATAGAATAAAGATTAAATGACAATGAAATTTCGGGAAAACAAACATAATCCATTATCGAAGGAAGTGAATAATTGTTCAAGAATTCGACATAACGGTGACTAATCGGAAGAATACATATGCAGAGAATATGAAACATTGACGAAGCCTAGAGAATCTTGGCCAACATCGGCCAAGCGTGGTAATCCGTGGTGATCGTGGGAAAGCGTGAGGACTGCCGCGAAGCATGGAGAAGCGTCGTTATGCGTGAATAAGCGTACCAACTGCGATGAAGAATACATATACGACAGAGACTTTTCATGCCCGTTTCGCTGTTTTAACTTCCGAATTTGCTCTTAGAGTAAACTACAAAGTTGTAGCTCATTGAATTAGCGTTCCAACAAGCTATTGAACGAGCCATTTTAGAGACCATATGAGATCAAAGCTTGCAAATTAAGTTCGAAAGGTCAGTCTGCCCTGTTTTGTTTCTTTTTAACCAAATCTTCACCTAGTACTTTGTTGCACTTCGGATCAATCCATAAGTCTTAGGAATGAGACAGTTGACCTGATAAGATAGAATAAAGATTAAATGACAATGAAATGTCGGGAAAACAAACATAATCCATCATCGAAGGAAGTGAATAATTGTTCAAGAATTCGACAGATCGGTGACCGCTCGGAAGAATACATATGCGGAGAATATGAAACATTGACGAAGCCTGGAGAATCTTGGCCAACATCGGCCAAGCGTGGTAATCCGTGGTCATCGTGGGAAAGCGTGAGGACTGCCGCGAAGCATGGAGAGGCGTCGTAATACGTGAATAAGCGTACCAACCGCGATGAAGAATACATATACGACAGAGACTTCTCATGCCCGTTTTGCTGTTTTAACTTCCGAATTTGCTCTTGGTGTAAACTACAAAGTTGTAGCTCTTTGAATTAGCTTTCCAACAAGCTATAGAACGAGCCATGTGGAGACCATATGAGATCAAAGCATGCAAATTAAGTTCTAAAGGTCAGTCTGCTCTGTTTTGTTTCTTTTTAACCAAATATTCACCTAGTACTTTTTTGCACTTTGGATCAATCCATAAGTCTTAGGAATGTGATATTTGACCTGATAAGATAGAATAAAGATTAAATGACAATGAAATGTCGGGAAAACAAACATAATCCATCATCGAAGGAAGTGAATAATTGTTCAAGAATTCGACAGATCGGTGACCGCTCGGAAGAATACATATGCGGAGAATATGAAACATTGACGAAGCCTGGAGAATCTTGGCCAACATCGGCCAAGCGTGGTAATCCGTGGTGATCGTGGGAAAGCGTGAGGACTGCCGCGAAGCATGGAGAAGCGTCGTTACGCGTGAATAAGCGTACCAACCGCGATGAAGAATACATATACGACAGAGACTTCTCATGCCCGTATCACTGTTTTAACTTCCAAATTTGTTCTTGGTGTAAACTACAAAGTTGTAGCTATTTGAATAACCATTTTAACAAGCTATAGAACGAGCGATTTAGAGATCATGTGAGATCTAAGCATGCAAATTAAGTTCGAAAGATCAGTCTGCCTTCTTTTGTTTCTTTTTAACCAAATCTTCACCAAATACTTTGTTGCCCTTCGGATCAATCCATAAGTCTTAGGAATGAGATATTTGACCTGAAAAGATACAATAAAGATTAAATGACAATGAAATGTCAGGAAAACAAACATAATCCATCATCGAAGGAAGTGAATAATTGTTCAAGAATTCGACAGATCGGTGACCGCTCGGAAGAATACATATGCGGAGAATATGAAACATTGACGAAGCCTGGAGAATCTTGGCCAACATCGGCCAAGCGTGGTAATCCGTGGTGATCGTGGGAAAGCGTGAGGACTGCCGCGAAGCATGGAGAGGCGTCGTAATATGTGAATAAGCGTACCAACCGCGATGAAGAATACATATACGACAGAGACTTCTAATGTCCGTATCACTGTTTTAACTTCCGAATTTGCTCTTGGTGTAAACTACAAAGTTGTAGCTATTTGAATAACCATTTTAACAAGCTATAGAACGAGCGATTTGGAGATCATGTGAGATCTAAGCATGCAAATTAAGTTCGAAAGATCAGTCTGCCTTCTTTTGTTTCTTTTTAACCAAATCTTCACCAAATACTTTGTTGCCCTTCGGATCAATCCATAAGTCTTAGGAATGTGATATTTGACCTGAAAAGATAGAATAAAGATTAAATGACAATGAAATTTCGGGAAAACAAACATAATCCATTATCGAAGGAAGTGAATAATTGTTCAAGAATTCGACATAACGGTGACTACTCGGAAGAATACATATGCGGAGAATATGAAACATTGACGAAGCCTGGAGAATCTTGGCCAACATCGGCCAAGCGTGGTAATCCGTGGTGATCGTGGGAAAGCGTGAGGACTGCCGCGAAGCATGGAGAAGCGTCGTTACGCGTGAATAAGCGTACCAACCGCGATGAAGAATACATATACGACAGAGACTTCTCATGCCCGTATCACTGTTTTCACTTCCGAATTTGCTCTTGGTGTAAACTACAAAGTTGTAGCTCTTTGAATAACCTTTTTAACAAGCTATAGAACGAGCGATTTGGAGACCATATGAGATCTAAGCATGCAAATTAAGTTCGGAAGATCAGTTTGCCTTCTTTTGTTTCTTTTTAACCAAATCTTCACCAAATACTTTGTTGCCCTTCGGATCAATCCATAAGTCTTAGGAATGTGATATTTGACCTGAAAAGATAGAATAAAGATTAAATGATAATGAAATTTCTGGAAAACAAACATAATCCATTATCGAAGGAAGTGAATAATTGTTCAAGAATTCGACATATCGGTGACTTCTCGGAAGAATACATATGCGGAGAATATGAAACATTGACGAAGCCTGGAGAATCTTGGCCAACATCGGCCAAGCGTGGTAATCCGTGGTGATCGTGGGAAAGCGTGAGGACTGCCGGGAAGCATGGAGAAGCGTCGTTACGCGTGAATAAGCGTACCAACCGCGATGAAGAATACATATACGACAGAGACTTCTCATGCCCGTTTTGCTGTTTTAACTTCCGAATTTGCTCTTGGTGTAAACTACAAAGTTGTAGCTCTTTGAATTAGCTTTCCAACAAGCTATAGAACGAGCCAGGTGGAGACCATATGAGATCAAAGCATGCAAATTAATTTCTAAAGGTCAGTCTGGCCTGTTTTGTTTCTTTTTAACCAAATCTTCACCTAGTACTTTGTTGCACTTTGGATCAATCCATAAGTCTTAGGAATGTGATATTTGACCTGATAAGATAGAATAAAGATTAAATGACAATGAAATGTCGGGAAAACAAACATAATCCATCATCGAAGGAAGTGAATAATTATTCAAGAATTCGACAGATCGGTGACCGCTCGGAAGAATACATATGCGGAGAATATGAAACATTGACGAAGCCTGGAGAATCTTGGCCAACATCGGCCAAGCGTGGTAATCCGTGGTGATCGTGGGAAAGCGTGAGGACTGCCGCGAAGCATGGAGAAGCGTCGTTACGCGTGAATAAGCGTACCAACCGCGATGAAGAATACATATACGACAGAGACTTCTCATGCCCGTATCACTGTTTTAACTTCCAAATTTGCTCTTGGTGTAAACTACAAAGTTGTAGCTCTTTGAATAACCTTTTTAACAAGCTATAGAACGAGCGATTTCGAGACCATATGAGATCTAAGCATGCAAATTAAGTTCGAAAGGTCAGTCTGCCCTGTTTTGTTTCTTTTTAACCAAATCTTTACCTAGTACTTTGTTGCACTTCGGATCAATCCATAAGTCTTAGGAATGTGATATTTGACCTGATAAGATAGAATAAAGATTAAATGACAATGAAATGTCGGGAAAACAAACATAATCCATCATCGAAGGAAGTGAATAATTGTTCAAGAATTCGACAGATCGGTGACCGCTCGGAAGAATACATATGCGGAGAATATGAAACATTGACGAAGCCTGGAGAATCTTGGCCAACATCGGCCAAGCGTGGTAATCCTTGGTATCGTGGGAAAGCGTGAGGACTGCCGCGAAGCATGGAGAAGCGTCGTTACGCGTGAATAAGCGTACCAACCGCGATGAAGAATACATATACGACAGAGACTTCTCATGCCCGTTTCACTGTTTTAACTTCCGAATTTGCTCTTGGTGTAAACTACAAAGTTGTTGCTATTTGAATAACCTTTTTAACAAGCTATAGAACGAGCGATTTGGAGATCATATGAGATCTAAGCATGCAAATTAAGTTCGAAAGATCAGTCTGCCTTCTTTTGTTTCTTTTCAACCAAATCGTCACCAAATACTTTGTTGCCCTTCGGATCAATCCATAAGTCTTAGGAATGTGATATTTGACCTGAAAAGATAGAATAAAGATTAAATGATAATGAAATTTCGGGAAAACAAACATAATCCATTATCGAAGGAAGTGAATAATTGTTCAAGAATTCGACATATCGGAGCAAGCATTCATCAAAAGTATTTCCATACACAGTGAAGTCATCCATGAACACTTCAACACAATCACTAATCAATTCCGAAAAAATACTCATTACCACACGCTGGAAGGTACCAGGCGCGTTGCACAAACCAAAAGACATGCGTCGAAACGCAAATGTACCGAATGGGCACGTGAAAGTGGTCTTGTCCTGGTCTTCAGCTGCAATCGGAATTTGATTATACCCAGAAAATCCATCTAAAAAACAAAAGTAAGGCTTACCTGCGAGCCTATCCAACATCTGGTCAATGAATGGCAAAGGAAAGTGATCCTTGCGTGTAACTGCATTTAGCTTTCTGTAGTCGATGCACACGCGCCATCCATTCTGAATTCTCTTCGTCACCAACTCACCTTGAGCATTAAGCTCCACTGTAATTCCTGTCTTCTTTGGTACAACATGTACGGGGCTTACCCATTCACTATCTGAAATGGGGTAAATCACGTCAGCATCTAAAAGCTTTTGTACCTCTTTTTGGACCACCTCCATCATTAGGGGGTTCAATCTACGCTGTGGCTGCCTCACAGGCTTGGCTCCATCCTCGAGTAAAATTCGGTGCATGCACACGGTAGGGCTCACTCCCTTGATGTCCGCAAGTGTCCATCCAATAGCGGTCTTATGCTTCTTCAGAACCGCTGTCAATCTCTCCTCCTAGTTAGGCTCCAAGCCTTTCTTGATTATGACCGGCAACGTCTCACCATCTCCCAAAAAGATATACTTTAAATGCTCGGGTAAGGGCTTAAGCTGCAACTCAGGTGCCTGTACAACAGATGGTACAGGTGTAGATCTATTAGTTAAAGTAACTTGATTAGCCTCATACCTTGGGGTTAAAGGTTCCAAAACTCTAAGCTCCTGTAGCATGTCACTAGTATCACGAAGCATCCCTATTGATGCGCCACGTGACTCAATAGCCTCCCTCAAAATCATTTCAAGCACATCATTCCCACAGGGAATATCGGAAGATTCCACTAGATCATCGATCGCATCCAAAGCGTGTACTCCTACATCATCAGGTGGATATTGCATAGCTTGATATGTATTAAAGTCTATTACCTCACCTTCCACCTCCATGAAAAGCGTGCCACGATCCACATCGATCTTAGCTTTAGCCGTCTTCATGAATGGCCTACCAAATAGAATTGGTGGTTGATCTTGTGCTCCCTCATCATCCATTCTCAGCACATAGAAGTCTGCAGGAAAAATAAGATTTTCTACCTGCACCAAAACATCCTCGATCACACCCAAAGGTTGGGTGCACGATCGGTCAGCCAATTGAATAGTCAAACCCGCGGGTTTCAGTGGACCAATACGCAAAGATAAGTACAACGAGTAAGGAAGAACATTTATTGAAGCACCTAGATCAAGCATACAATTTTCGATCCTTACGTTGCCAATAACACATGGAATAGTAAAAGTTCCGGGATCCTTACACTTCGTGGGCACCTTCCTTCGTATCGCTGCCGAGACACTCTCTCCCAGCATGACCTGTTCAATCTTAGTCGTACGCCTACGGTTAGTACATAATTCTTTAAGAAATTTGGCGTACCTTGGAATTTGTCGAATAGCTTCGATAAGGGGAATGCTGATTTCCACCTTGCTAAACAACTCCCAAATGTCCTTGTCTATGATATACTTCTTGTTGGTCTTAGAAACCTGCACTGAGAATGGTAGAGGAATGTTAGAAATTGGGATTTCTTTACCAGAGTCTGAGGATCCCGCGTACGTCTCCTGATTAATCCCCGCGAACGTCTCTTGATTTTCCACTAATTCCTCAGGCGTCCGCGGATTAAATGCTGAGACGTCCGCCGGCTCCACTGAGTTGAAATCTTCCTTTTGCTTTCCTCCTCCATTTTTCAACTGCCTTCCACTCCTAAGCATCACAGCGCTAAACGTTGGACTTTGTAATTGGATTTGGAATCGTTTGCGAGGGCAGCTTTCCTTTGTCTTCTCGCTTTTCATAAACGGCGCTGGCAATTTGAGACACTTGCTTCTTGAGCTCGTTAACATCCCCAGCTTGTTGGCCCATCTTCTGAGTTAGTTCCTTGAACATGCCTCTCATTTCATCTCTCAACTCCTTGATCGGATCCTCATCTCCTTGTTTGTTTTGCGGTGGTCTGTACGGTTGCTTTTGTTGGTACGAAGATTGCCCCGCATCGTAGTTGTTGTTCCTTTGCCAACCACCATCATTCTGCCTTGGTTGCCATTTGTTGTTGCCTTGGTATCCATCGTACCTTCTTGGTGGCAAATCTCCCTTGTTGATGTAGCCCACTACATTCACGTCTTCTGTTCTTTCCTGAAAAACAGTGTTATCATTATTTGTTGAATTATAAGCGGACCTGTTTACCTTATGCTCCACTTGTTGATTGCCTTGTGGTTTCTGCGTCACTAATTGAGCCATCATATCCTTCAGTTCCTGCAATTCAGAATGTACATTCACATTACCAACAGGTGCAGGTTTATATGTCTCTTCTAAATACCTTGTGCTCTCGGCAACTTTCCCAATCAAGTCCCATATCTCCTCGGGGTACATGTCAAGGATAGACCCTTGAGCGGAGGCATCCAGCATCCTTCTTTCCATCAGAATCATCCCATCCATGAAGTACTCAAGCAACATTCTTTGTGGGACTCCATGATTCGGGCAATTCTCTTCCAATAGCCTAAACCTCTCCAAGTACTCGAACAACGTCTCCCCACGTCCTTGTCTAAGCATAGATAGCTCCTTTCTTGTTTGAGCTGCCTTCGAGTGGGAGTAGTACTTGTCCATGAATTTCCTTTGCATTTGTTCCCAAGAAATAATAGAACCTGAAGGCAAAGACATCAACCAAGATTTAGCTTGACTTACTAAAGAAAAAGGAAATGTTTTTAATTTGAAAATCTCTTCCGGAACCGATGCTGATTTCATGGACATGCAAACTCCATGAAATTCCTTCAAGTGCCTTAGCGAGTTCTCATCGGGCATTCCTCCAAACTTGGGTAAGTGGTGTATCACCCCACTCTTTATCTCGATGTCTTCCGCTTCTTCATCCAACCTAATGCACCAAGGTGCCTCATCAATGTATGGCGCTGTCCATATTGGTTTCCTCCACCGAGGTATTGTCGTTCCAACTCCTCCTCGTAATCTTCGTGTCTAGCTGCACGATGTCTAGCAAACTCATTGTCTCGCTGATTTCTAGGGGGTGGTAGTCCTTGATTAACAGGAGGCAGTCCTCGCCTCTGTTCTTGCATGTTATCTCCAATCACACTACTTCGCTCTTGTTGATCAGGTTCAACACTTTCCTGTGACATTGTTACTCAACAGAAAAATAATCAAGTGACACGGCAAAAGATAGTAAAATAAAACTAAAAAAAAACAGCAATACGTAACAGTTACTAGCAAGAAACTAAAAGAGATTCTTCGTTACCAATCCCCGGCAACGGCGCCATTTTGACAGGTGTCGTTGTACCTGTGCAAAAACATTTTTAATTCCGACTAGCAAGTGGTAAGTCGGGTCGAATCCACAGAGATCGGTATAAGAATCTGTTTCACTAAGTAAAAGCGTGACAATGGTGTTGTAAATCTCGAACAAGTTAAATAAAAACGCAAGTGAGTAACAGTGATCAATTATCAATAGAGCAATCGTCACACGAATTCAGGTATGTAATATCAAAGAGAAGTGCAAGCTAGAACCTTCGACTGTGATGCAAGACTAAATCATTGACAAACCGTTTTGATTTCTAATTTGTACTCCCCGTTCGTGTTCTAGTACTTAACCTCGCGCTAGCGATAATCAAGTCCCTAACTCGCTAGAGTTGCATGAACATATAAACAAGTTGTCCTAGGGTGTTTAATCCTAGTGGTATATTACTCGTGTCCTAGTTCACTATCCCCGCTAGGTTGCTAGCAAACTGTGACAAATAGAATCAACAAACACACCTAAGCTCCCCCGCTAGGGTTCCACTTAAGCTAGCACATCAATTCCATAAACATAGCATAGTAATATGACACAAAACACAGAAATCAATATAGGTCTCAAGTCAAAACATCACAATGTCGAGTTCTAGCCTACACAAGTGAGTTTAGCTACTCATCGTAATGGAATACATCATCATGTTTCTGAATGGAATGAAATGAAATTACTGATGACGAACTCTCCACCAATCTGCAGCTCCACTCCAGTACTTGAACCCAGCAACGAATCCTCAATCGAAATCCTACTCCAAGAACTCTTCCTTCCAAACCGAACTTCGAACGAACCCTAGATGGATCTGAATTTCTCTCCTTTCTCAATATCCAGTCGCCCTGGTTCTTGTCCCCTCGTGTTCTGTCTTACCCCTTTCGAGATTGCAAACGAGAAATAATGATTTCAACTGCCAGATGTCATCCGCGGACGTCTCTTGATTTATGCTCCGCGGACGTCTTAACAATTATGAAAATTCAGAAGACGTAAGTGACAATAATTCTTCAGACGTAAGTGGGCTGCACTGACTCAAACTTCAGCACTTCGGACTTCATTTCTTCGATGCAAAACATCTTCTAATGGGCTCCCTTTAGCCGATATTCATTCCATGGTCTCCGAATGCACCTGAGAATGAAAACTACACATGGGTAGTGAAATAACATACAGGCAAACACTAAAAGACGGGGTTTTAACACATAAAATAGTCGTACAACTACGACTCATCAGGCGGTCCTCACGCTTTCCCACGATCACCATGGATTACCACGCTTGGCCGATGTTGGCCAAGATTCTCCAGGCTTCGTCAATGTTTCATATTCTCCGCATATGTATTCTTCCGAGCGGTCACCGATCTGTCGAATTCTTGACCTATTATTCACTTCCTTCGATGATGGATTATGTTTGTTTTCCCGAAACCATAGTTTCATTTAATCATTATTCTATCTTTTCAGGTGAAATATCACATTCCTAAGACTTATGGATAGACCCGAAGTGCAACAAAGTATTTGGTGAAGATTTGGTTAAAAAGGAACAAAAGAGGACCGACTGACCTTTCAAACTTAATTTGCATGCTTAGATCTCATATGGTCTCCAAATGGCTCGTTCTATAGCTTGTTGGAAAGCTAATTCAAAGAGCTACAACTTTATATTTTACACTAAGAGCATATTCGGAAGTTAAAATAGCGAAACGGGAATGACAAGTCTCTGTCGTATATGTATTCTTGATCGCGGTTGCTAGGCTTAATCACGCATAACGACGCTTCTTCATGCTTCGCGGCGGTCCTCACGCTTTCCCACGATCACCATGGATTACCACGCTTGGCCGATGTTGGCCACGATTCTCCAGGCTTCGTCAATGTTTCATATTCTCCGCATATGTATTCTTCCGAGCGGTCACCGATCTGTCGAATTCTTGACCTATTATTCACTTCCTTCGATGATGGATTATGTTTGTTTTCCCGAAACTTTAGTGTCATTTAATCTTTATTCTATCTTTTCAGGTGAAATATCACATTCCTAAGACTTATGGATAGACCCGAAGTGCAACAAAGTACTTGGTGAAGATTTGGTTAAAAAGGAACAAAAGAGGACCGACTGACCTTCCAAACTTAATTTGCATGCTTAGATCTCATATGGTCTCCAAATGGCTCGTTCTATAGCTTGTTGGAAAGCTAATTCAAAGAGCTACAACTTTGTAGTTTACACCAAGAGCAAATTCGGAAGTTAAAATAGAGCAACGGGAATGAGAAGTCTCTGTTGTATATGTATTCTTCATCGCGGTTGCTAGGCTTAATCACGCATAACGACGCTTCTTCAAGCTTCGCGGCGGTCCTCACGCTTTCCCACGATCACCATGGATTACCACGCTTGGCCGATGTTGGCCAAGATTCTCCAGGCTTCGTCAATGTTTCATATTCTCCGCATATATATTCTTCCGAGCGGTCACCGATCTGTCGAATTCTTGACCTATTATTCACTTCCTTCGATGATGGATTATGTTTGTTTTCCCGAAACTTTAGTGTCATTTAATCTTTATTCTATCTTTTCAGGTGAAATATCACATTCCTAAGACTTATGGATAGACCCGAAGTGCAACAAAGTATTTGGTGAAGATTTGGTTAAAAAGGAACAAAAGAGGACCGACTGACCTTTCAAACTTAATTTGCATGCTTAGATCTCATATGGTCTCCAAATGGCTCGTTCTATAGCTTGTTGGAAAGCTAATTCAAAGAGCTACAACTTTGTAGTTTACACCAAGAGCAAATTCGGAAGTTAAAATAGAGCAACGGGAATGAGAAGTCTCTGTTGTATATGTATTCTTGATCGCGGTTGCTAGGCTTAATCACGCATAACGACGCTTCTTCATGCTTCGCGGCGGTCCTCACGCTTTCCCACGATCACCATGGATTACCACGCTTGGCCGATGTTGGCCACGATTCTCCAGGCTTCGTCAATGTTTCATATTCTCCGCATATGTATTCTTACGAGCGGTCACCGATCTGTCGAATTCTTGACCTATTATTCACTTCCTTCGATGATGGATTATGTTTGTTTTCCCGAAACTTTAGTGTCATTTAATCTTTATTCTATCTTTTCAGGTGAAATATCACATTCCTAAGACTCATGGATAGACCCGAAGTGCAACAAAGTATTTGGTGAAGATTTGGTTAAAAAGGAACAAAAGAGGACCGACTGACCTTTCAAACTTAATTTGCATGCTTAGATCTCATATGGTCTCCAAATGGCTCGTTCTATAGCTTGTTCGAAAGCTAATTCAAAGAGCTACAACTTTGTAGTTTACACCAAGAGCAAATTCGGAAGTTAAAATAGAGCAACGGGAATGAGAAGTCTCTGTTGTATATGTATTCTTCATCGCGGTTGCTAGGCTTAATCACGCATAACGACGCTTCTTCAAGCTTCGCGGCGGTCCTCACGCTTTCCCACGATCACCATGGATTGCCACGCTTGGCCGATGTTGGCCACGATTCTCCAGGCTTCGTCAATGTTTCATATTCTCCGCATATGTATTCTTACGAGCGGTCACCGATCTTTCGAAATTCTGACCTATTATTCACTTCCTTCGATGATGGATTATGTTTGTTTTCCCGACATTTCATTGTTATTTAATCTTTATTCTATCTTTTCAGGTGAAATATCACATTCCTAAGACTTATGGATAGACCCGAAGTGCAACAAAGTACTTGGTGAAGATTTGGTTAAAAAGGAACAAAAGAGGACCGACTGACCTTCCAAACTTAATTTGCATGCTTAGATCTCATATGGTCTCCAAATGGCTCGTTCTATAGCTTGTTGGAAAGCTAATTCAAAGAGCTACAACTTTGTAGTTTACACCAAGAGCAAATTCGGAAATTAAAATAGCGAAACACGAATGAAAAGTCTCTGTCGTATATGTATTCTTCATCGCGGTTGCTAGGCTTAATCACGCATAACGACGCTTCTTCATGCTTCGCGGCGGTCCTCACGCTTTCCCACGATCACCATGGATTACCACGCTTGGCCGATGTTGGCCAAGATTCTCCAGGCTTCGTCAATGTTTCATATTCTCCGCATATGTATTCTTCCGAGCGGTCACCGATCTGTCGAATTCTTGACCTATTATTCACTTCCTTCGATGATGGATTATGTTTGTTTTCCCGAAACTTCAGTGTCATTTAATCGTTATTCTATCTTTTCAGGTCAAATATCTCATTCCTAAGACCTATGGATTGATCCGAAGTGCAAAAAAGTACTTGATGTAGATTTGGTTAAAAAGAAACAAAACAGGGCAGACTGACCTTTCTAACTTAATTTGCATGCTTTGATCTCATATGGTCTCCAAATGGCTCGTTCTATAACTTGTTGGAAAGGTAATTCAAAGAGCTAAAACTTTGTAATTTACACGAAGAGCAAATTCGGAAGTTAAAATAGCGAAACAGGCATGAGAAACCTCTGTCGTATATGTATTCTTCATCGCGGTTGGTACGCTTATTCACGCATAACGACGCTTCTCCATGCTTCGCGGCGGTCCTCACGCTTTCCCCAGATCAGCACGGATTACCACGCTTGGCCGATGTTGGCTAAGCTTCTCCAGGCTTCGTCAATGTTTCATATTCTCCGCATATGTATTCTTCCGAGCGATCACCGATCTGTCGAATTCTTGACCTATTATTCACTTCCTTCGATGATTGATTATGTTTGTTTTCCCGAAATTTCATTGTCATTTAATCTTTATTCTATCTTTTCAGGTCAAATATCACATTCCTAAGACTTATGGATTGATCCGAAGTGCAACAAAGTATTTGGAGAAGATTTGGTTAAAAAGGAAAAAAACAGGGCAGACTGACTTTTCGAACTTCATTTGCATGCTTAGATCTCATATGGTCTCCAAATGGCTCGTTCTATAGCTTGTTGGAAAGCTAATTCAAAGATCTACAACTTTGTAGTTTACACCAAGAGCAAATGCGCTAGTTAAAACAGCGAAACGGGCATGAGAAGTCTCTGTCATATATGTATTCTTCTGTTTCATATTCTCCGCATATGTATTCTTCCGAGCGGTCACCGATCTGTCGAATTCTTGACCTATTATTCACTTCCTTCGATGATGGATTATGTTTGTTTTCCCAAAAATTCAGTGTCATTTAATCTTTATTCTATCTTTTCAGGTCAAATATCTCATTCCTAGGACCTATGGATTGATCCAAAGTGCAACAAAGTATTTGGTGAAGATTTGGTTAAAAAGGAACAAAAGAGGACCGACTGACCTTTCAAACTTAATTTGCATGCTTAGATCTCATATGGTCTCCAAATGGCTCGTTCTATAGCTTGTTGGAAAGCTAATTCAAAGAGCTACAACTTTGTAGTTTACACCAAGAGCAAATTCGGAAGTTAAAATAGAGCAACGGGAATGAGAAGTCTCTGTTGTATATGTATTCTTGATCGCGGTTGCTAGGCTTAATCACGCATAACGACGCTTCTTCATGCTTCGCGGCGGTCCTCACGCTTTCCCACGATCACCATGGATTACCACGCTTGGCCGATGTTGGCCACGATTCTCCAGGCTTCGTCAATGTTTCATATTCTCCGCATATGTATTCTTCCGAGCGGTCACCGATCTGTCGAATTCTTGACCTATTATTCACTTCCTTCGATGATGGATTATGTTTGTTTTCCCGAAACTTTAGTGTCATTTAATCTTTATTCTATCTTTTCAGGTGAAATATCACATTCCTAAGACTCATGGATAGACCCGAAGTGCAACAAAGTATTTGGTGAAGATTTGGTTAAAAAGGAACAAAAGAGGACCGACTGACCTTTCAAACTTAATTTGCATGCTTAGATCTCATATGGTCTCCAAATGGCTCGTTCTATAGCTTGTTCGAAAGCTAATTCAAAGAGCTACAACTTTGTAGTTTACACCAAGAGCAAATTCGGAAGTTAAAATAGAGCAACGGGAATGAGAAGTCTCTGTTGTATATGTATTCTTCATCGCGGTTGCTAGGCTTAATCACGCATAACGACGCTTCTTCATGCTTCGCGGCGGTCCTCACGCTTTCCCACGATCACCATGGATTACCACGCTTGGCCGATGTTGGCCACGATTCTCCAGGCTTCGTCAATGTTTCATATTCTCCGCATATGTATTCTTCCGAGCGGTCACCGATCTGTCGAATTCTTGACCTATTATTCACTTCCTTCGATGATGGATTATGTTTGTTTTCCCGAAACTTTAGTGTCATTTAATCTTTATTCTATCTTTTCAGGTGAAATATCACATTCCTAAGACTTATGGATAGACCCGAAGTGCAACAAAGTACTTGGTGAAGATTTGGTTAAAAAGGAACAAAAGAGGACCGACTGACCTTCCAAACTTAATTTGCATGCTTAGATCTCATATGGTCTCCAAATGGCTCGTTCTATAGCTTGTTGGAAAGCTAATTCAAAGAGCTACAACTTTGTAGTTTACACCAAGAGCAAATTCGGAAATTAAAATAGCGAAACACGAATGAAAAGTCTCTGTCGTATATGTATTCTTCATCGCGGTTGCTAGGCTTAATCACGCATAACGACGCTTCTTCATGCTTCGCGGCGGTCCTCACGCTTTCCCACGATCACCATGGATTACCACGCTTGGCCGATGTTGGCCAAGATTCTCCAGGCTTCGTCAATGTTTCATATTCTCCGCATATGTATTCTTCCGAGCGGTCACCGATCTGTCGAATTCTTGACCTATTATTCACTTCCTTCGATGATGGATTATGTTTGTTTTCCCGAAACTTCAGTGTCATTTAATCGTTATTCTATCTTTTCAGGTCAAATATCTCATTCCTAAGACCTATGGATTGATCCGAAGTGCAAAAAAGTACTTGATGTAGATTTGGTTAAAAAGAAACAAAACAGGGCAGACTGACCTTTCTAACTTAATTTGCATGCTTTGATCTCATATGGTCTCCAAATGGCTCGTTCTATAACTTGTTGGAAAGGTAATTCAAAGAGCTAAAACTTTGTAATTTACACGAAGAGCAAATTCGGAAGTTAAAATAGCGAAACAGGCATGAGAAACCTCTGTCGTATATGTATTCTTCATCGCGGTTGGTACGCTTATTCACGCATAACGACGCTTCTCCATGCTTCGCGGCGGTCCTCACGCTTTCCCCAGATCAGCACGGATTACCACGCTTGGCCGATGTTGGCTAAGCTTCTCCAGGCTTCGTCAATGTTTCATATTCTCCGCATATGTATTCTTCCGAGCGATCACCGATCTGTCGAATTCTTGACCTATTATTCACTTCCTTCGATGATTGATTATGTTTGTTTTCCCGAAATTTCATTGTCATTTAATCTTTATTCTATCTTTTCAGGTCAAATATCACATTCCTAAGACTTATGGATTGATCCGAAGTGCAACAAAGTATTTGGAGAAGATTTGGTTAAAAAGGAAAAAAACAGGGCAGACTGACTTTTCGAACTTCATTTGCATGCTTAGATCTCATATGGTCTCCAAATGGCTCGTTCTATAGCTTGTTGGAAAGCTAATTCAAAGATCTACAACTTTGTAGTTTACACCAAGAGCAAATGCGCTAGTTAAAACAGCGAAACGGGCATGAGAAGTCTCTGTCATATATGTATTCTTCTGTTTCATATTCTCCGCATATGTATTCTTCCGAGCGGTCACCGATCTGTCGAATTCTTGACCTATTATTCACTTCCTTCGATGATGGATTATGTTTGTTTTCCCAAAAATTCAGTGTCATTTAATCTTTATTCTATCTTTTCAGGTCAAATATCTCATTCCTAGGACCTATGGATTGATCCAAAGTGCGACAAAGTACTTTGTGAAGATTTGGTTAAAAAGGAACAAAACAGGGCAGACTGACCTTTCTAACTTAATTTGCCTGCTTTGATCTCATATTGTCTCCAAATGGCTCGTTCTATAACTTGTTGGAAAGGAAATTCAAAGAGCTAAAATTTTGTAATTTACACCAAGAGTAAATTCGGAAGTTAAAATAGCGAAACAGACATGAGCAACCTCTGTCGTATATGTATTCTTCATCGCGGTTGGTGCGCTTATTCACGCATAACGACGCTTCTCCATGCTTTGCGGCGGTCCTCACGCTTTCCCCAGATCAGCACGGATTACCACGCTTGGCCGATGTTGGCTAAGCTTCTCCAGGCTTCGTCAATGTTTCATATTCTCCGCATATGTATTCTTCCGAGCGATCACCGATCTGTCGAATTCTTGACCTATTATTCACTTCCTTCGATGATGGATTATGTTTTTTTTCCCGAAATTTCATTGTCATTTAATCTTTATTCTATCTTTTCAGGTCAAATATCACATTCCTAAGTCTTATGGATTGATCCGAAGTGCAACAAAGTATTTGGAGAAGATTTGGTTAAAAAGGAAAAAAACAGGGCAGAGTGACTTTTCGAATTTAATTTGCATGCTTAGATCTCATATGGTCTCTAAATGGCTCGTTCTATAGCTTGTTGGAAAGCTAATTCAAGGATCTACAACTTTGTAGTTTACACCAAGAGCAAATTCGCTAGTTAAAATAGCGAAACGGGCATGAGAATTCTCTGTCGTATATGTATTCTTCATCGCGGTTGCTAGGCTTAATCACGCATAACGACGCCTCTTCATGCTTCGCGGCGGTCCTCACGCTTTCCCACGATCACCATGTATTACCACGCTTGGCCGATGTTGGCTAAGATTCTCCAGGCTTCGTCAATGTTTCATATTCTCCGCATATGTATTCTTCCGAGCCGTCACCGATCTGTCGAATTCTTGACCTATTATTCACTTCCTTCGATGAAGGATTATGTTTGTTTTCCCGAAACTTTAGTGTCATTTAATCTTTATTCTATCTTTTCAGGTGAAATATCACATTCCTAAGACTTATGGATAGATCCGAAGTGCAACAAAGTATTTGGTTAAGATTTGGTTAAAAAGGAACAAAGGAGGACCGACTGAGCTTTCAAACTTAATTTGCATGCTTAGATCTCATATGGTCTCCAAATGGCTCGTTCTATAGCTTGTTGGAAAGCTAATTCAAAGAGCTACAACTTTGTAGTTTATACCAAGAGCAAATTCGGAAGTTAAAAAAGCGAAACGGAAATGAAACGTCTCTGTCGTATATATATTCTTCATCGCGGTTGCTAGGCTTAATCACGCATAACGACGCTTCTTCATGCTTCGCGGTGGTCCTGACGCTTTCCCACTATCACCATGGATTGCCACGCTTGGCCGATGTTGGCAAAGATTCTCCAGGCTTCGTCAATGTTTCATATTCTCCGCATATGTATTCTTCCGAGCGGTCACCGATCTGTCGAATTCTTGACCTATTATTCACTTCCTTCGATGATGGATTATGTTTGTTTTCCCGAAAATTCAGTGTCATTTAATCTTTATTCTATCTTTTCAGGTCAAATATCTCATTCCTAAGACCTATGGATTGATCCAAAGTGCAACAAAGTACTTGGTGAAGATTTGGTTAAAAAGGAACAAAACAGGGCAGACTGACCTTTCTAACTTAATTTGCATGCTTTGATCTCATATGGTCTCCAAATGGCTCGTTCTATAACTTGTTGGAAAGGTAATTCAAAGAGGTAAAACTTTGTAATTTACACCAAGAGCAAATTCGGAAGTTAAAATAGCAAAACAGGCATGAGCAACCTCTATCGTATATGTATTCTTCATCGCGGTTGGTACGCTTATTCACGCATAACGACGCTTCTCCATGCTTTGCGGCGGTCCTCACGCTTTCCCCAGATCAGCACGGATTACCACGCTTGGCCGATGTTGGCTAAGCTTCTCCGGGCTTCGTCAATGTTTCATATTCTCCGCATATGTATTCTTCCGAGCGATCACCGATCTGTCGAATTCTTGACCTATTATTCACTTCCTTCGATGATGGATTATGTTTTTTTTCCCGAAATTTCATTGTCATTTAATCTTTATTCTATCTTTTCAGGTCAAGTATCACATTCCTAAGAATTATGGATTGATCCGATGTGCAACAAAGTATTTGGAGAAGAATTGGTTAAAAAGGAAAAAAAACGGGGCAGAGTGACTTTTTGAACTTAATTTGCATGCTTAGATCTCATATGGTCTCTAAATGGCTCGTTCTATAGCTTGTTGGAAAGCTAATTCAAAGAGCTACAACTTTGTAGTTTACACCAAGAGCCAATTCGGAAGTTAAAATAGCGAAACGGGCATGAGAAGTCTCTGTCGTATATGTATTCTTCATCGCGGTTGCTAGGCTTAATCACGCATAACGACGCTTCTTCATGCTTCGCGGCGGTCCTCACGCTTTCCCACGATCACCATGGATTACCACGCTTGGCCGATGTTGGCTAAGATTCTCCAGGCTTCGTCAATGTTTCATATTCTCCGCATATGTATTCTTCCGAGCGGTCACCGATCTGTCGAATTCTTGACCTATTATTCACTTCCTTCGATGATGGATTATGTTTGTTTTCCCGAAACTTTAGTGTCATTTAATCTTTATTCTATCTTTTCAGGTGAAATATCACATTCCTAAGACTTATGGATAGACCCGAAGTGCAACAAAGTACTTGGTGAAGATTTGGTTAAAAAGGAACAAAAGAGGACCGACTGACCTTCCAAACTTAATTTGCATGCTTAGATCTCATATGGTCTCCAAATGGCTCGTTCTATAGCTTGTTGGAAAGCTAATTCAAAGAGCTACAACTTTGTAGTTTACACCAAGAGCAAATTCGGAAATTAAAATAGCGAAACACGAATGAAAAGTCTCTGTCGTATATGTATTCTTCATCGCGGTTGCTAGGCTTAATCACGCATAACGACGCTTCTTCATGCTTCGCGGCGGTCCTCACGCTTTCCCACGATCACCATGGATTACCACGCTTGGCCGATGTTGGCCAAGATTCTCCAGGCTTCGTCAATGTTTCATATTCTCCGCATATGTATTCTTCCGAGCGGTCACCGATCTGTCGAATTCTTGACCTATTATTCACTTCCTTCGATGATGGATTATGTTTGTTTTCCCGAAACTTCAGTGTCATTTAATCGTTATTCTATCTTTTCAGGTCAAATATCTCATTCCTAAGACCTATGGATTGATCCGAAGTGCAAAAAAGTACTTGATGTAGATTTGGTTAAAAAGAAACAAAACAGGGCAGACTGACCTTTCTAACTTAATTTGCATGCTTTGATCTCATATGGTCTCCAAATGGCTCGTTCTATAACTTGTTGGAAAGGTAATTCAAAGGGCTAAAACTTTGTAATTTACACGAAGAGCAAATTCGGAAGTTAAAATAGCGAAACAGGCATGAGAAACCTCTGTCGTATATGTATTCTTCATCGCGGTTGGTACGCTTATTCACGCATAACGACGCTTCTCCATGCTTCGCGGCGGTCCTCACGCTTTCCCCAGATCAGCACGGATTACCACGCTTGGCCGATGTTGGCTAAGCTTCTCCAGGCTTCGTCAATGTTTCATATTCTCCGCATATGTATTCTTCCGAGCGATCACCGATCTGTCGAATTCTTGACCTATTATTCACTTCCTTCGATGATTGATTATGTTTGTTTTCCCGAAATTTCATTGTCATTTAATCTTTATTCTATCTTTTCAGGTCAAATATCACATTCCTAAGACTTATGGATTGATCCGAAGTGCAACAAAGTATTTGGAGAAGATTTGGTTAAAAAGGAAAAAAACAGGGCAGACTGACTTTTCGAACTTCATTTGCATGCTTAGATCTCATATGGTCTCCAAATGGCTCGTTCTATAGCTTGTTGGAAAGCTAATTCAAAGATCTACAACTTTGTAGTTTACACCAAGAGCAAATGCGCTAGTTAAAACAGCGAAACGGGCATGAGAAGTCTCTGTCATATATGTATTCTTCTGTTTCATATTCTCCGCATATGTATTCTTCCGAGCGGTCACCGATCTGTCGAATTCTTGACCTATTATTCACTTCCTTCGATGATGGATTATGTTTGTTTTCCCAAAAATTCAGTGTCATTTAATCTTTATTCTATCTTTTCAGGTCAAATATCTCATTCCTAGGACCTATGGATTGATCCAAAGTGCAACAAAGTACTTTGTGAAGATTTGGTTAAAAAGGAACAAAACAGGGCAGACTGACCTTTCTAACTTAATTTGCCTGCTTTGATCTCATATTGTCTCCAAATGGCTCGTTCTATAACTTGTTGGAAAGGAAATTCAAAGAGCTAAAATTTTGTAATTTACACCAAGAGTAAATTCGGAAGTTAAAATAGCGAAACAGACATGAGCAACCTCTGTCGTATATGTATTCTTCATCGCGGTTGGTGCGCTTATTCACGCATAACGACGCTTCTCCATGCTTTGCGGCGGTCCTCACGCTTTCCCCAGATCAGCACGGATTACCACGCTTGGCCGATGTTGGCTAAGCTTCTCCAGGCTTCGTCAATGTTTCATATTCTCCGCATATGTATTCTTCCGAGCGATCACCGATCTGTCGAATTCTTGACCTATTATTCACTTCCTTCGATGATGGATTATGTTTTTTTTCCCGAAATTTCATTGTCATTTAATCTTTATTCTATCTTTTCAGGTCAAATATCACATTCCTAAGTCTTATGGATTGATCCGAAGTGCAACAAAGTATTTGGAGAAGATTTGGTTAAAAAGGAAAAAAACAGGGCAGAGTGACTTTTCGAATTTAATTTGCATGCTTAGATCTCATATGGTCTCTAAATGGCTCGTTCTATAGCTTGTTGGAAAGCTAATTCAAGGATCTACAACTTTGTAGTTTACACCAAGAGCAAATTCGCTAGTTAAAATAGCGAAACGGGCATGAGAATTCTCTGTCGTATATGTATTCTTCATCGCGGTTGCTAGGCTTAATCACGCATAACGACGCCTCTTCATGCTTCGCGGCGGTCCTCACGCTTTCCCACGATCACCATGTATTACCACGCTTGGCCGATGTTGGCTAAGATTCTCCAGGCTTCGTCAATGTTTCATATTCTCCGCATATGTATTCTTCCGAGCCGTCACCGATCTGTCGAATTCTTGACCTATTATTCACTTCCTTCGATGAAGGATTATGTTTGTTTTCCCGAAACTTTAGTGTCATTTAATCTTTATTCTATCTTTTCAGGTGAAATATCACATTCCTAAGACTTATGGATAGATCCGAAGTGCAACAAAGTATTTGGTTAAGATTTGGTTAAAAAGGAACAAAGGAGGACCGACTGAGCTTTCAAACTTAATTTGCATGCTTAGATCTCATATGGTCTCCAAATGGCTCGTTCTATAGCTTGTTGGAAAGCTAATTCAAAGAGCTACAACTTTGTAGTTTATACCAAGAGCAAATTCGGAAGTTAAAAAAGCGAAACGGAAATGAAACGTCTCTGTCGTATATATATTCTTCATCGCGGTTGCTAGGCTTAATCACGCATAACGACGCTTCTTCATGCTTCGCGGTGGTCCTGACGCTTTCCCACTATCACCATGGATTGCCACGCTTGGCCGATGTTGGCAAAGATTCTCCAGGCTTCGTCAATGTTTCATATTCTCCGCATATGTATTCTTCCGAGCGGTCACCGATCTGTCGAATTCTTGACCTATTATTCACTTCCTTCGATGATGGATTATGTTTGTTTTCCCGAAAATTCAGTGTCATTTAATCTTTATTCTATCTTTTCAGGTCAAATATCTCATTCCTAAGACCTATGGATTGATCCAAAGTGCAACAAAGTACTTGGTGAAGATTTGGTTAAAAAGGAACAAAACAGGGCAGACTGACCTTTCTAACTTAATTTGCATGCTTTGATCTCATATGGTCTCCAAATGGCTCGTTCTATAACTTGTTGGAAAGGTAATTCAAAGAGGTAAAACTTTGTAATTTACACCAAGAGCAAATTCGGAAGTTAAAATAGCAAAACAGGCATGAGCAACCTCTATCGTATATGTATTCTTCATCGCGGTTGGTACGCTTATTCACGCATAACGACGCTTCTCCATGCTTTGCGGCGGTCCTCACGCTTTCCCCAGATCAGCACGGATTACCACGCTTGGCCGATGTTGGCTAAGCTTCTCCGGGCTTCGTCAATGTTTCATATTCTCCGCATATGTATTCTTCCGAGCGATCACCGATCTGTCGAATTCTTGACCTATTATTCACTTCCTTCGATGATGGATTATGTTTTTTTTCCCGAAATTTCATTGTCATTTAATCTTTATTCTATCTTTTCAGGTCAAGTATCACATTCCTAAGAATTATGGATTGATCCGATGTGCAACAAAGTATTTGGAGAAGAATTGGTTAAAAAGGAAAAAAAACGGGGCAGAGTGACTTTTTGAACTTAATTTGCATGCTTAGATCTCATATGGTCTCTAAATGGCTCGTTCTATAGCTTGTTGGAAAGCTAATTCAAAGAGCTACAACTTTGTAGTTTACACCAAGAGCCAATTCGGAAGTTAAAATAGCGAAACGGGCATGAGAAGTCTCTGTCGTATATGTATTCTTCATCGCGGTTGCTAGGCTTAATCACGCATAACGACGCTTCTTCATGCTTCGCGGCGGTCCTCACGCTTTCCCACGATCACCATGGATTACCACGCTTGGCCGATGTTGGCTAAGATTCTCCAGGCTTCGTCAATGTTTCATATTCTCCGCATATGTATTCTTCCGAGCGGTCACCGATCTGTCGAATTCTTGACCTATTATTCACTTCCTTCGATGATGGATTATGTTTGTTTTCCCGAAACTTTAGTGTCATTTAATCTTTATTCTATCTTTTCAGGTGAAATATCACATTCCTAAGACTTATGGATAGATCCGAAGTGCAACAAAGTATTTGGTGAAGATTTGGTTAAAAAGGAGCAAAGGAGGACCGACTGACCTTTCAAACTTACTTTGCATGCTTAGATCTCATATGGTCTCTAAATGGCTCGTTCTATAGCTTGTTGGAAAGCTAATTCAAAGAGCTACAACTTTGTAGTTTACAGCAAGAGCAAATTCGGAAGTTAAAATAGCGAAACGGGCATGAGAAGTCTTTGTCGTATATGTATTCTTCATCGCGGTTGCTAGGCTTAATCACGCATAACGACGCTTCTTCATGCTTCGCGGCGGTCCTCACGCTTTCCCACGATCACCATGGATTACCACGCTTGGCCGATGTTGGCTAAGATTCTCCAGGCTTCGTCAATGTTTCATATTCTCCGCATATGTATTCTTCCGAGCGGTCACCGATCTGTCGAATTCTTGACCTATTATTCACTTCCTTCGATGATGGATTATGTTTGTTTTCCCGAAACTTTAGTGTCATTTAATCTTTATTCTATCTTTTCAGGTGAAATATCACATTCCTAAGACTTATGGATAGATCCGAAGTGCAACAAAGTATTTGGTGAAGATTTGGTTAAAAAGGAACAAAGGAGGACCGACTGACCTTTCAAACTTAATTTGCATGCTTAGATCTCATATGGTCTCCAAATGGCTCGTTCTATAGCTTGTTGGAAAGCTAATTCAAAGAGCTACAACTTTGTAGTTTACACCAAGAGCAAATTCGGAAGTTAAAATAGCGAAACGGAAATGAAACGTCTCTGTCGTATATGTATTCTTCATCGCGGTTGCTATGCTTAATCACGCATAACGACGCTTCTTCATGCTTCGCGGCGGTCCTCACGCTTTCCCACGATCACCATGGATTACCACGCTTGGCCGATGTTGGCCAAGATTCTCCAGGCTTCGTCAATGTTTCATATTCTCCGCATATGTATTCTTCCGAGCGGTCACCGATCTGTCGAATTCTTGACCTATTATTCACTTCCTTCGATGATGGATTATGTTTGTTTTCCCGAAACTTCAGTGTCATTTAATCTTTATTCTATCTTTTCAGGTCAAATATCTCATTCCTAAGACCTATGGATTGATCCGAAGTGCAACAAAGTACTTGGTGAAGATTTGGTTAAAAAGGAACAAAACAGGGCAGACTGACCTTTCTAACTTAATTTGCATGCTTTGATCTCATATGGTCTCCAAATGGCTCGTTCTATAACTTGTTGGAAAGGTAATTCAAAGAGCTAAATCTTTGTAATTTACACCAAGAGCAAATTCGGAAGTTAAAATAGCGAAACAAGCCTGAGAAACCTCTGTCGTATATGTATTCTTCATCGCGGTTGGTACGCTTATTCACGCATAACGACGCTTCTCCATGCTTCGCGGCAGTCCTCACGCTTTCCCCAGATCAGCACGGATTACCACGCTTGGCCGATGTTGGCTAAGCTTCTCCAGGCTTCGTCAATATTTCATATTCTCCGCATATGTATTCTTCCGAGCGATCACCGATCTGTCGAATTCTTGACCTATTATTCACTTCCTTCGATGATGGATTATGTTTTTTTTCCCGAAATTTCATTGTCATTTAATCTTTATTCGATCTTTTCAGGTCAAATATCACATTCCTAAGAATTATGGATTGATCCGATGTGCAACAAAGTATTTGGAGAAGATTTGGTTAAAAAGGAAAAAAACAGGGCAGAGTGACTTTTTGAACTTAATTTGCATGCTTAGATCTCATATGGTCTCTAAATGGCTCGTTCTATAGCTTGTTGGAAAACTAATTCAAAGAGCTACAACTTTGTAGTTTACACCAAGAGCCAATTCGGAAGTTAAAATAGCGAAACGGGCATGAGAAGTCTCTGTCGTATATGTATTCTTCATCGCGGTTGCTAGGCTTAATCACGCATAACGACGCTTCTTCATGCTTCGCGGCGGTCCTCACGCTTTCCCACGATCACCATGGATTACCACGCTTGGCCGATGTTGGCTAAGCTTCTCCGGGTTTCGTCAATGTTTCATATTCTCCGCATATGTATTCTTTCGAGCGATCACCGATCTGTCGAATTCTTGACCTATCATTCACTTCCTTCGATGATGGATTATGATTTTTTTTCCCGAAATTTCATTATCATTTAATCTTTATTCTATCTTTTCAGGTCAAATATCACATTCCTAAGACTTATGGATTGATCCGATGTGCAACAAAGTATTTGGAGAAGATTTGGTTAAAAAGGAAAAAAAACAGGGCAGAGTGACTTTTCGAACTTAATTTGCATGCTTAGATCTCATATGGTCTCCAAATGGCTCGTTCTATAACTTGTTGGAAAGGTAATTCAAAGAGCTAAAACTTTGTAATTTACACCAAGAGCAAATTCGGAAGTTAAAATAGCGAAACAGGCATTAGAAACCTCTGTCGTATATGTATTCTTCATCGCGGTTGGTACGCTTATTCACGCATAACGACGCTTCTCCATGCTTCGCAGCGGTCCTCACGCTTTCCCCAGATCAGCACGAATTACCACGCTTGGCCGATGTTGGCTAAGCTTCTCCAGGCTTCGTCAACGTTTCATATTCTCCGCATATGTATTCTTCCGAGCGATCACCGATCTGTCGAATTCTTGACCTATTATTCACTTCCTTCGATGATGGATTATGTTTTTTGTCCCGAAATTTCATGGTCATTTAATCTTTATTCTATCTTTTCAGGTCAAATATCACATTCCTAAGACTTATGGATTGATCCGAAGTGCAACAAAGTATTTGGAGAAGATTTGGTTAAAAAGGAAAAAAAAAACAGGGCAGAGTGACTTTTCGAACTTAATTTGCATGCTTAGATCTCATATGGTCTCTAAATGGCTCGTTCTATAGCTTGTTGGAAAGCTCATTCAAAGAGCTACAACTTTGTAGTTTACACCAAGAGCAAATTCGGAAGTTAAAATAGCGAAACGGGCATGAGAAGTCTCTGTCGTATATGTATTCTTCATCGCGGTTGCTAGGCTTAATCACGCATAACGACGCTTCTTCATGCTTCGCGGCGGTCCTCACGCTTTCCCACGATCACCATGGATTACCACGCTTGGCCGATGTTGGCTAAGATTCTCCAGGCTTCGTCAATGTTTCATATTCTCCGCATATGTATTCTTCCGAGCGGTCACCGATCTGTCGAATTCTTGACCTATTATTCACTTCCTTCGATGATGGATTATGTTTGTTTTCCCGAAACTTTAGTGTCATTTAATCTTTATTCTATCTTTTCAGGTGAAATATCACATTCCTAAGACTTATGGATAGATCCGAAGTGCAACAAAGTATTTGGTGAAGATTTGGTTAAAAAGGAGCAAAGGAGGACCGACTGACCTTTCAAACTTACTTTGCATGCTTAGATCTCATATGGTCTCCAAATGGCTCGTTCTATAGCTTGTTGGAACGCTAATTCAAAGAGCTACAACTTTGTAGTTTACACCAAGAGCAAATAGGGAAGTTACAATAGCGAAACGGGAATGACAAGTCTCTGTCGTATATGTATTCTTCATCGCGGTTGCTAGGCTTAATCACGCATAACGACGCTTCTTCATGCTTTGCGGCGGTCCTCACGCTTTCCCACGATCACCATGGATTACCACGCTTGGCCGATGTTGGCCAAGATTCTCCAGGCTTCGTCAATGTTTCATATTCTCCGCATATGTATTCTTCCGAGCGGTCACCGATCGGTCGAATTCTTGACCTATTATTCACTTCCTTCGATGATGGATTATGTTTGTTTTCCCGAAACTTCAGTGTCATTTAATCTTTATTCTATCTTTTCAGGTCAAATATCTCATTCCTAAGACCTATGGATTGATCCGAAGTGCAACAAAGTACTTGGTGAAGATTTGGTTAAAAAGGAACAAAACAGGGCAGACTGACCTTTCTAACTTAATTTGCATGCTTTGATCTCATATGGTCTCCAAATGGCTCGTTCTATAACTTGTTGGAAAGGTAATTCAAAGAGCTAAAACTTTGTAATTTACACCAAGAGCAAATTCGGAAGTTAAAATAGCGAAACAGGCATTAGAAACCTCTATCGTATATGTATTCTTCATCGCGGTTGGTACGCTTATTCACGCATAACGACGCTTCTCCATGCTTCGCGGCGGTCCTCACGCTTTCCCCAGATCAGCACGGATTACCACGCTCGGCCGATGTTGGCTAAGCTTCTCCAGGCTTCGTCAACGTTTCATATTCTCCGCATATGTATTCTTCCGAGCGATCACCGATCTGTCGAATTCTTGACCTATTATTCACTTCCTTCGATGATGGATTATGTTTTTTGTCCCGAAATTTCATGGTCATTTAATCTTTATTCTATCTTTTCAGGTCAAATATCACATTCCTAAGACTTATGGATTGATCCGAAGTGCAACAAAGTATTTGGAGAAGATTTGGTTAAAAAGGAAAAAAAAACAGGGCAGAGTGACTTTTCGAACTTAATTTGCATGCTTAGATCTCATATGGTCTCTAAATGGCTCGTTCTATAGCTTGTTGGAAAGCTAATTCAAAGAGCTACAACTTTGTAGTTTACACCAAGAGCAAATTCGGAAGTTAAAATAGCGAAACGGGCATGAGAAGTCTCTGTCGTATATGTATTCTTCATCGCGGTTGCTAGGCTTAATCACGCATAACGACGCTTCTTCATTCTTCGCGGCGGTCCTCACGCTTTCCCACGATCACCATGGATTACCACGCTTGGCTGATGTTGGCTAAGATTCTCCAGGCTTCGTCAATGTTTCATATTCTCCGCATATGTATTGTTCCGAGCGGTCACCGATATGTCGAATTCTTAACCTATTATTCACTTCCTTCGATGATGGATTATGTTTGTTTTCCCGAAACTTTAGTGTCTTTTAATCTTTATTCTATCTTTTCAGGTGAAATATCACATTCCTAAGACTTATGGATAGATATGAAGTGCAACAAAGTATTTGGTGAAGATTTGGTTAAAAAGGAAAAAAAACAGGGCAGAGTGACTTTTCGAACTTAATTTGCATGCTTAGATCTCATATGGTCTCCAAATGGCTCGTTCTATAACTTGTTGGAAAGGTAATTCAAAGAGCTTAAACTTTGTAATTTACACCAAGAGCAAATTCGGAAGTTAAAATAGCGAAACAGGCATTAGAAACCTCTGTCGTATATGTATTCTTCATCGCGGTTGGTACGCTTATTCACGCATAACGACGCTTCTCCATGCTTCGCGGCGGTCCTCACGCTTTCCCCAGATCAGCACGAATTACCACGCTTGGCCGATGTTGGCTAAGCTTCTCCAGGCTTCGTCAACGTTTCATATTCTCCGCATATGTATTCTTCCGAGCGATCACCGATCTGTCGAATTCTTGACCTATTATTCACTTCCTTCGATGATGGATTATGTTTTTTGTCCCGAAATTTCATGGTCATTTAATCTTTATTCTATCTTTTCAGGTCAAATATCACATTCCTAAGACTTATGGATTGATCCGAAGTGCAACAAAGTATTTGGAGAAGATTTGGTTAAAAAGGAAAAAAAAAACAGGGCAGAGTGACTTTTCGAACTTAATTTGCATGCTTAGATCTCATATGGTCTCTAAATGGCTCGTTCTATAGCTTGTTGGAAAGCTCATTCAAAGAGCTACAACTTTGTAGTTTACACCAAGAGCAAATTCGGAAGTTAAAATAGTGAAACGGGCATGAGAAGTCTCTGTCATATATGTATTCTTCATCGCGGTTGCTAGGCTTTATCACGCATAACGACGCTTCTTCATGCTTCGCGGCGGTCCTCACGCTTTCCCACAATCACCATGGATTACCACGCTTGGCTGATGTTGGCTAAGATTCTCCAGGCTTCGTCAATGTTTCATATTCTCCGCATATGTATTCTTCCGAGCGGTCACCGATCTGTCGAATTCTTGACCTATTATTCACTTCCTTCGATGATGGAATATGTTTGTTTTCCCGAAACTTTAGTGTCATTTAATCTTTATTCTATCTTTTCAGGTGAAATATCACATTCCTAAGACTTATGGATAGATCCGAAGTGCAACAAAGTATTTGGTGAAGATTTGGTTAAAAAGGAACAAAGGAGGACCGACTGACCTTTCAAACTTACTTTGCATCTTTGATCTCATATGGTCTCCAAATGGCTCGTTCTATAGCTTGTTGGAACGCTAATTCAAAGAGCTACAAATTTGTAGTTTACACCAAGAGCAAATGGGGAAGTTACAATAGCGAAACGGGAATGACAAGTCTCCGTCGTATATGTATTCTTCATCGCGGTTGCTAGGCTTAATCACGCATAACGATGCTTCTTCATGCTTTGCGGCGGTCCTCACGCTTTCCCACGATCACCATGGATTACCACGCTTGGCCGATGTTGGCCAAGATTCTCCAGGCTTCGTCAATGTTTCATATTCTCCGCATATGTATTCTTCCGAGCGGTCACCGATCGGTCGAATTCTTGACCTATTATTCACTTCCTTCGATGATGGATTATGTTTGTTTTCCCGAAACTTCAGTGTCATTTAATCTTTATTCTATCTTTTCAGGTCAAATATCTCATTCCTAAGACCTATGGATTGATCCGAAGTGCAACAAAGTACTTGGTGAAGATTTGGTTAAAAAGGAACAAAACAGGGCAGACTGACCTTTCTAACTTAATTTGCATGCTTTGATCTCATATGGTCTCCAAATGGCTCGTTCTATAACTTGTTGGAAAGGTAATTCAAAGAGCTAAAACTTTGTAATTTACACCAAGAGCAAATTCGGAAGTTAAAATAGCGAAACAGGCATTAGAAACCTCTGTCGTATATGTATTCTTCATCGCGGTTGGTACGCTTATTCACGCATAACGACGCTTCTCCATGCTTCGCGGCGGTCCTCACGCTTTCCCCAGATCAGCACGGATTACCACGCTCGGCCGATGTTGGCTAAGCTTCTCCAGGCTTCGTCAACGTTTCATATTCTCCGCATATGTATTCTTCCGAGCGATCACCGATCTGTCGAATTCTTGACCTATTATTCACTTCCTTCGATGATGGATTATGTTTTTTGTCCCGAAATTTCATGGTCATTTAATCTTTATTCTATCTTTTCAGGTCAAATATCACATTCCTAAGACTTATGGATTGATCCGAAGTGCAACAAAGTATTTGGAGAAGATTTGGTTAAAAAGGAAAAAAAAACAGGGCAGAGTGACTTTTCGAACTTAATTTGCATGCTTAGATCTCATATGGTCTCTAAATGGCTCGTTCTATAGCTTGTTGGAAAGCTAATTCAAAGAGCTACAACTTTGTAGTTTACACGAAGAGCAAATTCGGAAGTTAAAATAGCGAAACGGGCATGAGAAGTCTCTGTCGTATATGTATTCTTCATCGCGGTTGCTAGGCTTAATCACGCATAACGACGCTTCTTCATTCTTCGCGGCGGTCCTCACGCTTTCCCACGATCACCATGGATTACCACGCTTGGCTGATGTTGGCTAAGATTCTCCAGGCTTCGTCAATGTTTCATATTCTCCGCATATGTATTGTTCCGAGCGGTCACCGATATGTCGAATTCTTAACCTATTATTCACTTCCTTCGATGATGGATTATGTTTGTTTTCCCGAAACTTTAGTGTCTTTTAATCTTTATTCTATCTTTTCAGGTGAAATATCACATTCCTAAGACTTATGGATAGATATGAAGTGCAACAAAGTATTTGGTGAAGATTTGGTTAAAAAGGAAAAAAAACAGGGCAGAGTGACTTTTCGAACTTAATTTGCATGCTTAGATCTCATATGGTCTCCAAATGGCTCGTTCTATAACTTGTTGGAAAGGTAATTCAAAGAGCTTAAACTTTGTAATTTACACCAAGAGCAAATTCGGAAGTTAAAATAGCGAAACAGGCATTAGAAACCTCTGTCGTATATGTATTCTTCATCGCGGTTGGTACGCTTATTCACGCATAACGACGCTTCTCCATGCTTCGCGGCGGTCCTCACGCTTTCCCCAGATCAGCACGAATTACCACGCTTGGCCGATGTTGGCTAAGCTTCTCCAGGCTTCGTCAACGTTTCATATTCTCCGCATATGTATTCTTCCGAGCGATCACCGATCTGTCGAATTCTTGACCTATTATTCACTTCCTTCGATGATGGATTATGTTTTTTGTCCCGAAATTTCATGGTCATTTAATCTTTATTCTATCTTTTCAGGTCAAATATCACATTCCTAAGACTTATGGATTGATCCGAAGTGCAACAAAGTATTTGGAGAAGATTTGGTTAAAAAGGAAAAAAAAAACAGGGCAGAGTGACTTTTCGAACTTAATTTGCATGCTTAGATCTCATATGGTCTCTAAATGGCTCGTTCTATAGCTTGTTGGAAAGCTCATTCAAAGAGCTACAACTTTGTAGTTTACACCAAGAGCAAATTCGGAAGTTAAAATAGTGAAACGGGCATGAGAAGTCTCTGTCATATATGTATTCTTCATCGCGGTTGCTAGGCTTTATCACGCATAACGACGCTTCTTCATGCTTCGCGGCGGTCCTCACGCTTTCCCACAATCACCATGGATTACCACGCTTGGCCGATGTTGGCTAAGATTCTCCAGGCTTCGTCAATGTTTCATATTCTCCGCATATGTATTCTTCCGAGCGGTCACCGATCTGTCGAATTCTTGACCTATTATTCACTTCCTTCGATGATGGAATATGTTTGTTTTCCCGAAACTTTAGTGTCATTTAATCTTTATTCTATCTTTTCAGGTGAAATATCACATTCCTAAGACTTATGGATAGATCCGAAGTGCAACAAAGTATTTGGTGAAGATTTGGTTAAAAAGGAACAAAGGAGGACCGACTGACCTTTCAAACTTACTTTGCATGCTTAGATCTCATATGGTCTCCAAATGGCTCGTTCTATAGCTTGTTGGAACGCTAATTCAAAGAGCTACAACTTTGTAGTTTACACCAAGAGCAAATGGGGAAGTTACAATAGCGAAACGGGAATGACAAGTCTCTGTCGTATATGTATTCTTCATCGCGGTTGCTAGGCTTAATCACGCATAACGACGCTTCTTCATGCTTTGCGGCGGTCCTCACGCTTTCCCACGATCACCATGGATTACCACGCTTGGCCGATGTTGGCCAAGATTCTCCAGGCTTCGTCAATGTTTCATATTCTCCGCATATGTATTCTTCCGAGCGGTCACCGATCGGTCGAATTCTTGACCTATTATTCACTTCCTTCGATGATGGATTATGTTTGTTTTCCCGAAACTTCAGTGTCATTTAATCTTTATTCTATCTTTTCAGGTCAAATATCTCATTCCTAAGACCTATGGATTGATCCGAAGTGCAACAAAGTACTTGGTGAAGATTTGGTTAAAAAGGAACAAAACAGGGCAGACTGACCTTTCTAACTTAATTTGCATGCTTTGATCTCATATGGTCTCCAAATGGCTCGTTCTATAACTTGTTGGAAAGGTAGTTCAAAGAGCTAAAACTTTGTAATTTACACCAAGAGCAAATTCGGAAGTTAAAATAGCGAAACAGGCATTAGAAACCTCTGTCGTATATGTATTCTTCATCGCGGTTGGTACGCTTATTCACGCATAACGACGCTTCTCCATGCTTCGCGGCGGTCCTCACGCTTTCCCCAGATCAGCACGGATTACCACGCTTGGCCGATGTTGGCTAAGCTTCTCCAGGCTTCGTCAACGTTTCATATTCTCCGCATATGTATTCTTCCGAGCGATCACCGATCTGTCGAATTCTTGACCTATTATTCACTTCCTTCGATGATGGATTATGTTTTTTGTCCCGAAATTTCATGGTCATTTAATCTTTATTCTATCTTTTCAGGTCAAATATCACATTCCTAAGACTTATGGATTGATCCGAAGTGCAACAAAGTATTTGGAGAAGATTTGGTTAAAAAGGAAAAAAAAACAGGGCAGAGTGACTTTTCGAACTTAATTTGCATGCTTAGATCTCATATGGTCTCTAAATGGCTCGTTCTATAGCTTGTTGGAAAGCTAATTCAAAGAGCTACAACTTTGTAGTTTACACGAAGAGCAAATTCGGAAGTTAAAATAGCGAAACGGGCATGAGAAGTCTCTGTCGTATATGTATTCTTCATCGCGGTTGCTAGGCTTAATCACGCATAACGACGCTTCTTCATTCTTCGCGGCGGTCCTCACGCTTTCCCACGATCACCATGGATTACCACGCTTGGCTGATGTTGGCTAAGATTCTCCAGGCTTCGTCAATGTTTCATATTCTCCGCATATGTATTGTTCCGAGCGGTCACCGATATGTCGAATTCTTAACCTATTATTCACTTCCTTCGATGATGGATTATGTTTGTTTTCCCGAAACTTTAGTGTCTTTTAATCTTTATTCTATCTTTTCAGGTGAAATATCACATTCCTAAGACTTATGGATAGATATGAAGTGCAACAAAGTATTTGGTGAAGATTTGGTTAAAAAGGAACAAAGGAGGACCGACTGACCTTTCAAACTTACTTTGCATGCTTAGATCTCATATGGTCTCCAAATGGCTCGTTCTATAACTTGTTGGAACGCTAATTCAAAGAGCTACAACTTTGTAGTTTACACCAAGAGCAAATTCGGAAGTTACAATAGCGAAACGGGAATGACAAGTCTCTGTCGTATATGTATTCTTCATCGCGGTTGCTAGGCTTAACCACGCATAACGACGCTTCTTCATGCTTCGCGGCGGTCCTCACGCTTTCCCACGATCACCATGGATTACCACGCTTGGCCGATGTTGGCCAAGATTCTCCAGGCTTCGTCAATGTTTCATATTCTCCGCATATGTATTCTTCCGAGCGGTCACCGATCTGTCGAATTCTTGACCTATTATTCACTTCCTTCGATGATAGATTATGTTTGTTTTCCCGAAACTTCAGTGTCATTTAATCTTTATTCTATCTTTTGAGGTCAAATATCTCATTCTTAAGACCTATGGATTGATCCGAAGTGCAACAAAGTACTTGGTGAAGATTTGGTTAAAAAGGAACAAAACAGGGCAGACTGACCTTTCTAACTTAATTTGCATGCTTTGATCTCATATGGTCTCCAAATGGCTCGTTCTATAACTTGTTGGAAAGGTAATGCAAAGAGATAAAACTTTGTAATTTACACCAAGAGCAAATTCGGAAGTTAAAATAGCGAAACAGGCATCAGGAACCTATGTCGTATATGTATTCTTCATCGCGGTTGGTACGCTTATTCACGCATAACGACGCTTCTCCATGCTTCGCGGCGGTCCTCACGCTTTCCCCAGATCAGCACGGATTACCACGCTTGGCCGATGTTGGCTAAGCTTCTCCAGGCTTCGTCAATGTTTCGTATTCTCCGCATATGTATTCTTCCGAGCGATCACCGATCTGTCGAATTCTTGACCTATTATTCACTTCCTTCGATGATGGATTATGATTTTTTTTCCCGAAATTTCATTGTCATTTAATCTTTATTCTATCTTTTCAGGTCAAATATCACATTCCTAAGACTTATGGATTGATCCGAGGACCGACTGACCTTTCAAACTTAATTTACATGCTTAGATCTCATATGGTCTCCAAATGGCTCTTTCTATATCATGTTGGAAAGCTAATTCAAAGAGCAACAACTTTGTAGTTTACACCAAGAGCAAATTCGGAAGTTAAAATTGCACAACGGGAATGAGAAGTCTCTGTCGTATATGTATTCTTCATCGCGGTTGCTAGGCTTAATCACGCATAACGACGCTTCTTCATGCTTCGCGGCGGTCCTCACGCTTTCCCACGATCACCATGGATTACCACGCTTGGCCGATAGCACGGATTACCACGCTTGGCCGATGTTGGCTAAGCTTCTCCAGGCTTCGTCAATGTTTCATATTCTCCGCATATGTATTCTTCCGAGCGATCACCGATCTGTCGAATTCTTGACCTATTATTCACTTCCTTCGATGATGGATTATGTTTTTTTTCCCGAAATTTCATTGTCATTTAATCTGTATTCTACCTTTTCAGGTCAAATATCACATTCCTAAGACTTACGGATTGATCCGAAGTGCAACAAAGTATTTGGAGAAGATTTGGTCAAAAAGGAAAAAAACATGGCACACTGACTTTTCGAACTTAATTTGCATGCTTAGATCTCATATGGTCTCCAAATGACTCGTTCTATAGCTTGTTGGAAAGCTAATTCAAAGAGCTACAATTTTGTAGTTTACACCTAGAGCAAATTCGGAAGTTAAAATAGCGAAACAGGCATGAGAAGTCTCTGTCGTATATGTATTCTTCATCGCGGTTGCTAGGCTTAATCACGCATAACGACGCTTCTTCATGCTTCGCGGCGGTCCTCACGCTTTCCCACGATCACCATGGATTGCCACGCTTGGCCGATGTTGGCCAAGATTCTCCAGGCTTCGTCAATGTTTCATATTCTCCGCATATGTAATCTTCCGAGCGGTCACCGATCTGTCGAATTCTTGACCTATTATTCACTTCCTTCGATGATGGATTATGTTTGTTTTCCCGAAACTTTAGCGTCATTTAATCTTTATTCTATCTTTTCAGGTGATATATCACATTCCTAAGACTTATGGATAGATCCGAAGTGCAACAAAGTATTTGGTGAAGATTTGGTTAAAAAGGAACAAAGGAGGACCGACTGACCTTTCAAACTTAATTTGCATGCTTAGATCTCATATGGTCTCCAAATGGCTCGTTCTATAGCTTGTTGGAAAGCTAATTCAAAGAGCTACAACTTTGTAGTGTACACCAAGAGCAAATTCGGAAGTTAAAATAGAGCAACGGGAATGAGAAGTCTCTGTCGTATATGTATTCTTCATCGCGGTTGCTAGGCTTAATCACGCATAACGACGCTTCTTCTTGCTTCGCGGCGGTCCTCACACTTTCCCACGATCACCATGGATTACCACGCTTGGCCGATGTTGGCCAAGATTCTCCAGGCTTCGTCAATGTTTCATATTCTCCGCATATGTAATCTTCCGAGCGGTCACCGATCTGTCGAATTCTTGACCTATTATTCACTTCCTTCGATGATGGATTATGTTTGTTTTCCCGAAACTTTAGCGTCATTTAATCTTTATTCTATCTTTTCAGGTCAAATATCTCATTCCTAAAACCTATGGATTGATCCGAAGTGCAACAAAGTACTTGGTGAAGATTTGGTTAAAAAAGAACAAAACAGGGCAGACTGACCTTTCTAACTTAATTTGCATGCTTTGATCTTATATGGTCTCCAAATGGCTCGTTCTATAACTTGTTGGAAAGGTAATTCAAAGAGCTAAAACTTTGTAATTTACACCAAGAGCAAATTCGGAAGTTAAAATAGCGAAACAGGCATGAGAAACCTCTGTCGTATATGTATTCTTCATCGCGGTTGGTACGCTTATTCACGCATAACGACGCTTCTCCATGCTTCGCGGCGCTCCTCACGCTTTCCCCAGATCAGCACGGATTACCACGCTTGGCCGATGTTGGCTAAGCTTCTCCAGGCTTCGTTAATGTTTCATATTCTCCGCATACGTATTCTTCCGAGCGATCACCGATCTGTCGAATTCTTGACCTATTATTCACTTCCTTCGATGATGGATTATGTTTTTTTTCCCGAAATTTCATTGTCATTTAATCTTAATTCTATTTTTTCAGGTCAAATATCACATTCCTAAGACTTATGGATTGATCCGAAGTGCAACAAAGTATTTGGAGAAGATTTGGTTAAAAAGAAAAAAAACAGGGCAGAGTGACTTTTCGAACTTAATTTGCATACTTAGATCTCATATGGTCTCTAAATGGCTCGTTCTATAGCTTGTTGGAAAGCTAATTCAAAGAGCTACAACTTTGTAGTTTACACCAAGAGCAAATTCGGAAGTTACAATAGCGAAACGGGCATAAGAAGTCTCTGTCGTATATGTATTCTTCATCGCGGTTGCTAGGCTTAATCACGCATAACGACGCTTCTTCATGCTTCGCGGCGGTCCTCACGCTTTCCCACGATCACCATGGATTACCACGCTTGGCCGATATTGGCTAAGATTCTCCAGGCTTCGTCAATGTTTCATATTCTCCGCATATGTATTCATCCGAGCGGTCACCGATCTGTCGAATTCTTGACCAATTATTCACTTCCTTCGATGATGGATTATGTTTGTTTTCCCGACCTTTAGTGTCATTTAATCTTTATTCTATCTTTTCAGGTGAAATATCACATTCCTAAGACTTATGGTTAGATCCGAAGTGCAACAAAGTATTTGGTGAAGATTTGGTTAAAAAGGAACAAAGGAGGACCGACTGACCTTTCAAACTTAATCTGCATGCTTAGATCTCATATGGTCTCCAAATGGCTCGTTCTATAACTTGTTGGAAAGGTAATTCAAAGAGCTAAAACTTTGTAATTTACACCAAGAGCAAATTTGGAAGTTAAAATAGCGAAACAGGCATGAGAAACCTCTGTCGTATATGTATTCTTCATCGATGTTGGTACGCTTATTCACGCATAACGACGCTTCTCCATGCTTCGTGGCGGTCCTGACGCTTTCCCCATATCAGCACGGATTACCACGCTTGGCCGATGTTGGCTAAGCTTCTCCAGGCTTCGTTAATGTTTCATATTCTCCGCATATGTATTCTTCCGAGCGATCACCGATCTGTCGAATTCTTGACCTATTATTCACTTCCCTCGATGATGGATTATGTTTTTTTTCCCGAAACTTCAGTGTCATTTAATCTTTATTCTATCTTTTCGGGTCAAATATCACATTCCTAAGACTTATGGATTGATCCGAAGTGCAACAAAGTATTTGGAGAAGATTTGGTTAAAAAGGAAAAAAACAGGGCAGAGTGACTTTTCGAACTTAATTTGCATGCTTAGATCTCATATGGTCTCTAAATGGCTCGTTCTATAGCTTGTTGGAAAGCTAATTCAAAGAGCTACAACTTTGTAGTTTACACCAAGAGCAAATTCGGAAGTTAAAATAGCGAAACGGGCATGAGAAGTCTCTGTCGTATATGTATTCTTCATCGCGGTTGCTAGGCTTAATCACGCATAACGACGCTTCTTCATGCTTCGCGGCGGTCCTCACGCTTTCCCACGATCACCATGGATTACCACGCTTGGCCGATATTGGCTAAGATTCTCCAGGCTTCGTCAATGTTTCATATTCTCCGCATATGTATTCATCCGAGCGGTCACCGATCTGTCGAATTCTTGACCTATTATTCACTTCCTTCGATGATGGATTATGTTTGTTTTCCCGACCTTTAGTGTCATTTAATCTTTATTCTATCTTTTCAGGTGAAATATCACATTCCTAAGACTTATGGTTAGATCCGAAGTGCAACAAAGTATTTGGTGAAGATTTGGTTAAAAAGGAACAAAGGAGGACCGACTGACCTTTCAAACTTAATTTGCATGCTTAGATCTCATATGGTCTCCAAATGGCTCGTTCTATAGCTTGTTAGAAAGCTAATTCAAAGATATACAACTTTGTAGTTTACACCAAGAGCAAATACGGAAGTTACAATAGTGAAACGGGAATGAAAAGTCTCTGTCGTATATGTTTTCTTCATCGCGGTTGCTAGGCTTAATCACGCATAACGACTCTTCTTCATGCTTCGCGGCGGTCCTCACGCTTTCCCACGATCACCATGGATTACCACGCTTGGCCGATGTTGGCCAAGATTCTCCAGGCTTCGTCAATGTTTCATATTCTCCGCATATGTATTCTTCCGAGCGGTCACCGATCTGTCGAATTCTTGACCTATTATTCACTTCCTTCGATGATGGATTATGTTTGTTTTCCCGAAACTTCAGTGTCATTTAATCTTTATTCTATCTTTTCAGGTCAAATATCTCATTCCTAAAACCTATGGATTGATCCGAAGTGCAACAAAGTACTTGGTGAAGATTTGGTTAAAAAAGAACAAAACAGGGCAGACTGACCTTTCTAACTTAATTTGCATGCTTTGATCTTATATGGTCTCCAAATGGTTCGTTCTATAACTTGTTGGAAAGGTAATTCAAAGAGCTAAAACTTTGTAATTTACACCAAGAGCAAATTCGGAAGTTAAAATAGCGAAACGGGCATGAGAAGTCTCTGTCGTATATGTATTCTTCATCGCGGTTGCTAGGCTTAATCATGCATAACGACGCTTCTTCATGCTTCGCGGCGGTCCTCACGCTTTCCCACGATCACCATGGATTACCACGCTTGGCCGATGTTGGCTAAGATTCTCCAGGCTTCGTCAATGTTTCATATTCTCCGCATATGTATTCTTCCGAGCGGTCACCGATCTGTCGAATTCTTGACCTATTATTCACTTCCTTCGATGATGGATTATGTTTGTTTTCCCGAAACTTCAGTGTCATTTAATCTTTATTCTATCTTTTCAGGTCAAATATCTCATTCCTAAGACCTATTGATTGATCCGAAGTGCAACAAAGTACTTGGTGAAGATTTGGTTAAAAAGGAACAAAACAGGGCAGACTGACCTTCCTAACTTAATTTGCATGCTTTGATCTCATATGGTCTCTAAATGGCTCGTTCTATAACTTGTTGGAAAGGTAATTCAAAGAGCTAAAACTTTGTAATTTACACCAAGAGCAAATTCGGAAGTTAAAATAGCGAAACAGGCATGAGAAACCTATGTCGTATATGTATTCTTCATCGCGGTTGGTACGCTTATTCACGCATAACGACGCTTCTCCATGCTTCTTGGCGGTCCTCACGCTTTCCCACGATCACCATGGATTACCACGCTTGGCCGATGTTGGCCAAGATTCTCCAGGCTTCGTCAATGTTTCATATTCTCCGCATATGTATTCTTCCGAGCGGTCACCGATCTGTCGAATTCTTGACCTATTATTCACTTCCTTCGATGATGGATTATGTTTGTTTTCCAGAAAGTTCAGTGTCATTTAATCTTTATTCTATCTTTTCAGGCCAAATATCTCATTCCTAAGACCTATGGATTGATCCGAAGTGAAACAAAGTACTTGGTGAAGATTTGGTTAAAAAGGAACAAAACAGGGCAGACTGACCTTTCTAACTTAATTTGCATGCTTTGATCTCATATGGTCTCCAAATGGCTCGTTCTATAACTTGTTGGAAAGGTAATTCAAAGAGCTAAAACTTTGTAATTTACACCAAGAGCAAATTTGGAAGTTAAAATAGCGAAACAGGCATGAGAAACCTCTGTCGTATATGTATTCTTCATCGATGTTGGTACGCTTATTCACGCATAACGACGCTTCTCCATGCTTCGTGGCGGTCCTGACGCTTTCCCCAGATCAGCACGGATTACCACGCTTGGCCGATGTTGGCTAAGCTTCTCCAGGCTTCGTTAATGTTTCATATTCTCCGCATATGTATTCTTCCGAGCGATCACCGATCTGTCGAATTCTTGACCTATTATTCACTTCCCTCGATGATGGATTATGTTTTTTTTCCCGAAATTTCATTGTCATTTAATCTTAATTCTATCTTTTCAGGTCAAATATCACATTCCTAAGACTTATGGATTGATCCGAAGTGCAACAAAGTATTTGGAGAAGATTTGGTTAAAAAGGAAAAAAACAGGGCAGAGTGACTTTTCGAACTTAATTTGCATGCTTAGATCTCATATGGTCTCTAAATGGCTCGTTCTATAGCTTGTTGGAAAGCTAATTCAAAGAGCTACAACTTTGTAGTTTACACCAAGAGCAAATTCGGAAGTTAAAATAGCGAAACGGGCATGAGAAGTCTCTGTCGTATATGTATTCTTCATCGCGGTTGCTAGGCTTAATCACGCATAACGACGCTTCTTCATGCTTCGCGGCGGTCCTCACGCTTTCCCACGATCACCATGGATTACCACGCTTGGCAGATGTTGGCCAAGATTCTCCAGGCTTCGTCAATGTTTCATATTCTCCGCATATGTATTCTTCCGAGCGGTCACCGATCTCTCGAATTCTTGACCTATTATTCACTTCCTTCGATGATGGATTATGTTTATTTTCCCGAAACTTCAGTGTCATTTAATCTTTATTCTATCTTTTCAGGTCAAATATCTCATTCCTAAAACCTATGGATTGATCCGAAGTGCAACAAAGTACTTGGTGAAGATTTGGTTAAAAAAGAACAAAACAGGGCAGACTGACCTTTCTAACTTAATTTGCATGCTTTGATCTTATATGGTCTCCAAATGGTTCGTTCTATAACTTGTTGGAAAGGTAATTCAAAGAGCTAAACTTTGTAATTTACACCAAGAGCAAATTCGGAAGTTAAAATAGCGAAACAGGCATGAGAAACCTCTGTCGTATATGTATTCTTCATCGCGGTTGGTACGCTTATTCACGCATAACGACGCTTCTCCATGCTACGCGGCGGTCCTCACGCTTTCCCCAGATCAGCACGGATTACCACGCTTGGCCGATGTTGGCTAAGCTTCTCCAGGCTTCGTTAATGTTTCATATTCTCCGCATATGTATTCTTCCGAGCGATCACCGATCTGTCGAATTCTTGACCTATTATTCACTTCCTTCGATGATGGATTATGTTTTTTTTCCCGAAATTTCATTGTCATTTAATCTTTATTCTATCTTTTCAGGTCAAATATCACATTCCTAAGACTTATGAATTGATCCGAAGTGCAACAAAGTATTTGGAGAAGATTTGGTTAAAAAGGAAAAAAACAGGGCAGAGTGACTTTTAGAACTTAATTTGCATGCTTAGATCTCATATGGTCTCTAAATAGCTCGTTCTATAGCTTGTTGGAAAGCTAATTCAAAGAGCTACAACTTTGTAGTTTACACCAAGAGCAAATTCGGAAGTTAAATTAGCGAAATGGGCATGAGAAGTCTCTGTCGTATATGTATTCTTCATCGCGGTTGCTAGGCTTAATCACGCATAACGACGCTTCTTCATGCTTCGCGGTGGTCCTCACGCTTTCCCACGATCACCATGGATTACCACGCTTGGCCGATGTTGGCTAAGATTCTCCAGGCTTCGTCAATGTTTCATATTCTCCGCATATGCATTCTTCCGAGCGGTCACCGATCTGTCGAATTCTTGACCTATTATTCACTTCCTTCGATGATGGATTATGTTTGTTTTCCCGACCTTTAGTGTCATTTAATCTTTATTCTATCTTTTCAGGTGAAATATCACATTCCTAAGACTTATGGTTAGATCCGAAGTGCAACAAAGTATTTGGTGAAGATTTGGTTAAAAAGGAACAAAGGAGGACCGACTGACCTTTCAAACTTAATTTGCATGCTTAGATCTCATATGGTCTCCAAATGGCTCGTTCTATAGCTTGTTAGAAAGCTAATTCAAAGATATACAACTTTGTAGTTTACACCAAGAGCAAATTCGGAAGTTACAATAGCGAAACGGGAATGAAAAGTCTCTGTCGTATATGTATTCTTCATCGCGGTTGCTAGGCTTAATCACGCATAACGACTCTTCTTCATGCTTCACGGCGGTCCTCACGCTTTCCCACGATCACCATGGATTACCACGCTTGGCCGATGTTGGCCAAGATTCTCCAGGCTTCGTCAATGTTTCATATTCTCCGCATATGTATTCTTCCGAGCGGTAACCGATCTGTCGAATTCTTGACCTATTATTCACTTCCTTCGATGATGGATTATGTTTGTTTTCCCGAAACTTCAGTGTCATTTAATCTTTATTCTATCTTTTCGGGTCAAATATCTCATTCCTAAGACCTATGGATTGATCCGAAGTGCAACAAAGTACTTGGTGAAGATTTGGTTAAAAAGGAACAAAACAGGGCAGACTGACCTTTCTAACTTAATTTGCATGCTTTGATCTCATATGGTCTCCAAATGGCTCGTTCTATAACTTGTTGGAAAGGTAATTCAAAGAGCTAAAACTTTGTAATTTACACCAAGAGCAAATTTGGAAGTTAAAATAGCGAAACAGGCATGAGAAACCTCTGTCGTATATGTATTCTTCATCGATGTTGGTACGCTTATTCACGCATAACGACGCTTCTCCATGCTTCGTGGCGGTGCTCACGCTTTGCCCAGATCAGCACGGATTACCACGCTTGGCCGATGTTGGCTAAGCTTCTCCAGGCTTCGTTAATGTTTCATATTCTCCGCATATGTATTCTTCCGAGCGATCACCGATCTGTCGAATTCTTGACCTATTATTCACTTCCCTCGATGATGGATTATGTTTTTTTTCTCGAAATTTCATTGTCATTTAATCTTAATTCTATCTTTTCAGGTCAAATATCACATTCCTAAGACTTATGAATTGATCCGAAGTGCAACAAAGTATTTGGAGAAGATTTGGTTAAAAAGGAAAAAAACAGGGCAGAGTGACTTTTAGAACTTAATTTGCATGCTTAGATCTCATATGGTCTCTAAATAGCTCGTTCTATAGCTTGTTGGAAAGCTAATTCAAAGAGCTACAACTTTGTAGTTTACACCAAGAGCAAATTCGGAAGTTAAATTAGCGAAATGGGCATGAGAAGTCTCTGTCGTATATGTATTCTTCATCGCGGTTGCTAGGCTTAATCACGCATAACGACGCTTCTTCATGCTTCGCGGTGGTCCTCACGCTTTCCCACGATCACCATGGATTACCACGCTTGGCCGATGTTGGCTAAGATTCTCCAGGCTTCGTCAATGTTTCATATTCTCCGCATATGCATTCTTCCGAGCGGTCACCGATCTGTCGAATTCTTGACCTATTATTCACTTCCTTCGATGATGGATTATGTTTGTTTTCCCGACCTTTAGTGTCATTTAATCTTTATTCTATCTTTTCAGGTGAAATATCACATTCCTAAGACTTATGGTTAGATCCGAAGTGCAACAAAGTATTTGGTGAAGATTTGGTAAAAAAGGAACAAAGGAGGACCGACTGACCTTTCAAACTTAATTTGCGTGCTTAGATCTCATATTGTCTCCAAATGGCTCGTTCTATAGCTTGTTAGAAAGCTAATTCAAAGATATACAACTTTGTAGTTTACACCAAGAGCAAATTCGGAAGTTACAATAGCGAAACGGGAATGAAAAGTCTCAGTCGTATATGTATTCTTCATCGCGGTTGCTAGGCTTAATCACGCATAACGACTCTTCTTCATGCTTCACGGCGGTCCTCACGCTTTCCCACGATCACCATGGATTACCACGCTTGGCCGATGTTGGCCAAGATTCTCCAGGCTTCGTCAATGTTTCATATTCTCCGCATATGTATTCTTCCGAGCGGTAACCGATCTGTCGAATTCTTGACCTATTATTCACTTCCTTCGATGATGGATTATGTTTGTTTTCCCGAAACTTCAGTGTCATTTAATCTTTATTCTATCTTTTCGGGTCAAATATCTCATTCCTAAGACCTATGGATTGATCCGAAGTGCAACAAAGTACTTGGTGAAGATTTGGTTAAAAAGGAACAAAACAGGGCAGACTGACCTTTCTAACTTAATTTGCATGCTTTGATCTCATATGGTCTCCAAATGGCTCGTTCTATAACTTGTTGGAAAGGTAATTCAAAGAGCTAAAACTTTGTAATTTACACCAAGAGCAAATTTGGAAGTTAAAATAGCGAAACAGGCATGAGAAACCTCTGTCGTATATGTATTCTTTATCGATGTTGGTACGCTTATTCACGCATAACGACGCTTCTCCATGCTTCGTGGCGGTCCTGACGCTTTCCCCAGATCAGCACGGATTACCACGCTTGGCCGATGTTGGCTAAGCTTCTCCAGGCTTCGTTAATGTTTCATATTCTCCGCATATGTATTCTTCCGAGCGATCACCGATCTGTCGAATTCTTGACCTATTATTCACTTCCCTCGATGATGGATTATGTTTTTTTTCCCGAAATTTCATTGTCATTTAATCTTAATTCTATCTTTTCAGGTCAAATATCACATTCCTAAGACTTATGGATTGATCCGAAGTGCAACAAAGTATTTGGAGAAGATTTGGTTAAAAAGGAAAAAAACAGGGCAGAGTGACTTTTCGAACTTAATTTGCATGCTTAGATCTCATATGGTCTCTAAATGGCTCGTTCTATAGCTTGTTGGAAAGCTAATTCAAAGAGCTACAACTTTGTAGTTTACACCAAGAGATAATTCGGAAGTTAAAATAGCGAAACGGGCATGAGAAGTCTCTGTCGTATATGTATTCTTCATCGCGGTTGCTAGGCTTAATCACGCATAACGACGCTTCTTCATGCTTCGCGGCGGTCCTCACGCTTTCCCACGATCACCATGGATTACCACGCTTGGCCGATATTGGCTAAGATTCTCCAGGCTTCGTCAATGTTTCATATTCTCCGCATATGTATTCATCCGAGCGGTCACCGATCTGTCGAATTCTTGACCTATTATTCACTTCCTTCGATGATGGATTATGTTTGTTTTCCCGACCTTTAGTGTCATTTAATCTTTATTCTATCTTTTCAGGTGAAATATCACATTCCTAAGACTTATGGTTAGATCCGAAGTGCAACAAAGTATTTGGTGAAGATTTGGTTAAAAAGGAACAAAGGAGGACCGACTGACCTTTCAAACTTAATTTGCATGCTTAGATCTCATATGGTCTCCAAATTGCTCGTTCTATAGCTTGTTAGAAAGCTAATTCAAAGAGCTACAACTTTGTAGTTTACACCAAGAGCAAATTCGTAAGTTAAAATAGCGAAACGGGAATGAAAAGTCTCTGTCGTATATGTATTCTTCATCGCGGTTGCTAGGCTTAATCACGCATAACGACGCTTCTTCATGCTTCTCGGCGGTCCTCACGCTTTCCCACGATCACTATGGATTACCACGCTTGGCAGATGTTGGCCAAGATTCTCCAGGCTTCGTCAATGTTTCATATTCTCCGCATATGTATTCTTCCGAGCGGTCACCGATCTCTCGAATTCTTGACCTATTATTCACTTCCTTCGATGATGGATTATGTTTATTTTCCCGAAACTTCAGTGTCATTCAATCTTTATTCTATCTTTTCAGGTCAAATATCTCATTCCTAAAACCTATGGATTGATCCGAAGTGCAACAAAGTACTTGGTGAAGATTTGGTTAAAAAAGAACAAAACAGGGCAGACTGACCTTTCTAACTTAATTTGCATGCTTTGATCTTATATGGTCTCCAAATGGTTCGTTCTATAACTTGTTGGAAAGGTAATTCAAAGAGCTAAAACTTTGTAATTTACACCAAGAGCAAATTCGGAAGTTAAAATAGCGAAACGGGCATGAGAAGTCTCTGTCGTATATGTATTCTTCATCGCGGTTGCTAGGCTTAATCACGCATAACGACGCTTCTTCATGCTTCGCGGCGGTCCTCACGCTTTCCCACGATCACCATGGATTACCACGCTTGGCCGATGTTGGCTAAGATTCTCCAGGCTTCGTCAATGTTTCATATTCTCCGCATATGTATTCTTCCGAGCGGTCACCGATCTGTCGAATTCTTGACCTATTATTCACTTCCTTCGATGATGGATTATGTTTGTTTTCCCGACCTTTAGTGTCATTTAATCTTTATTCTATCTTTTCAGGTGAAATATCACATTCCTAAGACTTATGGTTAGATCCGAAGTGCAACAAAGTATTTGGTGAAGATTTGGTTAAAAAGGAACAAAGGAGGACCGACTGACCTTTCAAACTTAATTTGCATGCTTAGATCTCATATGGTCTCCAAATGGCTCGTTCTATAGCTTGTTAGAAAGCAAATTCAAAGATATACAACTTTGTAGTTTACACCAAGAGCAAATACGGAAGTTACAATAGTGAAACGGGAATGAAAAGTCTCTGTCGTATATGTTTTCTTCATCGCGGTTGCTAGGCTTAATCACGCATAACGACTCTTCTTCATGCTTCGCGGCGGTCCTCACGCTTTCCCACGATCACCATGGATTACCACGCTTGGCCGATGTTGGCCAAGATTCTCCAGGCTTCGTCAATGTTTCATATTCTCCGCATATGTATTCTTCCGAGCGGTCACCGATCTGTCGAATTCTTGACCTATTATTCACTTCCTTCGATGATGGATTATGTTTGTTTTCCCGAAACTTCAGTGTCATTTAATCTTTATTCTATCTTTTCAGGTCAAATATCTCATTCCTAAAACCTATGGATTGATCCGAAGTGCAACAAAGTACTTGGTGAAGATTTGGTTAAAAAAGAACAAAACAGGGCAGACTGACCTTTCTAACTTAATTTGCATGCTTTGATCTTATATGGTCTCCAAATGGTTCGTTCTATAACTTGTTGGAAAGGTAATTCAAAGAGCTAAAACTTTGTAATTTACACCAAGAGCAAATTCGGAAGTTAAAATAGCGAAACGGGCATGAGAAGTCTCTGTCGTATATGTATTCTTCATCGCGGTTGCTAGGCTTAATCATGCATAACGACGCTTCTTCATGCTTCGCGGCGGTCCTCACGCTTTCCCACGATCACCATGGATTACCACGCTTTGCCGATGTTGGCTAAGATTCTCCAGGCTTCGTCAATGTTTCATATTCTCCGCATATGTATTCTTCCGAGCGGTCACCGATCTGTCGAATTCTTGACCTATTATTCACTTCCTTCGATGATGGATTATGTTTGTTTTCCCGAAACTTCAGTGTCATTTAATCTTTATTCTATCTTTTCAGGTCAAATATCTCATTCCTAAGACCTATTGATTGATCCGAAGTGCAACAAAGTACTTGGTGAAGATTTGGTTAAAAAGGAACAAAACAGGGCAGACTGACCTTCCTAACTTAATTTGCATGCTTTGATCTCATATGGTCTCTAAATGGCTCGTTCTATAACTTGTTGGAAAGGTAATTCAAAGAGCTAAAACTTTGTAATTTACACCAAGAGCAAATTCGGAAGTTAAAATAGCGAAACAGGCATGAGAAACCTATGTCGTATATGTATTCTTCATCGCGGTTGGTACGCTTATTCACGCATAACGACGCTTCTCCATGCTTCTTGGCGGTCCTCACGCTTTCCCACGATCACCATGGATTACCACGCTTGGCCGATGTTGGCCAAGATTCTCCAGGCTTCGTCAATGTTTCATATTCTCCGCATATGTATTCTTCCGAGCGGTCACCGATCTGTCGAATTCTTGACCTATTATTCACTTCCTTCGATGATGGATTATGTTTGTTTTCCAGAAAGTTCAGTGTCATTTAATCTTTATTCTATCTTTTCAGGCCAAATATCTCATTCCTAAGACCTATGGATTGATCCGAAGTGAAACAAAGTACTTGGTGAAGATTTGGTTAAAAAGGAACAAAACAGGGCAGACTGACCTTTCTAACTTAATTTGCATGCTTTGATCTCATATGGTCTCCAAATGGCTCGTTCTATAACTTGTTGGAAAGGTAATTCAAAGAGCTAAAACTTTGTAATTTACACCAATAGCAAATTCGGAAGTTAAAATAGCGAAACAGGCATGAGAAACCTATGTCGTATATGTATTCTTCATCGCGGTTGGTACGCTTATTCACGCATAACGACGCTTCTCCATGCTTCGCGGCGGTTCTCATGCTTTCCCCAGATCAGCACGGATTACCACGCTTGGCCGATGTTGGCTAAGCTTCTCCAGGCTTCGTCAATGTTTCATATTCTCCGCATATGTATTCTTCCGAGCGATCACCGATCTGTCGAATTCTTGACCTATTATTCACTTCCTTCGATGATGGATTATGTTTTTTTTCCCGAAATTTCATTGTCATTTAATCTTTATTCTATCTTTTCAGGTCAAATATCACATTCCTAAGACTTATGGATTGATCCGAAGTGCAACAAAGTATTTGGAGAAGATTTGGTTAAAAAGGAAAAAAACATGGCAGACTGACTTTCCGAACTTAATTTGCATGCTTAGATCTCATATGGTCTCCAAATGACTCGTTCTATAGCTTGTTGGAAAGCTAATTCAAAGAGTTACAACTTTGTAGTTTACACCAAGAGCAAATTCGGAAGTTAAAATAGCGAAACGGGCATGAGAAGTCTCTGTCGTATATGTATTATTCATCGCGGTTGCTAGGCTTAATCACGCATAACGATGCTTCTTCATGCTTCGCGGCGGTCCTCACGCTTTCCCACGATCACCATGGATTACCACGCTTGGCCGATGTTGGCCAAGATTCTCCAGGCTTCGTCAATGTTTCATATTCTCCGCATATGTATTCTTCCGAGCGGTCACCGATCTGTCGAATTCTTGACCTATTATTCACTTCCTTCGTTGATGGATTATGTTTTTTTTCCCGAAACTTTAGTGTCATTTAATCTTTATTCTATCTTTTCAGGTGAAATATCACATTCCTAAGACTTATGGATAGATCCGAAGTGCAACAAAGTATTTGGTGAAGATTTGGTTAAAAAGGAACAAAGGAGGACCGACTGACCTTTCAAATTCAATTTGCATGCTTAGATCTCATATGGTCTCTAAATGGCTCGTTCTATAGCTTGTTGGAAAGCTAATTCAAAGAGCTACAACTTTGTAGTTTACACCAAGAGCAAATTCGGAAGTTAAAATAGCGAAACAGGCATGAGAAACCTATGTCGTATATGTATTCTTCATCGCGGTTGGTACGCTTATTCACGCATAACGACGCTTCTCCATGCTTCTTGGCGGTCCTCACGCTTTCCCACGATCACCATGGATTACCACGCTTGGCCGATGTTGGCCAAGATTCTCCAGGCTTCGTCAATGTTTCATATTCTCCGCATATGTATTCTTCCGAGCGGTCACCGATCTCTCGAATTCTTGACCTATTATTCACTTCCTTCGATGATGGATTATGTTTATTTTCCCGAAACTTCAGTGTCATTTAATCTTTATTCTATCTTTTCAGGTCAAATATCTCATTCCTAAAACCTATGGATTGATCCGAAGTGCAACAAAGTACTTGGTGAAGATTTGGTTAAAAAAGAACAAAACAGGGCAAACTGACCTTTCTAACTTAATTTGCATGCTTTGATCTTATATGGTCTCCAAATGGTTCGTTCTATAACTTGTTGGAAAGGTAATTCAAAGAGCTAAAACTTTGTAATTTACACCAAGAGCAAATTCGGAAGTTAAAATAGCGAAACGGGCATGAGAAGTCTCTGTCGTATATGTATTCTTCATCGCGGTTGCTAGGCTTAATCACGCATAACGACGCTTCTTCATGCTTCGCGGCGGTCCTCACGCTTTCCCACGATCACCATGGATTACCACGCTTGGCCGATGTTGGCTAAGATTCTCCAGGCTTCGTCAATGTTTCATATTCTCCGCATATGTATTCTTCCGAGCGGTCACCGATCTGTCGAATTCTTGACCTATTATTCACTTCCTTCGATGATGGATTATGTTTGTTTTCCCGACCTTTAGTGTCATTTAATCTTTATTCTATCTTTTCAGGTGAAATATCACATTCCTAAGACTTATGGTTAGATCCGAAGTGCAACAAAGTATTTGGTGAAGATTTGGTTAAAAAGGAACAAAGGAGGACCGACTGACCTTTCAAACTTAATTTGCATGCTTAGATCTCATATGGTCTCCAAATGGCTCGTTCTATAGCTTGTTAGAAAGCTAATTCAAAGATATACAACTTTGTAGTTTACACCAAGAGCAAATACGGAAGTTACAATAGTGAAACGGGAATGAAAAGTCTCTGTCGTATATGTTTTCTTCATCGCGGTTGCTAGGCTTAATCACGCATAACGACTCTTCTTCATGCTTCGCGGCGGTCCTCACGCTTTCCCACGATCACCATGGATTACCACGCTTGGCCGATGTTGGCCAAGATTCTCCAGGCTTCGTCAATGTTTCATATTCTCCGCATATGTATTCTTCCGAGCGGTCACCGATCTGTCGAATTCTTGACCTATTATTCACTTCCTTCGATGATGGATTATGTTTGTTTTCCCGAAACTTCAGTGTCATTTAATCTTTATTCTATCTTTTCAGGTCAAATATCTCATTCCTAAAACCTATGGATTGATCCGAAGTGCAACAAAGTACTTGGTGAAGATTTGGTTAAAAAAGAACAAAACAGGGCAGACTGACCTTTCTAACTTAATTTGCATACTTTGATCTTATATGGTCTCCAAATGGTTCGTTCTATAACTTGTTGGAAAGGTAATTCAAAGAGCTAAAACTTTGTAATTTACACCAAGAGCAAATTCGGAAGTTAAAATAGCGAAACGGGCATGAGAAGTCTCTGTCGTATATGTATTCTTCATCGCGGTTGCTAGGCTTAATCATGCATAACGACGCTTCTTCATGCTTCGCGGCGGTCCTCACGCTTTCCCACGATCACCATGGATTACCACGCTTTGCCGATGTTGGCTAAGATTCTCCAGGCTTCGTCAATGTTTCATATTCTCCGCATATGTATTCTTCCGAGCGGTCACCGATCTGTCGAATTCTTGACCTATTATTCACTTCCTTCGATGATGGATTATGTTTGTTTTCCCGAAACTTCAGTGTCATTTAATCTTTATTCTATCTTTTCAGGTCAAATATCTCATTCCTAAGACCTATTGATTGATCCGAAGTGCAACAAAGTACTTGGTGAAGATTTGGTTAAAAAGGAACAAAACAGGGCAGACTGACCTTCCTAACTTAATTTGCATGCTTTGATCTCATATGGTCTCTAAATGGCTCGTTCTATAACTTGTTGGAAAGGTAATTCAAAGAGCTAAAACTTTCTAATTTACACCAAGAGCAAATTCGGAAGTTAAAATAGCGAAACAGGCATGAGAAACCTATGTCGTATATGTATTCTTCATCGCGGTTGGTACGCTTATTCACGCATAACGACGCTTCTCCATGCTTCTTGGCGGTCCTCACGCTTTCCCACGATCACCATGGATTACCACGCTTGGCCGATGTTGGCCAAGATTCTCCAGGCTTCGTCAATGTTTCATATTCTCCGCATATGTATTCTTCCGAGCGGTCACCGATCTGTCGAATTCTTGACCTATTATTCACTTCCTTCGATGATGGATTATGTTTGTTTTCCAGAAAGTTCAGTGTCATTTAATCTTTATTCTATCTTTTCAGGCCAAATATCTCATTCCTAAGACCTATGGATTGATCCGAAGTGCAACAAAGTATTTGGTGAAGATTTGGTTAAAAAGGAACAAAGGAGGACCGACTGACCTTTCAAATTCAATTTGCATGCTTAGATCTCATATGGTCTCTAAATGGCTCGTTCTATAGCTTGTTGGAAAGCTAATTCAAAGAGCTACAACTTTGTAGTTTACACCAAGAGCAAATTCGGAAGTTAAAATAGCGAAACAGGCATGAGAAACCTATGTCGTATATGTATTCTTCATCGCGGTTGGTACGCTTATTCACGCATAACGACGCTTCTCCATGCTTCTTGGCGGTCCTCACGCTTTCCCACGATCACCATGGATTACCACGCTTGGCCGATGTTGGCCAAGATTCTCCAGGCTTCGTCAATGTTTCATATTCTCCGCATATGTATTCTTCCGAGCGGTCACCGATCTGTCGAATTCTTGACCTATTATTCACTTCCTTCGATGATGGATTATGTTTGTTTTCCAGAAAGTTCAGTGTCATTTAATCTTTATTCTATCTTTTCAGGCCAAATATCTCATTCCTAAGACCTATGGATTGATCCGAAGTGAAACAAAGTACTTGGTGAAGATTTGGTTAAAAAGGAACAAAACAGGGCAGACTGACCTTTCTAACTTAATTTGCATGCTTTGATCTCATATGGTCTCCAAATGGCTCGTTCTATAACTTGTTGGAAAGGTAATTCAAAGAGCTAAAACTTTGTAATTTACACCAATAGCAAATTCGGAAGTTAAAATAGCGAAACAGGCATGAGAAACCTATGTCGTATATGTATTCTTCATCGCGGTTGGTACGCTTATTCACGCATAACGACGCTTCTCCATGCTTCGCGGCGGTTCTCATGCTTTCCCCAGATCAGCACGGATTACCACGCTTGGCCGATGTTGGCTAAGCTTCTCCAGGCTTCGTCAATGTTTCATATTCTCCGCATATGTATTCTTCCGAGCGATCACCGATCTGTCGAATTCTTGACCTATTATTCACTTCCTTCGATGATGGATTATGTTTTTTTTCCCGAAATTTCATTGTCATTTAATCTTTATTCTATCTTTTCAGGTCAAATATCACATTCCTAAGACTTATGGATTGATCCGAAGTGCAACAAAGTATTTGGAGAAGATTTGGTTAAAAAGGAAAAAAACATGGCAGACTGACTTTCCGAACTTAATTTGCATGCTTAGATCTCATATGGTCTCCAAATGACTCGTTCTATAGCTTGTTGGAAAGCTAATTCAAAGAGTTACAACTTTGTAGTTTACACCAAGAGCAAATTCGGAAGTTAAAATAGCGAAACGGGCATGAGAAGTCTCTGTCGTATATGTATTATTCATCGCGGTTGCTAGGCTTAATCACGCATAACGATGCTTCTTCATGCTTCGCGGCGGTCCTCACGCTTTCCCACGATCACCATGGATTACCACGCTTGGCCGATGTTGGCCAAGATTCTCCAGGCTTCGTCAATGTTTCATATTCTCCGCATATGTATTCTTCCGAGCGGTCACCGATCTGTCGAATTCTTAACCTATTATTCACTTCCTTCGTTGATGGATTATGTTTTTTTTCCCGAAACTTTAGTGTCATTTAATCTTTATTCTATCTTTTCAGGTGAAATATCACATTCCTAAGACTTATGGATAGATCCGAAGTGCAACAAAGTATTTGGTGAAGATTTGGTTAAAAAGGAACAAAGGAGGACCGACTGACCTTTCAAATTCAATTTGCATGCTTAGATCTCATATGGTCTCTAAATGGCTCGTTCTATAGCTTGTTGGAAAGCTAATTCAAAGAGCTACAACTTTGTAGTTTACACCAAGAGCAAATTCGGAAGTTAAAATAGCGAAACAGGCATGAGAAACCTATGTCGTATATGTATTCTTCATCGCGGTTGGTACGCTTATTCACGCATAACGACGCTTCTCCATGCTTCTTGGCGGTCCTCACGCTTTCCCACGATCACCATGGATTACCACGCTTGGCCGATGTTGGCCAAGATTCTCCAGGCTTCGTCAATGTTTCATATTCTCCGCATATGTATTCTTCCGAGCGGTCACCGATCTGTCGAATTCTTGACCTATTATTCACTTCCTTCGATGATGGATTATGTTTGTTTTCCAGAAAGTTCAGTGTCATTTAATCTTTATTCTATCTTTTCAGGCCAAATATCTCATTCCTAAGACCTATGGATTGATCCGAAGTGCAACAAAGTACTTGGTGAAGATTTGGTTAAAAAGGAACAAAACAGGGCAGACTGACCTTTCTAACTTAATTTGCATGCTTTGATCTCATATGGTCTCCAAATGGCTCGTTCTATAACTTGTTGGAAAGGTAATTCAAAGAGCTAAAACTTTGTAATTTACACCAATAGCAAATTCGGAAGTTAAAATAGCGAAACAGGCATGAGAAACCTATGTCGTATATGTATTCTTCATCGCGGTTGGTACGCTTATTCACGCATAACGACGCTTCTCCATGCTTCGCGGCGGTTCTCATGCTTTCCCCAGATCAGCACGGATTACCACGCTTGGCCGATGTTGGCTAAGCTTCTCCAGGCTTCGTCAATGTTTCATATTCTCCGCATATGTATTCTTCCGAGCGATCACCGATCTGTCGAATTCTTGACCTATTATTCACTTCCTTCGATGATGGATTATGTTTTTTTTCCCGAAATTTCATTGTCATTTAATCTTTATTCTATCTTTTCAGGTCAAATATCACATTCCTAAGACTTATGGATTGATCCGAAGTGCAACAAAGTATTTGGAGAAGATTTGGTTAAAAAGGAAAAAAACATGGCAGACTGACTTTCCGAACTTAATTTGCATGCTTAGATCTCATATGGTATCCAAATGACTCGTTCTATAACTTGTTGGAAAGCTAATTCAAAGTGTTACAACTTTGTAGTTTACACCAAGAGCAAATTCGGAAGTTAAAATAGCGAAACGGGCATGAGAAGTCTCTGTCGTATATGTATTATTCATCGCGGTTGCTAGGCTTAATCACGCATAACGACGCTTCTTCATGCTTCGCGGCGGTCCTCACGCTTTCCCACGATCACCATGGATTACCACGCTTGGCCGATGTTGGCCAAGATTCTCCAGGCTTCGTCAATGTTTCATATTCTCCGCATATGTATTCTTCCGAGCGGTCACCGATCTGTCGAATTCTTGACCTATTATTCACTTCCTTCGTTGATGGATTATGTTTTTTTTCCCGAAACTTTAGTGTCATTTAATCTTTATTCTATCTTTTCAGGTGAAATATCACATTCCTAAGACTTATGGATAGATCCGAAGTGCAACAAAGTATTTGGTGAAGATTTGGTTAAAAAGGAACAAAGGAGGACCGACTGACCTTTCAAATTCAATTTGCATGCTTAGATCTCATATGGTCTCTAAATGGCTCGTTCTATAGCTTGTTGGAAAGCTAATTCAAAGAGCTACAACTTTGTAGTTTACACCAAGAGCAAATTCGGTAAGTTAAAATAGCGAAACGGGAATGAAAAGTCTCTGTCGTATATGTATTCTTCATCGCGGTTGCTAGGCTTAATCACGCATAACGACGCTTCTTCATGCTTCGCGGCGGTCCTCACGCTTTCCCACGATCACCATGGATTACCACGCTTGGCAGATGTTGGCCAAGATTCTCCAGGCTTCGTCAATGTTTCATATTCTCCGCATATGTATTCTTCCGAGCGGTCACCGATCTCTCGAATTCTTGACCTATTATTCACTTCCTTCGATGATGGATTATGTTTATTTTCCCGAAACTTCAGTGTCATTTAATCTTTATTCTATCTTTTCAGGTCAAATATCTCATTCCTAAAACCTATGGATTGATCCGAAGTGCAACAAAGTACTTGGTGAAGATTTGGTTAAAAAAGAACAAAACAGGGCAGACTGACCTTTCTAACTTAATTTGCATGCTTTGATCTTATATAGTCTCCAAATGGCTCGTTCTATAACTTGTTGGAAAGGTAATTCAAAGAGCTAAAACTTTGTAATTTACACCAAGAGCAAATTCGGAAGTTAAAATAGCGAAACAGGCATGAGAAACCTATGTCGTATATGTATTCTTCATCGCGGTTGGTACGCTTATTCACGCATAACGACGCTTCTCCATGCTTCTTGGCGGTCCTCACGCTTTCCCACGATCACCATGGATTACCACGCTTGGCCGATGTTGGCCAAGATTCTCCAGGCTTCGTCAATGTTTCATATTCTCCGCATATGTATTCTTCCGAGCGGTCACCGATCTGTCGAATTCTTGACCTATTATTCACTTCCTTCGATGATGGATTATGTTTGTTTTCCAGAAAGTTCAGTGTCATTTAATCTTTATTCTATCTTTTCAGGCCAAATATCTCATTCCTAAGACCTATGGATTGATCCGAAGTGAAACAAAGTACTTGGTGAAGATTTGGTTAAAAAGGAACAAAACAGGGCAGACTGACCTTTCTAACTTAATTTGCATGCTTTGATCTCATATGGTCTCCAAATGGCTCGTTCTATAACTTGTTGGAAAGGTAATTCAAAGAGCTAAAACTTTGTAATTTACACCAATAGCAAATTCGGAAGTTAAAATAGCGAAACAGGCATGAGAAACCTATGTCGTATATGTATTCTTCATCGCGGTTGGTACGCTTATTCACGCATAACGACGCTTCTCCATGCTTCGCGGCGGTTCTCATGCTTTCCCCAGATCAGCACGGATTACCACGCTTGGCCGATGTTGGCTAAGCTTCTCCAGGCTTCGTCAATGTTTCATATTCTCCGCATATGTATTCTTCCGAGCGATCACCGATCTGTCGAATTCTTGACCTATTATTCACTTCCTTCGATGATGGATTATGTTTTTTTTCCCGAAATTTCATTGTCATTTAATCTTTATTCTATCTTTTCAGGTCAAATATCACATTCCTAAGACTTATGGATTGATCCGAAGTGCAACAAAGTATTTGGAGAAGATTTGGTTAAAAAGGAAAAAAACATGGCAGACTGACTTTCCGAACTTAATTTGCATGCTTAGATCTCATATGGTCTCCAAATGACTCGTTCTATAGCTTGTTGGAAAGCTAATTCAAAGAGTTACAACTTTGTAGTTTACACCAAGAGCAAATTCGGAAGTTAAAATAGCGAAACGGGCATGAGAAGTCTCTGTCGTATATGTATTATTCATCGCGGTTGCTAGGCTTAATCACGCATAACGATGCTTCTTCATGCTTCGCGGCGGTCCTCACGCTTTCCCACGATCACCATGGATTACCACGCTTGGCCGATGTTGGCCAAGATTCTCCAGGCTTCGTTAATGTTTCATATTCTCCGCATATGTATTCTTCCGAGCGGTCACCGATCTGTCGAATTCTTGACCTATTATTCACTTCCTTCGTTGATGGATTATGTTTTTTTTCCCGAAACTTTAGTGTCATTTAATCTTTATTCTATCTTTTCAGGTGAAATATCACATTCCTAAGACTTATGGATAGATCCGAAGTGCAACAAAGTATTTGGTGAAGATTTGGTTAAAAAGGAACAAAGGAGGACCGACTGACCTTTCAAATTCAATTTGCATGCTTAGATCTCATATGGTCTCTAAATGGCTCGTTCTATAGCTTGTTGGAAAGCTAATTCAAAGAGCTACAACTTTGTAGTTTACACCAAGAGCAAATTCGGAAGTTAAAATAGCGAAACAGGCATGAGAAACCTATGTCGTATATGTATTCTTCATCGCGGTTGGTACGCTTATTCACGCATAACGACGCTTCTCCATGCTTCTTGGCGGTCCTCACGCTTTCCCACGATCACCATGGATTACCACGCTTGGCCGATGTTGGCCAAGATTCTCCAGGCTTCGTCAATGTTTCATATTCTCCGCATATGTATTCTTCCGAGCGGTCACCGATCTGTCGAATTCTTGACCTATTATTCACTTCCTTCGATGATGGATTATGTTTGTTTTCCAGAAAGTTCAGTGTCATTTAATCTTTATTCTATCTTTTCAGGCCAAATATCTCATTCCTAAGACCTATGGATTGATCCGAAGTGCAACAAAGTACTTGGTGAAGATTTGGTTAAAAAGGAACAAAACAGGGCAGACTGACCTTTCTAACTTAATTTGCATGCTTTGATCTCATATGGTCTCCAAATGGCTCGTTCTATAACTTGTTGGAAAGGTAATTCAAAGAGCTAAAACTTTGTAATTTACACCAATAGCAAATTCGGAAGTTAAAATAGCGAAACAGGCATGAGAAACCTATGTCGTATATGTATTCTTCATCGCGGTTGGTACGCTTATTCACGCATAACGACGCTTCTCCATGCTTCGCGGCGGTTCTCATGCTTTCCCCAGATCAGCACGGATTACCACGCTTGGCCGATGTTGGCTAAGCTTCTCCAGGCTTCGTCAATGTTTCATATTCTCCGCATATGTATTCTTCCGAGCGATCACCGATCTGTCGAATTCTTGACCTATTATTCACTTCCTTCGATGATGGATTATGTTTTTTTTCCCGAAATTTCATTGTCATTTAATCTTTATTCTATCTTTTCAGGTCAAATATCAAGTGCAACAAAGTATTTGGAGAAGATTTGGTTAAAAAGGAAAAAAACATGGCAGACTGACTTTCCGAACTTAATTTGCATGCTTAGATCTCATATGGTATCCAAATGACTCGTTCTATAACTTGTTGGAAAGCTAATTCAAAGAGTTACAACTTTGTAGTTTACACCAAGAGCAAATTCGGAAGTTAAAATAGCGAAACGGGCATGAGAAGTCTCTGTCGTATATGTATTATTCATCGCGGTTGCTAGGCTTAATCACGCATAACGACGCTTCTTCATGCTTCGCGGCGGTCCTCACGCTTTCCCACGATCACCATGGATTACCACGCTTGGCCGATGTTGGCCAAGATTCTCCAGGCTTCGTCAATGTTTCATATTCTCCGCATATGTATTCTTCCGAGCGGTCACCGATCTGTCGAATTCTTGACCTATTATTCACTTCCTTCGTTGATGGATTATGTTTTTTTTCCCGAAACTTTAGTGTCATTTAATCTTTATTCTATCTTTTCAGGTGAAATATCACATTCCTAAGACTTATGGATAGATCCGAAATGCAACAAAGTATTTGGTGAAGATTTGGTTAAAAAGGAACAAAGGAGGACCGACTGACCTTTCAAATTCAATTTGCATGCTTAGATCTCATATGGTCTCTAAATGGCTCGTTCTATAGCTTGTTGGAAAGCTAATTCAAAGAGCTACAACTTTGTAGTTTACACCAAGAGCAAATTCGGTAAGTTAAAATAGCGAAACGGGAATGAAAAGTCTATGTCGTATATGTATTCTTCATCGCGGTTGCTAGGCTTAATCACGCATAACGACGCTTCTTCATGCTTCGCGGCGGTCCTCACGCTTTCCCACGATCACCATGGATTACCACGCTTGGCAGATGTTGGCCAAGATTCTCCAGGCTTCGTCAATGTTTCATATTCTCCGCATATGTATTCTTCCGAGCGGTCACCGATCTCTCGAATTCTTGACCTATTATTCACTTCCTTCGATGATGGATTATGTTTATTTTCCCGAAACTTCAGTGTCATTTAATCTTTATTCTATCTTTTCAGGTCAAATATCTCATTCCTAAAACCTATGGATTGATCCGAAGTGCAACAAAGTACTTGGTGAAGATTTGGTTAAAAAAGAACAAAACAGGGCAGACTGACCTTTCTAACTTAATTTGCATGCTTTGATCTTATATAGTCTCCAAATGGTTCGTTCTATAACTTGTTGGAAAGGTAATTCAAAGAGCTAAAACTTTGTAATTTACACCAAGAGCAAATTCGGAAGTTAAAATAGCGAAACGGGCATGAGAAGTCTCTGTCGTATATGTATTCTTCATCGCGGTTGCTAGGCTTAATCACGCATAACGACGCTTCTTCATGCTTCGCGGTGGTCCTCACGCTTTCCCACGATCACCATGGATTACCACGCTTGGCCGATGTTGGCTAAGATTCTCCAGGCTTCGTCAATGTTTCATATTCTCCGCATATGTATTCTTCCGAGCGGTCACCGATCTGTCGAATTCTTGACCTATTATTCACTTCCTTCGATGATGGATTATGTTTGTTTTCCCGAAACTTCAGTGTCATTTAATCTTTATTCTATCTTTTCAGGTCAAATATCTCATTCCTAAGACCTATTGATTGATCCGAAGTGCAACAAAGTACTTGGTGAAGATTTGGTTAAAAAGGAACAAAACAGGGCAGACTGACCTTCCTAACTTAATTTGCATGCTTTGATCTCATATGGTCTCTAAATGGCTCGTTCTATAACTTGTTGGAAAGGTAATTCAAAGAGCTAAAACTTTGTAATTTACACCAAGAGCAAATTCGGAAGTTAAAATAGCGAAACAGGCATGAGAAACCTATGTCGTATATGTATTCTTCATCGCGGTTGGTACGCTTATTCACGCATAACGACGCTTCTCCATGCTTCTTGGCGGTCCTCACGCTTTCCCACGATCACCATGGATTACCACGCTTGGCCGATGTTGGCCAAGATTCTCCAGGCTTCGTCAATGTTTCATATTCTCCGCATATGTATTCTTCCGAGCGGTCACCGATCTGTCGAATTCTTGACCTATTATTCACTTCCTTCGATGATGGATTATGTTTGTTTTCCCGAATGTTCAGTGTCATTTAATCTTTATTCTATCTTTTCAGGCCAAATATCTCATTCCTAAGACCTATGGATTGATCCGAAGTGCAACAAAGTACTTGGTGAAGATTTGGTTAAAAAGGAACAAAACAGGGCAGACTGACCTTTCTAACTTAATTTGCATGCTTTGATCTCATATGGTCCCCAAATGGCTCGTTCTATAACTTGTTGGAAAGGTAATTCAAAGAGCTAAAACTTTGTAATTTACACCAAGAGCAAATTCGGAAGTTAAAATAGCGAAACAGGCATGAGAAACCTATGTCGTATATGTATTCTTCATCGCGGTTGGTACGCTTATTCACGCATAACGACGCTTCTCCATGCTTCGCGGCGGTCCTCACGCTTTCCCACGATCACCATGGATTACCACGCTTGGCCGATGTTGGCTAAGATTCTCCAGGCTTCGTCAATGTTTCATATTCTCCGCATATGTATTCTTCCGAGCGGTCACCGATCTGTCGAATTCTTGACCTATTATTCACTTCCTTCGATGATGGATTATGTTTGTTTTCCCGAAACTTCAGTGTCATTTAATCTTTATTCTATCTTTTCAGGTCAAATATCACATTCCTAAGACTTATGGATTGATCCGAAGTGCAACAAAGTATTTGGAGAAGATTTGGTTAAAAAGGAAAAAAACATGGCAGACTGACTTTCCGAACTTAATTTGCATGCTTAGATCTCATATGGTCTCCAAATGACTCGTTCTATAGCTTGTTGGTAAGCTAATTCAAAGAGTTACAACTTTGTAGTTTACACCAAGAGCAAATTCGGAAGTTAAAATAGCGAAACGGGCATGAGAAGTCTCTGTCGTATATGTATTCTTCATCGCGGTTGCTAGGCTTAATCACGCATAACGACGCTTCTTCATGCTTCGCGGCGGTCCTCACGCTTTCCCACGATCACCATGGATTACCACGCTTGGCCGATGTTGGCCAAGATTCTCCAGGCTTCGTCAATGTTTCATATTCTCCGCATATGTATTCTTCCGAGCGGTCACCGATCTGTCGAATTCTTGACCTATTATTCACTTCCTTCGTTGATGGATTATGTTTGTTTTCCCGAAACTTTAGTGTCATTTAATCTTTATTCTATCTTTTCAGGTGAAATATCACATTCCTAAGACTTATGGATAGATCCGAAGTGCAACAAAGTATTTGGTGAAGATTTGGTTAAAAAGGAACAAAGGAGGACCGACTGACCTTTCAAATTTAATTTGCATGCTTAGATCTCATATGGTCTCTAAATGGCTCGTTCTATAGCTTGTTGGAAAGCTAATTCAAAGAGCTACAACTTTGTAGTTTACACCAAGAGCAAATTCGGAAGTTAAAATAGCGAAACGGGAATGAAAAGTCTCTGTCGTATATGTATTCCTCATCGCGGTTGGTAGGCTTAATCACGCATAATGACGCTTCTTCATGCTTCGCGGCGGTCCTCACGCTTTCTCACGATTACCATGGATTACCACGCTTGGCCGATGTTGGCCAAGATTCTCCAGGCTTCGTCAATGTTTCATATTCTCCGCATATGTATTCTTCCGAGCAGTCACCGATCTGTCGAATTCTTGACCTATTATTCACTTCCTTCGATGATGGATTATGTTTGTTTTCCCGAAACTTCAGTGTCATTTAATCTTTATTCTATCTTTTCAGGTCAAATATCTCATTCCTAAGACCTATTGATTGATCCGAAGTGCAACAAAGTACTTGGTGAAGATTTGGTTAAAAAGGAACAAAACAGGGCAGACTGACCTTCCTAACTTAATTTGCATGCTTTGATCTCATATGGCCTCCAAATGGCTCGTTCTATAACTTGTTAGAAAGGAAAATCAAAGAGCTAAAACTTTGTAATTTACACCAAGAGCAAATTCGGAAGTTAAAATAGCGAAACAGGCATGAGAAACCTATGTCGTATATGTATTCTTCATCGCGGTTGGTACGCTTATTCACGCATAACGACGCTTCTCCATGCTTCTTGGCGGTCCTCACGCTTTCCCACGATCACCATGGATTACCACGCTTGGCCGATGTTGGCCAAGATTCTCCAGGCTTCGTCAATGTTTCATTTTCTCCGCATATGTATTCTTCCGAGCGGTCACCGATCTGTCGAATTCTTGACCTATTATTCACTTCCTTCGATGATGGATTATGTTTGTTTTCCCGAAACTTCAGTGTCATTTAATCTTTATTCTATCTTTTCAGGTCAAATATCTCATTCCTAAGACCTATGGATTGATCCGAAGTGCAACAAAGTACTTGGTGAAGATTTGGTTAAAAAGGAACAAAACAGGGCAGACTGACCTTTCTAACTTAATTTGCATGCTTTGATCTCATATGGTCTCCAAATGGCTCGTTCTATAACTTGTTGGAAAGGTAATTCAAAGAGCTAAAACTTTGTAATTTACACCAAGAGCAAATTCGGAAGTTAAAATAGCGAAACAGGCATGAGAAACCTATGTCGTATATGTATTCTTCATCGCGGTTGGTACGCTTATTCACGCATAACGACGCTTCTCCATGCTTCGCGGCGGTCCTCACGCTTTCCCCAGATCAGCACGGATTACCACGCTTGGCCGATGTTGGCCAAGATTCTCCAGGCTTCGTCAATGTTTCATATTCTCCGCATATGTATTCTTCCGAGCAGTCACCGATCTGTCGAATTCTTGACCTATTATTCACTTCCTTCGATGATGGATTATGTTTGTTTTCCCGAAACTTCAGTGTCATTTAATCTTTATTCTATCTTTTCAGGTCAAATATCTCATTCCTAAGACCTATTGATTGATCCGAAGTGCAACAAAGTACTTGGTGAAGATTTGGTTAAAAAGGAACAAAACAGGGCAGACTGACCTTCCTAACTTAATTTGCATGCTTTGATCTCATATGGCCTCCAAATGGCTCGTTCTATAACTTGTTAGAAAGGAAAATCAAAGAGCTAAAACTTTGTAATTTACACCAAGAGCAAATTCGGAAGTTAAAATAGCGAAACAGGCATGAGAAACCTATGTCGTATATGTATTATTCATCGCGGTTGCTAGGCTTATTCACGCATAACGACGCTTCTCCATGCTTCGCGGCGATCCTCACGCTTTCCCACGATCACCATGGATTACCACGCTTGGCCGATGTTGGCCAAGATTCTCCAGGCTTCGTCAATGTTTCATTTTCTCCGCATATGTATTCTTCCGAGCGGTCACCGATCTGTCGAATTCTTGACCTATTATTCACTTCCTTCGATGATGGATTATGTTTTTTTTCCCGAAATTTCATTGTCATTTAATCTTTATTCTATCTTTTCAGGTCAAATATCACATTCCTAAGACTTATGGATTGATCCGAAGTGCAACAAAGTATTTGGAGAAGATTTGGTTAAAAAGGAAAAAAAACATGGCAGACTGACTTTCCGAACTTAATTTGCATGCTTAGATCTCATATGGTCTCCAAATGACTCGTTCTATAGCCAGTTAGAAAGCTAATTTAAAGAACTACAACTTTGTAGTTTACACCAAGAGCAAATTCGGAAGTTAAAATAGCGAAACGGGCATGAGAAGTCTCTGTCGTATATGTATTATTCATCTCGGTTGCTAGGCTTAATCACGCATAACGACGCTTCTTCATGCTTCGCGGCGATCCTCACGCTTTCCCACGATCACCATGGATTACCACGCTTGGCCGATGTTGGCCAAGATTCTCCAGGCTTCGTCAATGTTTCATATTCTCCACATATGTATTCTTCCGAGCGGTCACCGATCTGTCGAATTCTTGACCTATTATTCACTTCCTTCGATGATGGATTATGTTTGTTTTCCCAAAACTTTAGTGTCATTTAATCTTTATTCTATCTTTTCAGGTGAAATATCACATTCCTAAGACTTATGGATAGATCCGAAGTGCAACAAAGTATTTGGTGAAGATTTGGTTAAAAAGGAACAAAGGAGGACCGACTGACCTTTCAAACTTAATTTGCATGCTTAGATCTCATATGGTCTCCAAATGGCTCGTTCTATAGCTTGTTAGAAAGCTAATTCAAAGAGCTACAACTTTGTAGTTTACACCAAGAGCAAATTCGGAAGTTAAAATAGCGCAACGGGAATGAAAAGTCTCTGTCGTATATGTATTCTTCATCGCGGTTGCTAGGCTTAATCACGCATAACGACGCTTCTTCATGCTTCGCGGCGGTCCTCACGCTTTCCCACGATCACCATGGATTACCACGCTTGGCCGATGTTGGCCACGATTCTCCAGGCTTCGTCAATGATTCATATTCTCCGCATATGTATTCTTCCGAGCGGTCACCGGTCTGTCGAATTCTTGACCTATTATTCACTTCCTTCGATGATGGATTATGTTTGTTTTCCCGAAACTTCAGTGTCATTTAATCTTCATTCTATCTTTTCAGGTCAAATATCTCATTCCTAAAACCTATGGTTAAAAAAGAACAAAACATGGCAGACTGACCTTTCTAACTTAATTTGCATGCTTTGATCTCATATGGTCTCCAAATGGCTCGTTCTATAACTTTTTGGAAAGGTAATTCAAAGAGCTAAAACTTTGTAATTTACACCAAGAGCAAATTCGGAAGTTAAAATAGCGAAACAGGCATGAGAAACCTCTGTCGTATATGTATTCTTCATCGCGGTTGGTACGCTTATTCACGCATAACGACGCTTCTCCATGCTTCGCGGCGGTCCTCACGCTTTCCCCAGATCAGCACGGATTACCACGCTTGGCCGATGTTGGCTAAGCTTCTCCAGGCTTCCTCAATGTTTCATATTCTCCGCATATGTATTCTTCCGAGCGATCACCGATCTGTCGAATTCTTGACCTATTATTCACTTCCTTCGATGATGGATTATGTTTGTTTTCCTGAAATTTCATTGTCATTTAATCTTTATTCTATCTTTTCAGGTCAAATATCACATTCCTAAGTGAAATTATATCCCCTGTTCAAGCAAGTGTTCTAGATCGTGTTCCGACAGACCTTGAACTCTCTCCACAACAGTTCAACAAACAGATCAAACAGAACAGTAAAACTGGAGCACGCACAGGTTGATAACCCAGTTCGGCCAGGCCTACTCTGGGGGGTTTCCCACACCCGGAAAAGGGACAACAAATCTTTATTACGAGTATAGGGTTTCCACAGGGACTTACACTTACACCTTGTAATAGCCTCACCTCAATACGCCGTCTCTCAGATTTGCAACCGAGGTTCACCGCAATTCCCCTCGATCCCCTTCGTTCAGAACCTGCAGTCCGAACGTTCTTGATCTTCTCCAGAAGCTCGGATGCTTTCTCTCGAAAGCTTTGATCACCTTTGTTGTGTGCGGCAGTTGATACGCTTCAGACAGTCTGAGTTGCACTTGAGCAGACTGTACATGCACCGATGAATTCTCAATGAGAAAACACAACCGGGCGTCGCTTTCTTCTTCTCCAATCAGCAGGGTATGCTCGTGTGTATTTGATCTTGAAAGCGATGTAGAATGAGGGCGCCTCAGCAATGTATTTATATGCTTCGAACGAAACCCTAAACTGCACAGGATAATCCCATCAAATATTCAGGAGATACTCCTAGATATTTGATGTATATCTTATCCAATCGGATGGAAGAATATACGAAGTCGTCTTCTTTCCAAAGCAAGTCACGCCGTCTTCAATGAGCATATTCATTCGAATATCTTGCTCGAATACGTCGCACGTCATCTTTAACTTGACGAAATCTTCGTTGCCAATATCTTCCGGAAAATATCCTTGCGTCTGCTCCACGCTGTACATGAGTGCTAGGATATGTTCGAACTACCCCTGAACTCCTGCTCGAACTGTCTAACCACGTTTTGCCAAACACATGCCACTCAAGGGAACATCAATCTCCCCCTTGGCATTTTGGCAAAACCAAATCTACTAGATAACTAGATCTATCTAACTATCTAGGCAGTCGACAACCTTGAGGGAACAAAAAAAATGTCACCACCTCAAAATACTCCCCCTTTTTGCCACAAACTGGCAAGGGGTCCGATCTAGTTCGAACAGCAAATCAAACTGTGCCAGAACAAGCACAAAATAGCTAAAGTTTTAAAACGAAAACTGAGTTCAGAGAGTTTGAAGACAGTGGACCTTTAATCAGAAGCTTCTTCAATGGAGACTTCTTCAGAGGCAGTAGCTTCTGATTCATCATCACTGGGGTAGCTGAGAGCTCGAGCAAGCCTGTTGATCCGGCGGCGCTGTTCCTTGTCCGCAGCAATGATGGCCTGTAAGTCCTTCAGAAGTTTGCTCCTCTCATCCATGCCCATTCTAGCTCCCCCTCGACTGGATTCCCCAACATCTTTTCCTTTCTCCTTGAGATCGTTCACGTGACGCCCTTTAAACAACTTGTGATTAACAATGAACTTGCTGGGTGCCTTTGTGAGTTGGTCAGACGAGGCCTTCAAATCAGAAGCTTGATGGATGATCAGCTCGTATATCAGAGACGGGAAGCAAATCTGGTGCAGAGATCTCGTCGAAGTGGCATGTTCAGCAATCTGTTTGAACATCACTCTGCCCAGGTTGAACTTCAGCTTATTTCCTATCTGATAAAGCAGTTGAGCCATGTCTTTGTTTATTGTTGAGCGATGAGTAGACGGCCTCCAGTTGAATACAGCAATGAAAAACAGCATCGAATAGAACGTAGAAAGATCCGCTGTATGCACAACTGACTCGGGCCTCCACTGAACAGAGCCTGCAGTGATGGTGCTCACTACCTTTTCAAAATCTGACTCCACTTCATCAACAGCTGGGTCGTCCATAGCGAAGAATACATTGATCAGCTCAGGATCAATCTTGATCCTTCTCCCTCTGACGTAGAAGACCCCATACTCAGATGCACCAACAACCCCGAAGAGAGGGGGCAAGTTCGCCATGGCCTCACGTACCAACTGCTCATTGAAGGGTTTGCACCTGTCCAATGTCCAAAACAGATCAGATTCTTTCAGAACCGTAATCACCTCCTTCCCTTTGTAACTGGACTCTACCAGCACTCTCTCAGGTATGATCTTTCTTTTCAGCACACAGTTCCATTTCAACGCAGCGTCTTTATTAACGAACCACACTCCTTTCTTGTCCTTACCCACTGGGACTGACTCAGACTCAGGAGATGGAACTTTGCAACTCCCAGCATCCACAGAAACAGGGACAGGAGCTTCACGTTTTCTTTTCTTAGATGAATCAGCTCCCCCTGCCAGGTTGCCCTCCTTCGCAATCTCTTGGACTGTTCCCTTAGTAGATTTGTCAAAAACCACCTTCTTCTTTCCCTTGTCCTTCTTTGGCCTTTTGAGAGAGATAAGAGGAGCAATATCTTGGTCATCATCTGACAGCGAATCCTCCTTTGAAACAGGCTTCGCAGTATCCTCACGAACTGATGCACCAACATCCTCTATGTGATCACGAAGAAGATCATCTTGAGTAACAACTGGGACAAGCACAGTATCCTCAGCAACAACTGGAACTGAAGTGCCACCTGACTCCACTCCTGTCTGAGCACCAAAATCCTCTTTTTGCAGATTTTCAGCAAAGTTATCAATATCATTGAACACACTGTCCAGATCTTCATCTCCTTCCGCAACCTCAGGTTCTTCATTAATCACACCAACACCGTTTACTGATAAAACAGGCTTCATACTCACAGACTCAGCAACCTCTCCTTCTGAGACTCCAATCTCCTCAGCCGAGCCATCAACAGGAGCATCCTCTATTACCAACTTCCTCATACTCTTCTTTCCCTCATTACTAATATCAGAGACCCTCCCTCTGATAGAGTTGAATTTAGCCAGGCATTGTCTGGGAGAGGCAGCTCGGCGAGTTACCTTCTTTCTTTGAAATCCTCCTGGGTGAACGTACACGGAAGCTTGAATTTTCGCCTTCCACACATCTGAAATACCAGACCCTCTTGTCTCTGACAGCCTGGGTTCCGTTTCTTTAACACACTTAGAGACAACATCACCCTTTTTACTAGCATCACAAGACACAACCTTGCCCTCGTCAACACAAATCTCAGCCCTCCTGGCTTCATCACTACCAACAGACTTTACCGCCTCCCCAATACTCACATTCACAACTTCTTTCAACACAATATTTTCAACTGTCGGAATACTTGCAGAAGTTGAAGGTATAGATGAAAATACCTCCGATTGGGGACAAGCTTGAGTTGAACAAGGGACGAAAGCGACTCCCGCGGTCGTCTGAAGCTCCTCACTGACAGTTTCTTCGCCAATCTTCTTGGTATCGCCCAAGACTTTAGGATCAGGGAGAAGAGGTGCCGTCTTTTTCTCCTTCGGAGCTTTCGTCCTTGGAATTTGGGGTTTTGCCGTCAGAGACTTTGAGGATTGCATGCTCTTCTTCTCAGCGGATTTGACGCCGGACTTCGCAGATTTCCTGGTGTTCACCATCGTCGTTTGGAAAGGGCAGTCGAGAGAGTGTTCGTCGTTCTAGGGTTTGAGACAGGAGAGAAAATACGCTGAGCAGTTGTGGTTTGAAAATAAAAGTCTTTTCTGCCTCTTCAACTTCCCAAAAAGAGCCAAGTCGCTTTCCAAATTAGAAACGGCGTAAATCAAATCTTTCAGAATAAATATTTGACTTTTAAGAGTTGTGCCAACTGTTCCAGCTCACGTTCTTCGGTGGTCAGTCCAACTGATGTAGCTGGGGATTCGCCTTTGACTGACCACTGCCTGGAACACTTAGTTCATGAAACCACGCAGACCCAAGGAGGATCTGGGTGTTCCAAACTGTGGAATCTTATTCAATTTCTCATTCAGAGGAATGACATTCATTCGTGGAAACAGTTCGAACTCCATTTTCAACTGTGTTATCTTCTGTTCGAATTCCTTCTGTAACTGTGACACCCTTTGATCCAGCAGTCTCCTGGTACTCTTGCCAACATGGATTTGTGCGGTTCTCCTATCTGACCTTGTGTGCAGGGTCTTATTCACTCCCCCTCGCATAACTCGATGTTTGGTTTGAACATAGTCTAGAGTAGACCGTGGCTTGTCAAGACTTTCGACTCCTATTCTGATGGTGTAACAGTTATTTGCCATCCTTGTGCCTTTCATCACAGAATCACCATTCTCGTCAAGAACCAAGCATGAGTCACGAGAGAATGACACATAGTGTCCATTGTCGCACAGTTGACTGATGCTAATAAGATTCATTGTCAAACCTTCAACCAGGAGGGTGTCCTCGAGTGCAGGGAGATCCGGAACCTTCAATGTCCCACAGCCGATCACCTGACTCTTCCTACCATCCGCGAAGGTGACAAACCGCATCTGCTCAACAGGTCTAATATGCGAGAGATATTCAGAGTTACCTGTCATGTGGGCAGAGCATCCGCTGTCGAAGTACCAACTATTTTGCACTGTATCTCTTGAGGAGCAACAGGCCACCATGCATACTGTCTGTTGTTCCTTTGGTACCCATACCTGTTTCTGTCGAGGTTTGATCTGTTGTTTATGCCCTCGACGTTCAGCAAGAAACAGCCGACACTTGGATCTGATGTGACCATCCTGAAAACAGTACCAACATGTGCGCAAATCTTTCTTTTGATTGGAGGTTGAACAGGAGTGAGCTTTGCCAATCCTGCCTTTGGCTTTGTCTTGGGACAGATCCACTTTCTGTCTAGGGTGCTTTCTCACCTTCTGTTCAGGCATCTGTTCCGACACTGGTTTTGTTTTAACAAACGTTGTACCTTTTGAACTGCCTTCTCCTGTGAACCCCAATCCTCTATGTCCAGACTCCATTCTCTGAGCTCCGAGAATATCATTTAAGTCTTTAGTGCCAGAGTTGAGCATGCTTACCGACTGTTTGAGGTGATTTAGTTCCTCCTTGGTGGTTGAGTGCTCCAATCTTTCAGATTCTAGCTGAAGTTCCAGCTGTTCTACCCTTCTTAACTGGAACACCTCTTTGCGCTTCAGATCTGTGATGGTTTTTCTTAGACCCATCATGCCTACAGGATGAGTGTCACGGTCATTCTCCATTTCAACTTTCAGAGAGGAGACAGTACCTAAGAGTTCTGTTTTCTGAGCAAGGAGACACAGCCTTTCCTGTTTCATCTCAGCTAGACGAGTATTCCGAGAGTCTACCTTGCCTTCGAGCTCAACCTTCTGTGTAAGTAATATCTTAACCTCCTGCTAGACCTTGTCCTTATCCAAGGTGACGCTTGCAACTGTGTCATTCAGCTTTTTGTTAATCCTGATCAGAAGCAGCCACTTCTCATACAGATCCTTATATGTCTCACCCAGAGCCTCCTGCGTGAGTTCTTCACCATCACTGTCTGAGACATCTTCAGCCGGGAGTTCCAACAGAGGTAGAACAGGTTTACTGGTGCTGCCGTATCCATCCAGAGTTGAAGTAAAGGCCACAAAGTTGGTGGTTGCGCCTCCTTTATCTTCGTCTGACTCACTATCGCTGAAGCTCGCGACCATTGCCTTCTTTTTCATGAGAGTATTCGCACATTGTGAAGCAATATGACCGAAACCTCTGCATTCATGACACTGAATTTCTTCCTTTCTTTTGTCAGAGAAGTCTTGCCTTGAGTCACTGGACCTTGATCTGTCGGACTTCCAGTTACGGAAACCAGTTGATGAAGACTGACCTTGTTCTGGACCACGTCTATTTATCTTGCGCACCATTCTGCCGAAGTTTTGAGCCATCATGGCCAGTTGCTCAGTGGTGCAGCCAGCCTCCACTTTGTCTTCAGACAGATCTGCTTTCAGGGCGATTCCCTTCATATCTCCGGTTTGGAAATCACGGTTAATCTCGTAAGTTCTGAGAGACCCCATCAGCTCGTCCAGTTTCAGTTTTGAGATGTCGTGCATTTCCTCAATAGCCGTGACTTTCATAGCAAATCTCGGAGGAAGAGATCTCAAGACTTTACTGGCCATCCTTTCTTCCTCAATCGGCTTTCCTAGAGCAGCAGCCTCGTTGGACAGTTCCAGAACTCTAGTGTTGTACTCAGAGATAGTTTCACTCTCATTCATCTTCATCTCTTCAAACTTAGTAGTGACAATCTGCATTCTCGAGTTGCGAACTTTGTCCGTGCCTTCATATGCCGTTTGGAGAATATCCCAAGCATCCTTCGCTACTTCACAGTTAATGATCAACTTCATGACGTTCTCATCTACAGCCGAGAAGATTGCGTTCATCGCCTTTGAGTTTCCCATGGATGCCTTGTTCTCTTCTTCACTCCACAAGGTTTCTGGTTTCAGAATTGGTTCACCAGTGAGATTGTTCATCATAGGTTCAGTCCAACCTCTCTGAACAGTCATCCATGCTTTCTCATCAAGGGATTTCAGAAAGGATCGCATCATGGGTTTCCAGGTGGCATAGTTCGATCCTTCAAGCAACGGAGGTCTGGTGATGCTTTGTCCTTCTTTCAGAGGCATCTTGAACAGTTCAGGATCCCACTCAGTGTGTCGAGTGTTTGCTCTGATACCAATTGAAATTATATCCCCTGTTCAAGCAAGTGTTCTAGATCGTGTTCCGACAGACCTTGAACTCTCTCCACAACAGTTCAACAAACAGATCAAACAGAACAGTAAAACTGGAGCACGCACAGTTTGATAACCCAGTTCGGCCAGGCCTACTCTGGGAGGTTTCCCACACCCGGAAAAGGGACAACAAATCTTTATTACGAGTATATGGTTTCCACAGGGACTTACACTTACACCTTGTAATAGCCTCACCGCAATACTCCGTCTCTCAGATTTGCAACCGAGGTTCACCGCAATTCCCCTCGATTCCCTTCGTTCAGAACCTGCAGTCCGAACGTTCTCGACCTTCTCTAGAAGCTCGGATGCTTTCTCTCGAAAGCTTTGATCACCTTTGTTGTGTGCGGTAGTTGATACGCTTCAGACAGTCTGAGTTGCACTTGAGCAGACTGTACATGCACCGATGTATTCTCAATGAGAAAACACAACCGGGTGTCGCTTTCTTCTTCTCCAAGCAGCAGGGTATGCTCGTGTGTATTTGATCTTGAAAGCGATGCAGAATGAGGGCGCCTCAGCAATGTATTTATATGCTTCGGACGAAACCCTAAACTGCACAGGATAATCCCATCAAATATTCAGGAGATACTCCTAGATATTTGATGTATATCTTATCCAATCGGATGGAAGAATATACGAAGTCGTCTTCTTTCCAAAGCAAGTCACGCCGTCTTCAATGAGCATATTCATTCGAATATCTTGCTCGAATACGTCGCACGTCATCTTTAAGTTGACGAAATCTTCGTTGCCAATATCTTCCGGAAAATATCCTTGCGTCTGCTCCACGCTGTACATGAGTGCTAGGATATGTTCGAACTCCCCCTGAACTCCTGCTCGAACTGTCTAACCACGTTTTGCCAAACACATGCCACTCAAGGGAACATCACTAAGACTTATGGATTGATCCAAAGTGCAACAAAGTATTTGGAGAAGATTTGGTTAAAAAGGAAAAAAACAGGGCAGACTGACTTTTCGAACATGATGTGCATGCTTGGATCTCATATGGTCTCCAAATGGCTCGTTCTATAGCTTGTTGGAAGCTAATTCAAAGAGCTACAACTTTGTAGTTTACACCAAGAGCAAATTCGGAAGTTAAAATAGCGAAACGGGAATGAAAAGTCTCTGTCGTATATGTATTCTTCATCGCGGTTGCTAGGCTTAATCACGCATAACGACGCTTCTTCATGCTTCGCGGCGGTCCTCACGCTTTCCCACGATCACCATGGATTACTACGCTTGGCCGATGTTGGCCAAGATTCTCCAGGCTTCGTCAATGTTTCATATTCTCCGCATATGTATTCTTCCGAGCGGTCACCGATCTGTCGAATTCTTGACCTATTATTCACTTCCTTCAATGATGGATTATGTTTGTTTTCCCGAAACTTCAGTGTCATTTAATCTTTATTCTATCTTTTCAGGTCAAATATCTCATTCCTAAGACCTATGGATTGATCCGAAGTGCAACAAAGTACTTGGTGAACATTTGTTTAAAAATGAACAAAACAGGGCAGACTGACCTTTCTAACTTAATTTGCATGCTTTGATCTCATATGGTCTCCAAATGGCTCGTTCTATAACTTGTTGGAAAGGTAATTCAAAGAGCTAAAACTTTTTAATTTACACCAAGAGCAAATTCGGAAGTTAAAATAGCGAAACAGGCATGAGAAACCTATGTCGTATATGTATTCTTCATCGCGGTTGGTACGCTTATTCACGCATAACGACGCTTCTCCATGCTTCGCGGCGGTCCTCACGCTTTCCCCAGATCAGCACGGATTACCACGCTTGGCCGATGTTGGCTAAGCTTCTCCAGGCTTCGTCAATGTTTCATATTCTCCGCATATGTATTCTTCCGAGCGATCACCGATCTGTCGAATTCTTGACCTATTATTCACTTCCTTCGAGGATGGATTATGTTTTTTTCCCGAAATTTCATTGTCATTTAATCTTTATTCTATCTTTTCAGGTCAAATATCACATTCCTAAGACTTATGGATTGATCCGAAGTGCAACAAAGTATTTGGAGAAGATTTGGTTAAAAAGGAAAAAAATAGGGCAGACTGGCTTTTCGAACTTAATTTGCATGCTTAGATCTCATATTGTCTCTAAATGACTCGTTCTATAGCTTGTTGGAAAGCTAATTCAAAGAACTACAACTTTGTAGTTTACACCAAGAGCAAATTCGGAAGTTAAAATAGCGAAACGGGCATGAGAAGTCTCTGTCGCATATGTATTCTTCATCGCGGTTGCTAGGCTTAATCACGCATAACGACGCTTCTTCATGCTTCGCGGCGGTCCTCACGCTTTCCCACGATCACCATGGATTACCACGCTTGGCCGATGTTGGCCAAGATTCTCCAGGCTTCGTCAATGTTTCATATTCTCCGCATATGTATTCTTCCGAGCGGTCACCGATCTGTCGAATTCTTGACCTATTATTCACTTCCTTCGATGATGGATTATGTTTGTTTTCCCGAAACTTCAGTGTCATTTAATCTTTATTCTATCTTTTCAGGTCAAATATCTCATTCCTAAGACCTATGGATTGATCCGAAGTGCAACAAAGTACTTGGTGAAGATTTGGTTAAAAAGGAACAAAATAGGGCAGACTGACCTTTCTAACTTAATTTGCATGCTTTGATCTCATATGGTCTCCAAATGGCTCGTTCTATAACTTGTTGGAAAGGTAATTCAAAGAGCTAAAACTTTGTAATTTACACCAAGAGCAAATTCGGAAGTTAAAATAGCGAAACAGGCATGAGAAACCTATGTCGTATATGTATTCTTCATCGCGGTTGGTACGCTTAATCACGCATAACGACGCTTCTTCATGCTTCGCGGCGGTCCTCACGCTTTCCCACGATCACCATGGATTACCACGCTTGGCCGATGTTGGCCAAGATTCTCCAGGCTTCGTCAATGTTTCATAGTCTCCGCATATGTATTCTTCCGAGCGATCACCGATCTGTCGAATTCTTGACCTATTATTCACTTCCTTCGATGATGGATTATGTTTTTTTTCCCGAAATTTCACTGTCATTTAATCTTTATTCTATCTTTTCAGGTCAAATATCACATTCCTAAGACTTATCGATTGATCCGAAGTGCAACAAAGTATTTGGAGAAGATTTGGTTAAAAAGGAAAAAAACAGGGCATACTGACTTTTCGAACTTAATTTGCATGCTTAGATCTCATATGGTCTCCAAATGGCTCGTTCTGTAGCTTGTTGGAAAGCTAATTCAAAGAGCTACAACTTTGTAGTTTACACCAAGAGCGAATTCGGAAGTTAAAATAGCGAAACAGGCATGAGAAACCTATGTCGTATATGTATTTTTCATCGCGGTTGCTAGGCTTAATCACGCATAACGACGCTTCTGCATGCTTCGCGGCGGTCGTCACGCTTTCCCACAATCATCATGGATTACCACGCTTGGTCGATGTTGGCCAAGATTCTCCATGCTTCGTCAATGTTTCATATTCTCCGCATATGTATTCTTCCGAGCGATCACCGATCTGTCGAATTCTTGACCTATTATTCACTTCCTTCGATGATGGATTATGTTTGTTTTCCCGAAACTTCAGTGTCATTTAATCTTTATTCTATCTTTTCAGGTCAAATATCTCATTCCTAAGACCTATGGATTGATCCGAAGTGCAACAAAGTACTTGGTGAAGATTTGGTTAAAAAGGAACAAAACAGGGCAGACTGACCTATCTAACTTAATTTGCATGCTTTGATCTCATATGGTCTCCAAATGGCTCGTTCTATAGCTTGTTGGAAAGCTAATTCAAAGAGCTACAACTTTGTAGTTTACACCAAGAGCGAATTCGGAAGTTAAAATAGCGAAACAGGCATGAGAAACCTATGTCGTATATGTATTTTTCATCGCGGTTGCTAGGCTTAATCACGCATAACGACGGTTCTTCATGCTTCGCGGCGGTCCTCACGCTTTCCCACGATCACCATGGATTACCACGCTTGGCCGATGTTGGCCACGATTCTCCAGGCTTCGTCAATGTTTCATATTCTCCGCATATGTATTCTTCCGAGCGGTCACCGATCTGTCGAATTCTTGACCAATTACTCACTTCCTTCGATGATGGATTATGTTTGTTTTCCCGAAACTTCAGTGTCATTTAATCTTTATTCTATCTTCTCAGGTCAAATATCTCATTCCTAAGACCTATGGTGAAGATTTGGTTATAAAGGAACAAAACAGGGCAGACTGACCTTTCTAACTTAATTTGCATGCTTTGATCTCATATGGTCTCCAAATGGCTCGTTCTATAACTTGTTGGAAAGGTAATTCAAAGAGCTAAAACTTTGTAATTTACACCAAGAGCAAATTCGGAAGTTAAAATAGCGAAATAGGCATGAGAAACCTCTGTCGTATATGTATTCGTCATCGCGGTTGGTACGCTTATTCACGCATAACGACGCTTCTCCATGCTTCGCGGCGGTCCTCACGTTTTCCCCAGATCAGCACGGATTACCATGCTTGGCCGATGTTGGCTAAGCTTCTCCAGGCTTTGTCAATGTTTCATATTCTCCGCATATGTATTCTTCCGAGCGATCACCGATCTGTCGAATTCTTGACCTATTATTCACTTCCTTCGATGATGGATTATGTTTGTTTTCCCGAAATTTCATTGTCATTAATCTTTATTCTATCTTTTCAGGTCAAATATCACATTCCTAAGACATATGGATTGATCCGAAGTGCAACAAAGTATTTTGAGAAGGTTTGGTTAAAGAGGAAAAAAACAGGGCAGACTGAGTTTTCGAACTTAATTTGCATGCTTAGATCTCATATGGTCTCCAAATGGCTTGACTGACCTTTCAAACGAGGACCGAGTGACCTTTCAAACTTATTTTGCATGCTTAGATCTCATATGGTCTCCAAATGGCTCGTTCTATAGCTTGTTGGAAAGCTAATTCAAAGAGCTACAACTTTGTAGTTTACACCAAGAGCAAATTCGGAAGTTAAAATAGCGAAACGGGAATGAAAAGTCTCTGTCATATATGTATTCTTCATCGCGGTTGCTAGGCTTCGTCAACTTTGTCTCCAAATGGGTCGTTCTATAACTTGTTGGAAAGGTAATTCAAAGAGCTAAAACTTTGTAATTTACACCAAGAGCAAATTCGGAAGTTAAAATAGCGAAACAGGCATGAGAAACCTCTGTCGTATATGTATTCTTCATCGCGGTTGGTACGCTTATTCACGCATAACGACGCTTCTCCATGCTTCGCGGCGGTCCTCACGCTTTCCCCAGATCAGCACGGATTACCACGCTTGGCCGATGTTGGCTAAGCTTCTCCAGGCTTCGTCAATGTTTCATATTCTCCGCATATGTATTCTTCCGAGCGATCACCGTTCTGTCGAATTCTTGACCTATTATTCACTTCCTTCGATGATGGATTATGTTTATTTTCCCGAAATTTCATTGTCATTTAATCTTTACTGTATCTTTTCAGGTCAAATATCACATTCCTAAGACTTATGGATTGATCGCGGTTGCTAGGCTTAATCAAATTTCACTGTCATTTAATCTTTATTCTATCTTTTCAGGTCAAATATCACATTCATAAGACTTATGGATTGATCCGAAGTGCAACAAAGTATTTGGAGAAGATTCGGTTAAAAAGGAACAAAACAGGGCAAACTGACTTTTCGAACTTAATTTGCATCCTTAGATCTCATATGGTCTCCAAATGGATCGTTCGATAACTTGTTGGAAAGCTAATTCAAGGAGCTACAACTTTGTAGTTTACACCAAGAGCAAATTCGGAAGTTAAAATAGCGAAACGGGTATGAGAAGTCTCTGTCGTATATGTATTCTTCATCGCGGTTGCTAGGCTTAATCACGCATAACGACACTTCTTCATGCTTCGCGGCGGTCCTCACGCTTTGCCACGATCACCATGGATTACAACGCTTGGCCGATGTCGGCTAAGATTCTCCAGGCTTCGTCAATGTTTCATATTCTCCGCATATGTATTCTTCCGAGCGGTCACCGATCTGTCGAATTCTTGACCTATTATTCACTTCCTTCGATGATGGATTATGTTTGTTTTCCCGAAACTTCAGTGTCATTTAATCTTTATTCTATCTTTTCAGGTGAAATATCACATTCCTAAGAATTACGGATAGATCCGAAGTGCAACAAAGTATTTGGTGAAGATTTGGTTAAAAAGGAACAAAAGAGGACCGACTGACCTTTCAAACTTATTTTGCATGCTTAGATCTCAGATGGTCTCCAAATGGATCGTTCGATAACTTGTCGGAAAGCTAATTCAAAGAGCAAATTCGGAAGTTAAAATAGCGAAACGGGAATGAGAAGTCTCTGTCGTATATGTATTCTTCATCGCGGTTGCTAGGCTTAATCACGCATAACGACGCTTCTTCATGCTTCGCGGCGGTCCTCACTCTTTCCCACGATCACCATGGATTACCACGCTTGACCGATGTTGGCCACGATTCTCCAGGCTTCGTCAATGTTTCATATTCTCCGCATATGTATTCTTCCGAGCGGTCACCGATCTGTCGAATTCTTGACCTATTATTCACATCTTCGATGATGGATTATGCTTGTTTTCCCAAAATTTCATTGTCATTTAATCTTTATTCTATCTTTTCAGGTCAAATATCACATTCTTAAGACTTATGGATTGATCCGAAGTGCAACAAAGTATTTGGTGAAGATTTGGTTAAAAAGGAACAAAAGAAGACAGACTGACCTTTCGATCTTAATTTGCATGCTTTGATCTCATATGGTCTCCAAATGGCTCGTTCTATAGCTTGTTAGAAAGCTAATTCAAAGAGCTACAACTTTGTAGTTTACACCAAGAGCAAAGTCGGAAGGTAAAATAGCGAAACGGGCATGAGAAGTCTCTGTCGTATATGTATTCTTCATCGCGGTTGCTAGGCTTATTCACGCATAACGACGCTTCTTCATGCTTCGCGACGGTCCTCAAGCTTCCCACGATCACCATGGATTACCACGCTTAGCCGATGTTGGCTAAGCTTCTCCAGGCTTCGTCAATGTTTCATATTCTCCGCATATGTATTCTTCCGAGCGATCACCGATCTGTCGAATTCTTGACCTATTATTCACTTCCTTCGATGATGGATTATGTTTGTTTTCCCGAAATTTCATTGTCATTTAATCTTTATTCTATCTTTTCAGGTCAAATATCACATTCCTAAGACTTATGGATTGATCGCGGTTGCTAGGCTTAATCAAATTTCATTGTCATTTAATCTTTATTCTATCTTTTCAGGTCAAATATCACATTCATAAGACTTATGGATTGATCCGAAGTGCAACAAAGTATTTGGAGAAGATTCGGTTAAAAAGGAATAAAACAGGGCAGACTGACTTTTCGAACTTAATTTGCATGCTTAGATCTCAGATGGTCTCCAAATGGATCGTTCGATAACTTGTCGGAAAGGTAATTCAAAGAGCTAAAACTTTGTAATTTACACCAAGAGCAAATTCGGAAGGTAAATAGCGAAACAGGCATGAGAAACCTCTGTCGTATATGTATTCTTCATCGCGGTTCGTACGCTTATTCACGCATAACGACGCTTCTCCATGCTTCGCGGCGGTCCTCACGCTTTCCCCAGATCAGCACGGATTACAACGCTTGGCCGATGTTGGCTAAGCTTCTCCAGGCTTCGTCAATGTTTCATATTCTCCGCATATGTATTCTTCCGAGCGATCACCGATCTGTCGAATTCTTGACCTATTATTCACTTCCTTCGATGATGGATTATGTTTGTTTTCCCGAAATTTCATTGTCATTTAATCTTTATTCTATCTTTTCAGGTCAAATATCACATTCCTAAGACTTATAGATTGATCCGAAGTGCAACAAAGTATTTTGAGAAGATTTGGTTAAAAAGGAAAAAAAAACAGGGCAGACTGAATTTTCGAACTTAATTTGAATGCTTAGATCTCATATGGTCTCCAAATGGATCGTTCTATAACTTTTTGGAAAGTTAATTCAAAGAGCTACAATTTTTTAGTTTACACCAAGAGCAAATTCGGAAGTTAAAACAGCGAAACGGGCATTAAAAGTCTCTGTCGTATATGTATTCTTCATCGCGGTTGCTAGGCTTAATCACGCATAACGACGCTTCTTCATGCTTCACGGCGGTCCTCACGCTTTCCCACGATCACCATGGATTACCACGCTTGGCGGATGTTGGCCAAGATTCTCCAGGCTTCGTCAATGTTTCATATTCTCCGCATATGCATTCTTCCGAGCAGTCACCGTTCTGTCGAATTCTTGACCTATTATTCACTTCTTCGATGATGGATTATGCTTGTTTTCCCGAAATTTCATTGTCATTTAATCTTTATTCTATCTTTTCAGGTCAAATATCACATTCCTAAGACTTAGGGATTGATCCGAAGTGCAACAAAGTATTTGGTGAAGATTTGGTTAAAAAGGAACAAAAGAGGACAGACTGACCTTTCGAACTTAATTTGCATGCTTAGATCTCATATGGTCTCCAAATGGCTGGTTCTATAGCTTGTTAGAAAGCTAATTCAAAGAGCTACAACTTTGTAGTTTACACCAAGAGCAAAGTCGGAAGGTAAAATAGCGAAACGGGCATGAGAAGTCTCTGTCGTATATGTATTCTTCATCGCGGTTCCTAGGCTTATTCACGCATAACGACGCTTCTTCATGCTTCGCGACGGTCCTCAAGCTTCCCACGATCACCATGGATTACCACGCTTAGCCGATGTTGGCGAAGATTTTCCAGGCTTCGTCAATGTTTCATATTCTCCGCATATGTATTCTTCCGAGCGGTCACCGATCTGTCGAATTCTTGACCTATTATTCACATCTTCGATGATGGATTATGCTTGTTTTCCCAAAATTTCATTGTCATTTAATCTTTATTCTATCTTTTCAGGTCAAATATTACATTCTTAAGACTTATGGATTGATCCGAAGTGCAACAAAGTATTTGGTGAAGATTTGGTTAAAAAGGAACAAAAGAGGACAGACTGACCTTTCGATCTTAATTTGCATGCTTAGATCTCATATGGTCTCCAAATGGCACGTTCTATAGCTTGTTAGCAAGCTAATTCAAAGAGCTACAACTTTGTAGTTTACACCAAGAGCAAATTCGGACGGTTAAAAAGGCGAAACAGGCATGAGAAGTCTCTGTCTTATATGTATTCTTCATCGCCGTTGCTAGGCTTGTTCACGTATAACGACGCTTCTTCATGCTTCGCGGCGGTCCTCACGCTTTCCCACGATCACCATGGATTATCACGCTTGGCCGATGTTGGCCAAGATTCTCCAGGCTTCGTCAATGTTTCATATTCTCCGTATATGTATTCTTCCGAGCGGTCACCGATCTGTCGAATTCTTGACCTATTATTCACTTCCTTCGATGATGGATTATGTTTGTTTTCTCGAAATTTCAGTGTCATTTAATCTTTATTCTATCTTTTCAGGTCAAATATCACATTCCTAAGACCTATGGATTGATCCTAAGTGCAACAAAGTATTTGGAGTAGATTTAGTTAAAAAGGAACAAAACAGGGCAGACTGACTTTTCGAACTTAATTGGCATGCTTAGATCACATATGGTCTCCAAATGGATCGTTCTATAACTTGTTGGAAAGCTAATTCAAAGAGCTACAACTTTGTAGTTTACACCAAGAGCAAATTCGGAAGTTAAAACCTCTTCCGAGCGGTCACCGATCTGTCGAATTCTTGACCTATTATTCACTTCTTCGATGATGGATTATGCTTGTTTTCCCGAAATTTCATTGTCATTTAATCTTTATTCTATCTTTTTAGGTCAAATATCACATTCCTAAGACTTATGGATTGATCCGAAGTGCAACAAAGTATTTGGTGAAGATTTTGGTTAAAAAGGAACAAAAGAGGACGGACTGACTGACGCGTCAAATTTAATAATTTATAATCTCCTGCTAAAAGCTAGTGTAGCGGCAAGCAGGGTCGAACCCAAGGGAGCTGGTGTTGCTGAAGCTGTATCTGAAAATAAGAAAAAAGGGGGATTTAAGCTGTTGTGAGTGCAAAAGAGAAAAGAGAAAAGAGCAAAAGATTCCAATCAGAGAGAGTATTCAGCTTAGGATTTCTATTGTGACATGTTTATCATTGACTGCTAAATATCTAATCTCATGTTTCTAAGTGTGGTTATTCCGACAAAGGTAACAACCCTAAGTATCCCGACAAAGGTGATACACCACAACCTAACCCGACAAAGGTGTTAGACTTCTAGTTCTTTCCTAAACAAATAATCCGACAAAGGTATTATTAAATCTAGGCGTTACGATCTACCTTTACGACAAAGTTTCCAGTAGATATTAACGATAAGAATTAACTGCTCAATTAAGCTTTGCGACAAAGCTTCCACTTAATCTAACAAGTCAATTCATAAGATAAGCACAAGAACTAGTAAAACATGAAATAGCATTAAGGACGAAGTCTCAAAACATGTGTCACAATGAACGAAACCCTAAACTGAATAACGAGTTTAGCTACACATGATCATGTAAAACATAATGATAAGTAGAAAAGTCTTCTCTCTTCGTCGAAAGCTTCGTCTCCTCTCCAGAGCCGTCTTCTGAATGGTGGAATTTGAGATGATGGAAACCCTAACCCAAAGATCTTATTTATAGCAAAACCTAGGGTTTCCAAGTCTGTTTTTGGGCTCAATTTCCAAGTTTCGGGCTTGCTGACGTCATCAAAATGCGTGCTGACAGTGCCGATCGCGTTCGGCAGTAACATTATCGGCGCGTGCTGAATCAACATTAGCGTTAACGCTAATGTCTCTTTCGGGCGCGATCTGCACTGAGTCCCGACTTCGGCTCTTGATTTGACCATCTAAACGACCTCGGATGCTCTCGGTGTGAACTAGAGACTTGTAGGGAATTGAGTTAGCTACGCAACGGCATATGACTCGTATTTTTCTGATTAGCGGTTCATTCCCAGCGCCCCGTCGAAGGTCCAAAGGTCTAATCTGAAACTGTGATGTTTTTGGCATGAAAAGCCATCTTTTATGCGCGTTTCCTCCTAGAGCTTCCGAAACACCTGAGATGCAAAACCATACTAAAAGGTAACTGTTCGCATATAAAAGTGTCGAAATAAATGGGATTAGTTGACTCGACGAGTCGTATAAATACGACTCATCAAACCACCCCACACTTAAACTTGTTCGTCCCGAACAAGAACTAAGTCATGGAAGGAAAAAAATAAATGCAATACCACAATTTCTTCGACGTCCTAGATAATGCTACATGAATATGAGTTGCTAGTCTAGACTCGCCTTTCTATGCATAACTCAATTGCTACTAAAATCATCATGCTCAACACAGAATTAACTTGATACATGTTACCTTCGAGCTGAAATTCAAACCAATTCGGATGAATGGGAGATAGTCCTCTTTAGACCCATGATCTGCATTCGCTATCCCGAACTCTAGCTATATGGTTATACTTCATTGCTTTTTCTTGCACATGATTTGTTCGAGCTTCAAGGTGTTGAGTTCTTTTGCTTGGACAGCTTTGTAGTGAGTTGACTTTTGATGGATCAGTGGTGTACTTCACTTTGTTGCGTGTAAAACTTCACAAATAACTGATTTTCTTTTCTTTTGCTACTGATTGTGACCGCTTGTCCATGACTCTGCTCTTTTGATGGAGGTCCAATCATCGCCCGCAAGCATATGGAAATACCTCCCTGCTCTCCCTCATCCTCGTCCTTTTGACGCGAGTCAAGCCGAGGGTCGCTCGTCTGTTTTCCCGGCTACTCGGACTAGAGATTGGACGGTGTGTTGTTTTCCCGTCCCACCTAACCGCATAAGCACTGCAGCGGCGGAGCAGACTCTTAACCATGTTGCCTCGAAGTGCTAGCCTCCACAAAGTCCATATAACCATATAACTTGAATTTCGGTCCTTTGAATGCTTCGTCAAGTCTCTCTAGGACATTTTTATCAACTCCACATCCCTGTTTATCTCAACTCAGAAGGACACGTACTGGGTTAAATTCACATGTAGTCACACAATTCAAATTTCACGAGAGAAATTCATCTAATCAGCATCATCTATTTCACATCATCAACATTCAATACTGCATATCCAGGAAATAGAGAGAAATTTCGTACTTTCAATTTTTTTTTTGAAGGGAAACGTGCAGACACTATGCAGGTGCAAAAAATAAACGTGCTGACACAACTGACTGACTCTCCCACCCCACACTTTTGAACTAAGCCGTGTCCTCATGGCACGACTTAAATTCAAAGACACAGACTATGCAAGACACACAAACGTAGGGAAAAACAAGTAGAGAATAAAAAAATGAACAGGCACTCCCCTCGTGTCGTCGCGTGACGGTGTAAATTCTGGTTAACCGAGTCGGTCAACGCTGGTCAACGGTAAGCCGTGTCCGCTTCAGACGTTACGTACCGCGTCCGATAGAGACGTCAACGTAATGTTAACACCGAACGCGGCGAGATAATATTGCGGTCGAACGCGATCCGCACTGAGCTGCATCTGTTTCCTGCATGAAAAACATCTCCTTTCCCAAAGACAATGTGAGGAACATGACTCAAGACTCAAACAAATATAAAACGAAATAAAAAATGAGAAAAAGAATAAATTTGCCGGGATGCCTCCCTGCGAGCGCCTTTGTTTTACGTCGTTGGCTCAACGGTACCTCTTTAGGGATCACAAGTTAGGATCCCATGGGCGTGTGAGGTCAAATTTCCTTACTCCTTTGTGCTGTTCATGGCCCTCATCTAGTGGTGCTCTCGTGTCTCTCCATCCGGGTTTCCATCCAAACGTGCTATGTCTCGGTCGCTTCCTTATGTATGGACGGTCGGAATCCTCATAACTATGGAAGTTCGGTCTCTTGCCAGCAAACGCCAGTGACATCAAGCATGTTCCCACGTCAACCTTGGTCTTTATGGCAAAGAGGAGTGATCGTCCCAAAATAGGAGCTGGAGGATCGTCATCTCTAGCATCTCCCATCTGCAAAACATAAGAGTCAACATCACGTGTGACAGTAAAGGCACCTGGGTCCTTACACTTTTCAGGTGGTGCTTGTTGACTCGTTGCGAGTGGGTGCTCCATCGTTGGCTTTTCTGGCTCATGCTTCGCCTCCAACTCGCCACCTAGCTCATTCTGGTCGATCATATGCTCTTCCGGAGCTCTTACCTGCATAGAAAACGATATAGGAGGATCAATTTCAAAATTTGGGGTAGACCAGTTCGCGGGTAGTGAACACTTTAAGTGTTCCCGTCGACCGTTAACATGTTCTTGATCCGTGGCTTTAACATGCTCTTCATCCGTGGTCAACTGCTCTGACGTGGTCTCTTCATAGTTTGCGGGCGCGGATGCTGTGCCTTTTAATGGACCGCGGACGACATTAACATGTACGTCATCCGCGATCTGGTCTGAGGCGGATTCCTTTGCTACTTCGTTCAAATCCTTTCCGCTCTGCGACGTTATGGTTTTGATGTGGGTGTTGCATATGATGTCGGGCACGATCTGTACTGAATCAGCTTCTACTGTCTGCGCCTTATCATCCGTTTGGTGCATCTGACCTCGTCTTGGTCTTGATCTCTGTGCCACATCATCTATCAGGTCCCAGAGATCATACATGCGTAAATCCATTACCGAACCACCTGCTGCAGCATCAAGCATATTACGCTCAAGTGGCATCATCCCTTCAAGAAATTTCTGAAGAAGAAATAAATCTGGGAATCCATGGTGTGGACAGCTTCCCTGAAGGGTATCGAAGTGCACATAGTACTCGTAGAATGTTTCGCCCTGGAATTGCTCAAGGGTACGAAGTTTCTCGCGGATCTCAAATCGAAACGATGGCGGAGAAAACTCCTTTAGAAATAGGGCTCGTAGATCCAAATAATTGCTTTCATAATTTGCACCTGATGAGTAAAACCAAGAATTTGCGGAGTCAGTTAAAGAGAACTTAAAATATTCAAGCTTGAACCTCTCTAATGGCTCGTCTTCAGGCTTTATGCGGCTGCAGATGGAGTGGAATGTTTGTACATGTTTCACTGGGTCTTCTCCGATGGCACCTCCAAATTGGGGGAGATTCCGAATCATACAAAACGTAATCTTGCTGCCCTCGTATTCACCTTCCTCACCGTCTTCATCGTTCCAAGGTTCTCTACTATAATAAGAAGACATAGCGAACCATAAAACAAAACAAAAACAGAAAAACAGAAAAAATAAAAACAAAAAGAAACAACTCCACCGAAGCGCAGCTCCCCGGCAACGGCGCCAAAATTTGACGCGCGTCGTCTGACGCGTCAAATTTAATAATTTATAATCTCCTGCTAAAAGCTAGTGTAGCGGCAAGCAGGGTCGAACCCAAGGGAGCTGGTGTTGCTGAAGCTGTATCTGAAAACAAGAAAAAAGGGGGATTTAAGCTGTTGTGAGTGCAAAAGAGAAAAGAGCAAAAGATTCCAATCAGAGAGAGTATTCAGCTTAGGGTTTCTATTGTGACATGTTTATCATTGACTGCTAAATATCTAATCTCATGTTTCTAAGTGTGGTTATTCCGACAAAGGTAACAACCCTAAGTATCCCGACAAAGGTGATACACCACAACCTAACCCGACAAAGGTGTTAGACTTCTAGTTCTTTCCTAAACAAATAATCCGACAAAGGTATTATTAAATCTAGGCGTTACGATCTACCTTTACGACAAAGTTTCCAGTAGATATTAACGATAAGAATTAACTGCTCAATTAAGCTTTGCGACAAAGCTTCCACTTAATCTAACAAGTCAATTCATAAGATAAGCACAAGAACTAGTAAAACATGAAATAGCATTAAGGACGAAGTCTCAAAACATGTGTCACAATGAACGAAACCCTAAACTGAATAACGAGTTTAGCTACACATGATCATGTAAAACATAATGATAAGTAGAAAAGTCTTCTCTCTTCGTCGAAAGCTTCGTCTCCTCTCCAGAGCCGTCTTCTGAATGGTGGAATTTGAGATGATGGAAACCCTAACCCAAAGATCTTATTTATAGCAAAACCTAGGGTTTTCAAGTCTGTTTTTGGGCTCAATTTCCAAGTTTCGGGCTTGCTGACGTCATCAAAACGCGTGCTGACAGTGCCGATCGCGTTCGGCAGTAACATTATCGGCGCGTGCTGAAGCAACATTAGCGTTAACGCTAATGTCTCTTTCGGGCGCGATCTGCACTGAGTCCCGACTTCGGCTCTTGATTTGACCATCTAAACGACCTCGGATGCTCTCGGTGTGAACTAGAGACTTGTAGGGAATTGAGTTAGCTACGCAACGGCATATGACTCGTATTTTTCTGATTAGCAGTTCATTCTCAGCGCTCCGTCGAAGGTCCAAAGGTCTAATCTGAAACTGTGATGTTTTTGGCATGAAAAGCCATCTTTTATGCGCGTTTCCTCTTAGAGCTTCCGAAACACCTGAGATGCAAAACCATACTAAAAGGTAACTGTTCGCATATAAAAGTGTCGAAATAAATGGGATTAGTTGACTCGACGAGTCGTATAAATACGACTCCTCACTGACCTTTCGAACTTAATTTGCATGCTCAGATCTCATATGGTCTCCAAATGGCTCTTTCTATAGCTTGTTAGAAAGCTAATTCAAAGAGCTACAACTTTGTAGTTTGCACCAAGAGCAAATTGGGAAGGTAAAATAGCGAAACGGGCATGAGAAGTCTCTGTCGTATATGTATTCTTCATCGCCGTTGCTAGGCTTATTCACGTATAACGACGCTTCTTCATGCTTCGCGGCGGTCCTCACGCTTTCCCACGATCACCATGGATTATCACGCTTGGCCGATGTTGGCCAAGATTCGCCAGGCTTCGTCAATGTTTCATATTCTCCGTATATGTATTCTTCCGAGCGGTCACCGATCTGTCGAATTCTTGACCTATTATTCACTTCCTTCGATGATGGATTATGTTTGTTTTCCCGAAATTTCAGTGTCATTTAATCTTTATTCTATCTTTTCAGGTCAAATATCACATTCCTAAGACTTATGGATTGATCCTAAGTGCACAAAGTATTTGGAGTAGATTTGGTTAAAAAGGAACAAAACAGGGCAGACTGACTTTTCGAACTTAATTTGCATGCTTAAATCTCATATGGTCTCCAAATGGATCATTCTATAACTTGTTGGAAAGCTAATTCAAAGAGCTTCAACTTTTTAGTTTACACCAAGAGCAAATTCGGAAGTTAAAACAGCGAAACGGGCATTAAAAGTCTCTGTCATATATGTATTCTTCATCGCGGTTGCTAGGCTTAATCACGCATAACGACGCTTCTTCATGCTTCGCGGCGGTTCTCACGCTTTCCCACGATCACCATGGCCGATGTTGGCTAAGATTCTCCAGGCTTCGTCAATGTTTCATATTCTCCGCATATGTATTCTTCGGAGCGGTCACAGATCTTTCGAATTCTTGACCAATTATTCACTTCCTACGATGATGGATTATGTTTGTTTTCCCGAAATTTCAGTGTCATTTAAACTTTATTCTATCTTTTGAGGTCAAATATCACATTCCTAAGACTTATGGATTGATCCGAAGTGCAACAAAGTATTAGGAGTAGATTTGGTTAAAAAGGAACAAAACAGGGCAGACTGACTTTTCGAACTTAATTTGCATGCTCAGATCTCATATGGTCTCGAAATGGATCGTTCTATAACTTGTTGGAAAGCTTATTCAAAGAGCTACAACTTTGTAGTTTACACCAAGAGCAAATTCGGAAGGTAAAACAGCGAAACGGGCATTAAAAGTCTCTGTCATATATGTATTCTTCATCGCGGTTGCTAGGCTTAATCACGCATAACGACGCTTCTTCATGCTTCGCGGCGGTCCTCACGCTTTCCCACGATCACCATGGATTACCACGCTTGGCCAATGTTGGCCAAGATTTTCCAGGCTTCGTCAATGTTTCATATTCTCCGCATATGTATTCTTCCGAGCGGTCACCGATCTGTCGAATTCTTGACCTATTATTCACTTCTTCGATGATGGATTATGCTTGTTTTCCCGAAATTTAATTGTCATTTAATCTTTATTCTATCTTTTCGGGTCAAATATCACATTCCTAAGACTTATGGATTGATCCGAAGTGCAACAAAGTATTTGGTGAAGATTTGGTTAAAAAGGAACAAAAGAGGACCGACTGACCTTTCAAACTTAATTTGCTTGCTTAGATTTCATATGGTCTCCAAATGGCTCGTTCTATAGCTTGTTAGAAAGCTAATTCAAAGAGCTACAACTTTGTAGTTTACACCAAGAGCAAATTCGGAAGGTAAAATAGCGAAACGGGCATGAGAAGTCTCTGTCGTATATGTATTCTTCATCGCAGTTGCTAGGCTTATTCACGCATAACGACGCTTCTTCATGCTTCGCGACGGTCCTCACGCTTTCCCACGATCACCATGGATTACCACGCTTGGCTGATGTTGGCCAAGATTCTTCAGGCTTCGTCAATGTTTCATATTCTCCGCATATGTATTCTTCCGAGCGGTCACCGATCTGTCGAATTCTTGACCTATTATTCACTTCCTTCGATGATGGATTATGTATGTTTTCCCGAAATTTCAGTGTCATTTAATCTTTGTTCTATCTTTTCAGGTCAAATATCACATTCCTAAGACTTATGGATTGATCCGAAGTGCAACAAAGTATTTGGTGAAGATTTGGTTAAAAAGGAACAAAAGAGGACCGACTGACCTTTCAAACTTAATTTGCTTGCTTAGATCTCATATGGTCTCCAAATGGCTCGTTCTATAGCTTGTTAGAAAGCTAATTCAAAGAGCTACAACTTTGTAGTTTGCACCAAGAGCAAATTGGGAAGGTAAAATAGCGAAACGGGCATGAGAAGTCTCTGTCGTATATGTATTCTTCATCGCCGTTGCTAGGCTTATTCACGTATAACGACGCTTCTTCATGCTTCGCGGCGGTCCTCACGCTTTCCCACGATCACCATGGATTATCACGCTTGGCCGATGTTGGCCAAGATTCGCCAGGCTTCGTCAATGTTTCATATTCTCCGTATATGTATTCTTCCGAGCGGTCACCGATCTGTCGAATTCTTGACCTATTATTCACTTCCTTCGATGATGGATTATGTTTGTTTTCCCGAAATTTCAGTGTCATTTAATCTTTATTCTATCTTTTCAGGTCAAATATCACATTCCTAAGACTTATGGATTGATCCTAAGTGCACAAAGTATTTGGAGTAGATTTGGTTAAAAAGGAACAAAACAGGGCAGACTGACTTTTCGAACTTAATTTGCATGCTTAAATCTCATATGGTCTCCAAATGGATCATTCTATAACTTGTTGGAAAGCTAATTCAAAGAGCTTCAACTTTTTAGTTTACACCAAGAGCAAATTCGGAAGTTAAAATAGCGAAACAGGCATGAGAAACCTCTGTCGTATATGGATTCTTCATCGCGGTTGGTACGCTTATTCACGCATAACGACGCTTCTCCATGCTTCGCGGCGGTCCTCACGCTTTCCCCAGATCAGCACGGATTACCACGCTTGGCCGATGTTAGCTAAGCTTCTCCAGGCTTCGTCAATGTTTCATATTCTCCGCATATGTATTCTTCCGAGCGATCACCGATCTGTCGAATTCTTGACCTATTATTCACTTCGTTCAATGATGGATTATGTTTGTTTTCCTGAAATTTCACTGTCATTTAATCTTTATTCTATCTTTTCAGGTCAAATATCACATTCCTAAGACTTATGGATTGATCCGAAGTGCAACAAAGTATTTAGAGAAGATTTGGTTAAAAAGGAAAAAAACAGGTCAGACTGACTTTTCGAACTTAATTTGCGTGCTTAGATCTCCTATGGTCTCCAAATGGCTCGTTCTATAGTTTGTTGGAAAGCTAATTCAAAGAGCTACAACTTTGTAGTTTACACCAAGAGCAAATTCGGAAGTTAAAATAGCGAAACGGGCATGAGAAGTCTCTGTCGTATATGTATTCTTCATTGCGGTTGCTAGGCTTAATCACGCATAACGACGCTTCTTCTTGCTTCGCGGCGGTCCTCACGCTTTTCCACGATCACCATGGATTACCACGCTTGGCCGATGTTGGCTAAGATTCTCCAGGCTTCGTCAGTGTTTCATATTCTCTGCATATGTATTCTTCCGAGCGGTCACCGATCTGTCGAATTCTTGACCTATTATTCGCTTCCTTCGATGATGGATTATGTTTATTTTCCCGAAACTTTAGTGTCATTTAATCTTTATTCTATCTTTTCAGGTGAAATATCACATTCCTAAGACTTATGGATAGATCCGAAGTGCAACAAAGTATTTGGTGAAGATTTGGTTAAAAAGGAACAAAAGAGGACCGACTGACCTTTCAAACTTAATTTGCATGCTTAGATCTCATATTGTCCCCAAATGGCTCGTTCTATAGCTTGTTGGAAAGTTAATTTAAAGAGCTACAAATTTTTGGTTTACACCAAGAGCAAATTCGGAAGCTAACACAGCGAAACGGGCATGAGAAGTCTCTTTCGTATATGTATTCTTCATTGCGGTTGCTAGGCTTAATCACGCATAACGACGCTTCTTCTTGCTTCGCGGCGGTCCTCACGCTTTTCCACGATCACCATGGATTACCACGCTTGGCCGGTGTTGGCTAAGATTCTCCAGGCTTCGTCAGTGTTTCATATTCTCTGCATATGTATTCTTCCGAGCGGTCACCGATCTGTCGAATTCTTGACCTATTATTCGCTTCCTTCGATGATGGATTATGTTTATTTTCCCGAAACTTTAGTGTCATTTAATCTTTATTCTATCTTTTCAGGTGAAATATCACATTCCTAAGACTTATGGATAGATCCGAAGTGCAACAAAGTATTTGGTGAAGATTTGGTTAAAAAGGAACAAAAGAGGACCGACTGACCTTTCAAACTTAATTTGCATGCTTAGATCTCATATTGTCCCCAAATGGCTCGTTCTATAGCTTGTTGGAAAGTTAATTTAAAGAGCTACAAATTTTTGGTTTACACCAAGAGCAAATTCGGAAGCTAACACAGCGAAACGGGCATGAGAAGTCTCTTTCGTATATGTATTCTTCATCGCGGTTGCTAGGCTTAATCACGCATAACGACGCTTCTTCATGCTTCGCGGCGGTCCTCACGCTTTCCCACGATCACCATGGATTACCACGCTTGGCCGATGTTGGCCAAGATTCTCCAGGCTTCGTCTATGTTTAATATTCTCCGCATATGTATTCTTCCGAGCGGTCACCGATCTGTCGAATTCTTGACCTATTATTCACTTCCTTCGATGATGGATTATGTTTCTTTTCCCGAAACTTCAGTGTCATTTAATCTTTATTCTATCTTTTTAGGTCAAATATCTCATTCCTAAGACCTATGGATTGATCCTAAGTGCAACAAAGTACTTGGTGAAGATTTGGTTAAAAAGGAACAAAACAAGGCAGACTGACCTTTCTAACTTAATTTGCATGCTTTGATCTCATATGGTCTCCAAATGACTCGTTCTGTAACTTGTTGGAAAGGTCATTCAAAGAGCTAAAACTTTGTAATTTACACCAAGAGCAAATTCGGAAGGTAAAATAGCGAAACAGGCATGAGAAACCTCTGTCGTATATGGATTCTTCATCGCGGTTGGTACGCTTATTCACGCATAACGACGCTTCTCCATGCTTCACGGCGGTCCTCACGCTTTCCCCAGATCAGCACGGATTACCACGCTTGGCCGATGTTGGCTAAGCTTCTCCAGGCTTCGTCAATGTTTCATATTCTCCGCATATGTATTCTTCCGAGCGATCACCGATCTGTCGAATTCTTGACCTATTATTCACTTCCTTCAATGATGGATTATGTTTGTTTTCCCGAAATTTCACTGTCATTTAATCTTTATTCTATCTTTTCAGGTCAAATATCACATTCCTAAGACTTATGGATTGATCCGAAGTGCAACAAAGTATTTAGAGAAGATTTGGTTAAAAAGGAAAAAAACAGGGCAGACTCACTTTTCAAACTTAATTTGCATGCTTAGATCACATATGGTTTCCAAATGGCTCGTTCTATAGCTTGTTGGAAAGCTAATTCAAAGAGCTGCAACTTTGTAGTTTACACCAAGAGCAAATTCGGAAGTTAAAATAGCGAAACGGGAATGAAAAGTCTCTGTCGTATATGTATTCTTCATCGCGATTGCTAGGCTTAATCACGCATAACGACGCTTCTTCATGCTTCGCGGCGGTCCTCACGCTTTCCCACGATCACCATGGATTACCACGCTTGGCCGATGTTGGCCAAGATTCTCCAGGCTTCGTCAATGTTTCATATTCTCCGCATATGTATTCTTCCGAGCAGTCACCGATCTGTCGAATTCTTGACCTATTATTCACTTCCTTCGATGATGGATTATGTTTGTTTTCCCGAAACTTCAGTGTCATTTAATCTTTATTCTATCTTTTCAGGTCAAATATCTCATTCCTAAGACCAATGGATTGATCCGAAGTGCAAAGTACTTGGTGAAGATTTGGTTAAAAAGGAACAAAACAGGGCAGACTGACCTTTCTAACTTAATTTCCATGCTTTGATCTCATATGGTCTCCAAATGGCTCGTTCTATAACTTGTTGGAAAGGTAATTCAAAGAGCTAAAACTTTGTAATTTACACCAAGAGCAAATTCGGAAGTTAAAATAGCGAAACCGGCATGAGAAACCTCTGTCGTATATGTATTCTTCATCGCGGTTGGTACGCTTATTCACGCATAACGACGCTTCTCCATGCTTCGCGGCGGTCGTCACGCTTTCCCCAGATCAGCACGGATTACCACGCTTGGCCGATGTTGGCTAAGCTTCTTCAGGCTTCGTCAATGTTTCATATTCTCCGCATATGTATTCTTCCGAGCGATCACCGATCTGTCGAATTCTTGACCTATTATTCACTTCCTTCGATGATGGATTATGTTTTTTTCCCGAAATTTCATTGTCATTTAATCTTTATTCTATCTTTTCAGGTCAAATATCACATTCCTAAGAGTTATGGATTGATCCGAAGTGCAACAAAGTATTTGGAGAAGATTTGGTTAAATAGGAAAAAAACAGGGCAGACTGACTTTCCCAAATTAATTTGCATGCTTAGATCTCATATGGTCTTCAAATGGCTCATTCTATAGCTTGTTGGAAAGCTAATTCAAAGAGCTACGACTTTGTAGTTAACACCAAGAGCAAATTCGGAAGTTAAAATAGCGAAACGGGCATGAGAAGTCTGTGTCGTATATGTATTCTTCATTGCGGTTGCTAGGCTTAATCACGCATAACGACGCTTCTTCATGCTTCGCGGCGGTCCTCACGCTTTCCCACGATCACCATGGATTACCACGCTTGGCCGATGTTGGCCAAGATTCTCCAGGCTTCGTCAATGTTTCATATTCTCCGCATATGTATTCTTCCGAGGGGTCACCGATCTGTCGAATTCTTGACCTATTATTCACTTCCTTCGATGATGGATTATGTTTGTTCTCCCGAAACTTTAGTGTCATTTAATCTTTATTCTATCTTTTCGGGTGAAATATCACATTCCTAAGACTTATGGATAGATCCGAAGTGCAACAAAGTATTTGGTGAAGATTTGGTTAAAAAGGAACAAAGGAGGACCGACTGACCTTTCAAACTTAATTTGCATGCTTAGATCTCATATGGTCTCCAAATGGCTCGTTCTATAGCTTGTTGGAAAGCTAATTCAAAGAGCTACAACTTTGTAGTTGACACCAAGAGCAAATTCGGAAGTAACAATAGCGAAACAGGAATGAGAAATCTCTGTCGTATATGTATTCTTCATCGCGGTTGCTAGGCTTAATCACGCATAACGACGCTTCTTCATGCTTCGCGGCGGTCCTCACGCTTTCCCACGATCACCATGGATTACCACGCTTGGCCGATGTTGGCCAAGATTCTCCAGGCTTCGTCAATGTTTCATATTCTCCGCATATGTATTCTTCCGAGCGGTCACCGATCTGTCGAATTCTTGACCTATTATTCACTTCCTTCGATGATGGATTATGTTTGTTTTCCCGAAACTTTAGTGTCATTTAATCTTTATTCTATCTTTTCAGGTGAAATATCACATTCCTAAGACTTATGGATAGATCCGAAGTGCAACAAAGTATTTGGTGAAGATTTGGTTAAAAAGGAATAAAGGAGGACCGACTGACCTTTCAAACTTAATTTGCATGCTTAGATCTCATATGGTCTCCAAATGGCTCGTTCTATAGCTTGTTCGAAAGCTAATTCAAGGAGCTACAACTTTGTAGTTTACACCAAGAGCAAATTCGGAAGTAACAAAAGCGAAACAGGAATGAGAAATCTATGTCGTATATGTATTCTTCATCGCGGTTGCTAGGCTTAATCACGCATAACGACGCTTCTTCATGCTTCGCGGCGGTCCTCACGCTTTCCCACGATCACCATGGATTACCACGCTTGGCCGATGTTGGCCAAGATTCTCCAGGCTTCGTCAATGTTTCATATTCTCCGCATATGTATACTTCCGAGCGGTCACCGATCCGTCGAATTCTTGACCTATTATTCACTTCCTTCGATGATGGATTATGTTTGTTTTCCCGAAACTTCAGTGTCATTTAATCTTTATTCTATCTTTTCAGGTCAAATATCTCATTCCTAAGACCAATGGATTGATCCGAAGTGCAAAGTACTTGGTGAAGATTTGGTTAAAAAGGAACAAAACAGGGCAGACTGACCTTTCTAACTTAATTTCCATGCTTTGATCTCATATGGTCTCCAAATGGCTCGTTCTATAACTTGTTGGAAAGGTAATTCAAAGAGCTAAAACTTTGTAATTTACACCAAGAGCAAATTCGGAAGTTAAAATAGCGAAACCGGCATGAGAAACCTCTGTCGTATATGTATTCTTCATCGCGGTTGGTACGCTTATTCACGCATAACAACGCTTCTCCATGCTTCGCGGCGAACCTCACGCTTTCCCCAGATCAGCACGGATTACCACGCTTGGCCGATGTTGGCTAAGCTTCTCCAGGCTTCGTCAATGTTTCATATTCTCCGCATATGTATTCTTCCGAGCGATCACCGATCTGTCGAATTCTTGACCTATTATTCACTTCCTTCGATGATGGATTATGTTTTTTTTCCCGAAATTTCATTGTCATTTAATCTTTATTCTATCTTTTCAGGTGAAATATCACATTCCTAAGACTTATGGATAGATCCGAAGTGCAACAAAGTATTTGGTGAAGATTTGGTTAGAAAGGAACAAAGGAGGACCGACTGACCTTTCAAACTTAATTTGCATGCTTAGATCTCATATGGTCTCCAAATGGCTCGTTCTATAGCTTGTTGGAAAGCTAATTCAAAGAGCTACAACTTTGTAGTTTACACCAAGAGCAAATTCGGAAGTTAAAATAGCGAAACGGGCATGAGAAGTCTGTGTCGTATATGTATTCTTCATCGCGGTTGCTAGGCTTAATCACGCATAACGACGCTTCTTCATGCTTCGCGGCGGTCCTCACGCTTTCCCACGATCACCATGGATTACCACGCTTGGCCGATGTTGGCCAAGATTCTCCAGGCTTCGTCAATGTTTCATATTCTCCGCATATGTATTCTTCCGAGGGGTCACCGATCTGTCGAATTCTTGACCTATTATTCACTTCCTTCGATGATGGATTATGTTTGTTCTCCCGAAACTTTAGTGTCATTTAATCTTTATTCTATCTTTTCGGGTGAAATATCACATTCCTAAGACTTATGGATAGATCCGAAGTGCAACAAAGTATTTGGTGAAGATTTGGTTAAAAAGGAACAAAGGAGGACCGACTGACCTTTCAAACTTAATTTGCATGCTTAGATCTCATATGGTCTCCAAATGGCTCGTTCTATAGCTTGTTGGAAAGCTTATTCAAAGAGCTACAACTTTGTAGTTGACACCAAGAGCAAATTCGGAAGTAACAATAGCGAAACAGGAATGAGAAATCTCTGTCGTATATGTATTCTTCATCGCGGTTGCTAGGCTTAATCACGCATAACGACGCTTCTTCATGCTTCGCGGCGGTCCTCACGCTTTCCCACGATCACCATGGATTACCACGCTTGGCCGATGTTGGCCAAGATTCTCCAGGCTTCGTCAATGTTTCATATTCTCCGCATATGTATTCTTCCGAGCGGTCACCGATCTGTCGAATTCTTGACCTATTATTCACTTCCTTCGATGATGGATTATGTTTGTTTTCCCGAAACTTTAGTGTCATTTAATCTTTATTCTATCTTTTCAGGTCAAATATCTCATTCCTAAGACCTATGGATTAATCCGAAGTGCAACAAAGTACTTGGTGAAGATTTGGTTAAAAAGGAACAAAACAGGGCAGACTGACCTTTCTAACTTAATTTGCATGCTTTGATCTCATATGGTCTCCAAATGGCTCGTTCTATAACTTGTTGGAAAGGTAATTCAAAGAGCTAAAACTTTGTAATTTACACCAAGAGCAAATTCGGAAGTTAAAATAGCGAAACAGGCATGAGAAACCTCTGTCGTATATGTATTCTTCATCGCGGTTGGTACGCTTATTCACTCATAACGACGCTTCTCCATGCTTCGGGGCGGTCCTCACGCTTTCCCCGGATAAGCACGGATTGCCACGCTTGGCCGATGTTGGCTAAGCTTCTCCAGGCTTCGTCAATGTTTCATATTCTCCTCATATGTATTCTTCCGAGCGATCACCGATCTGTCGAATTCTTGACCTATTATTCACTTCCTTCGATGATGGATTAAGTTTTTTTTCCCGAAATTTCATTGTCATTTAATCTTTATTCTATCTTTTCAGGTCAAATATCACATTCCTCAGACTTATGGATTGATCCGAAGTGCAACAAAGTATTTGGAGAAGATTTGGTTAAAAAGGAAAAAAACAGGGCAGACTGACTTTTCGAACTTAATTTGCATGGTTAGATCTCATATGGTCTCCAAATGGCTCGTTCTATAGCTTGTTGGAAAGCTAATTCAAAGAGCTACAACTTTGTAGTTTACACCAAGAGCAAATTCGGAAGTTAAAATAGCGAAACGGGCATGAGAAGTCTCTGTCGTATATGTATTCTTCATCGCGGTTGCTAGGCTTATTCACGTATAACGACGCTTGTTCTTGCTTTGCGGCGGTCCTCACGCTTTCCCACGATCACCATGGATTATCACGCTTGGCCGATGTTTGCCAAGATTCTCCAGGCTTCGTCAATGTTTCATATTCTCCGCATATGTATTCTTCCGAGCGGTCACCGATCTGTCGAATTCTTGACCTATTCTTCACTTCCTTCGATGATGGATTATGTTTGTTTTCCCGAAATTTCTGTGTCATTGAATCTTTATTCTATCTTTTCAGGTGAAATATCACATTCCTAAGACTTATGGATAGATCCGATGTGCAACAAAGTATTTGGTGAAGATTTGGTTAAAAAGGAACAAAGGAGGACCGACTGACCTTTCAAACTTAATTTGCATGCTTAGATCTCATATGGTCTCCAAATGGCTCGTTCTATAGCTTGTTGGAAAGCTAATTCAAAGAGCTACAACTTTGTAGTTTACACCAAGAGCAAATTCGGAAGTTAAAATAGCAAAACGGGAATGAGAAGTCTCTGTCGTATATGTATTCTTCATCGCGGTTGCTAGGCTTAATCACGCATAACGACACTTCTTCATGCTTCGCGGCGGTCCTCACGCTTTCCCACGATCACCATGGATTACCACGCTTGGCCGATGTTGGCCACGATTCTCCAGGCTTCGTCAATGTTTCATATTCTCCGCATATGTATTCTTCCGAGCGATCACCGATCTGTCGAATTCTTGACCTATTATTCACTTCCTTCGATGATGGATTATGTTTGTTTTCCCGAAATTTCATTGTCATTTAATCTTTATTCTATCTTTTCAGGTCAAATATCACATTCCTAAGACTTATGGATTGATCCGAAGTGCAACAAAGTATTTGGAGAAGATTTGGTTAAAAAGAAAAAAAACAGGGCAGACTGACTTTTTTAACTTAATTTGCATGCTTAGATCTCATATGGTCTCCAAATGGCTCGTTCTATAGCTTGTTGGAAAGCTAATTGAAAGAGCTACAACTTTGTAGTTTACACCAAGAGCAAATTCGGAAGTTAAAATAGCGAAACGGGTATGAGAAGTCTCTGTCGTATATGTATTCTTCATCGCGGTTGCTAGGCTTAATCACGCATAACGACGCTTCTTCATGCTTCGCGGCGGTCCTCACGCTTTGCCACGATCACCATGGATTACCACGCTTGGCCGATGTTGGCCAAGATTCTCCAGGCTTCGTCAATGTTTCATATTCTCCGCATATGTATTCTTCGAAGCGGTCACCGATCTGTCGAATTCTTGACCTATTATTCACTTCCTTCGATGAGGGATTATGTTTGTTTTCCCGAAATTTCAGTGTCATTTAATCTTTATTCTATCTTTTCAGGTCAAATATCACATTCCTAAGACTTATGGATTGATCCGAAGTGCAACAATGTATTTGTTGAACATTTCGTTAAAAAGGAACAAAAGAGGGCATACTATTCGAACTTAATTTTCTGGCTTAGATCTCATATGGTCTCCAAATGGCTCGTTCTATAGCTTGTTGGAAAGGTAATTCAAAGAGCTACAACTTTGTAGTTTACACCAAGTGCAAATTCGGAAGTTAAAATAGCGAAACGGGAATGAAAAGTCTCTGTCGTATATGTATTCTTCATCGCGGTTGCTAGGCGTAATCACGCATAACGACGCTTCTTCATGCTTCGCGGCGGTCCTCACACTTTCCCACGATCACCATGAATTACCACGCTTGGCTGATGTTGGCCAAGATTCTCCAGGCTTCGTCAATGTTTCATATTCTCCGCATATGTATTCTTCCGAGCGATCACCGATCTGTCGAATTCTTGACCTATTATTCACTTCCTTCGATGATGGATTATGTTTGTTTTCCCGAAATTTCATTGTCATTTAATCTTTATTCTATCTTTTCAGGTCAAATATCACATTCCTAAGACTTATGGATTGATCCGAAGTGCAACAAAGTATTTGGAGAAGATTTGGTTAAAAAGGAAAAAAACAGGGCAGACTGACTTTTCGAACTTAATTTGCATGCTTAGATCTCATATGGTCTCCAAATGGCTCGTTCTATAACTTGTTGGAAAGGTAATTCAAAGAGCTAAAACTTTGTAATTTACACCAAGAGCAAATTCGGAAGTTAAAATAGCGAAACAGGCATGAGAAAACTCTGTCGTATATGTATTCTTCATCGCGGTTGGTACGCTTATTCACGCATAACGACGCTTCTCCATGCTTCGCGGCGGTCCTCACGCTTTCCCCAGATCAGCACGGATTGCCACGCTTGGCCGATGTTGGCTAAGCTTCTCCAGGCTTCGTCAATGTTTCATATTCTCCGCATATGTATTCTTCCGAGCGATCACCGATCTGTCGAATTCTTGACCTATTATTCACTTCCTTCGATGATGGATTAAGTTTTTTTTCCCGAAATTTCATTGTCATTTAATCTTTATTCTATCTTTTCAGGTCAAATATCACATTCCTAAGACTTATGGATTGATCCGAAGTGCAACAAAGTATTTGGAGAAGATTTGGTTAAAAAGGAAAAAAACAGGGCAGACTGACTTTTCGAACTTAATTTGCATGCTTAGATCTCATATGGTCTCCAAATGGCTCGTTCTATAGCTTGTTAGAAAGCTAATTCAAAGAGCTACAACTTTGTCATTTACACAAAGAGCAAATTCGGAAGTTAAAATAGCGAAACGGGCATGAGAAGTCTCTGTCGTATATGTATTCTTCATCGCGGTTGCTAGGCTTAATCACGCATAACGACGCTTCTTCATGCTTCGCAGCGGCCCTCACGCTTCTTCATGCTTCGCGGCGGTCCTCACGCTTTCCCACGATCACCATGGATTACCACGCTTGGCCGATGTTGGCCACGATTCTCCAGGCTTCGTCAATGTTTCATATTCTCCGCATATGTATTCTTCCGAGCGATCACCGATCTGTCGAATTCTTGACCTATTATTCACTTCCTTCGATGATGGATTATGTTTGTTTTCCCGAAATTTCATTGTCATTTAATCTTTATTCTATCTTTTCAGGTCAAATATCACATTCCTAAGACTTATGGATTGATCCGAAGTGCAACAAAGTATTTGGAGAAGATTTGGTTAAAAAGAAAAAAAACAGGGCGGACTGACTTTTTTAACTTAATTTGCATGCTTAGATCTCATATGGTCTCCAAATGGCTCGTTCTATAGCTTGTTGGAAAGCTAATTCAAAGAGCTACAACTTTGTAGTTTACACCAAGAGCAAATTCGGAAGTTAAAATAGCGAAACGGGTATGAGAAGTCTCTGTCGTATATGTATTCTTCATCGCGGTTGCTAGGCTTAATCACGCATAACGACGCTTCTTCATGCTTCGCGGCGGTCCTCACGCTTTGCCACGATCACCATGGATTACCACGCTTGGCCGATGTTGGCCAAGATTCTCCAGGCTTCGTCAATGTTTCATATTCTCCGCATATGTATTCTTCGAAGCGGTCACCGATCTGTCGAATTCTTGACCTATTATTCACTTCCTTCGATGAGGGATTATGTTTGTTTTCCCGAAATTTCAGTGTCATTTAATCTTTATTCTATCTTTTCAGGTCAAATATCACATTCCTAAGACTTATGGATTGATCCGAAGTGCAACAATGTATTTGTTGAACATTTCGTTAAAAAGGAACAAAAGAGGGCATACTAACTTTTCGAACTTAATTTTCTGGCTTAGATCTCATATGGTCTCCAAATGGCTCGTTCTATAGCTTGTTGGAAAGGTAATTCAAAGAGCTACAACTTTGTAGTTTACACCAAGTGCAAATTCGGAAGTTAAAATAGCGAAACGGGAATGAAAAGTCTCTGTCGTATATGTATTCTTCATCGCGGTTGCTAGGCGTAATCACGCATAACGACGCTTCTTCATGCTTCGCGGCGGTCCTCACACTTTCCCACGATCACCATGAATTACCACGCTTGGCTGATGTTGGCCAAGATTCTCCAGGCTTCGTCAATGTTTCATATTCTCCGCATATGTATTCTTCCGAGCGATCACCGATCTGTCGAATTCTTGACCTATTATTCACTTCCTTCGATGATGGATTATGTTTGTTTTCCCGAAATTTCATTGTCATTTAATCTTTATTCTATCTTTTCAGGTCAAATATCACATTCCTAAGACTTATGGATTGATCCGAAGTGCAACAAAGTATTTGGAGAAGATTTCGTTAAAAAGGAAAAAAACAGGGCAGACTGACTTTTCGAACTTAATTTGCATGCTTAGATCTCATATGGTCTCCAAATGGCTCGTTCTATAACTTGTTGGAAAGGTAATTCAAAGAGCTAAAACTTTGTAATTTACACCAAGAGCAAATTCGGAAGTTAAAATAGCGAAACAGGCATGAGAAAACTCTGTCGTATATGTATTCTTCATCGCGGTTGGTACGCTTATTCACGCATAACGACGCTTCTCCATGCTTCGCGGCGGTCCTCACGCTTTCCCCAGATCAGCACGGATTGCCACGCTTGGCCGATGTTGGCTAAGCTTCTCCAGGCTTCGTCAATGTTTCATATTCTCCGCATATGTATTCTTCCGAGCGATCACCGATCTGTCGAATTCTTGACCTATTATTCACTTCCTTCGATGATGGATTAAGTTTTTTTTCCCGAAATTTCAGTGTCATTTAATCTTTATTCTATCTTTTCAGGTCAAATATCACATTCCTAAGACTTATGGATTGATCCGAAGTGCAACAAAGTATTTGGAGAAGATTTGGTTAAAAAGGAAAAAAACAGGGCAGACTGACTTTTCGAACTTAATTTGCATGCTTAGATCTCATATGGTCTCCAAATGGCTCGTTCTATAGCTTGTTAGAAAGCTAATTCAAAGAGCTACAACTTTGTAATTTACACAAAGAGCAAATTCGGAAGTTAAAATAGCGAAACGGGCATGAGAAGTCTCTGTCGTATATGTATTCTTCATCGCGGTTGCTATGCTTAATCACGCATAACGACGCTTCTTCATGCTTCGCAGCGGCCCTCACGCTTTCCCACGATCACCATGGATTACCACGCTTGGCCGATGTTGGCTAAGATTCTCCAGGCCTCGTCATTGTTTCATATTCTCCGCATATGTATTCTTCCGAGCGGTCACCGATCTGTCGAATTCTTGACCTATTATTCACTTCCTTCGATGATGGATTATGTTTGTTTTCCCAAAACTTTAGTGTCATTTAATCTTTATTCTATCTTTTCAGGTGAAATATCACATTCCTAAGACTTATGGATAGATCCGAAGTGCAACAAAGTATTTGGTGAAGATTTGGTTAAAAAGGAACAAAGGAGGACCGACTGAATTTGCATGCTTAGATATCATATGGTCTCCAAATGGCTCGTTCTATAGCTTGTTGGAAAGCTAATTCAAAGAGCTACAACTTTGTAGTTTACACCAATAGCAAATTCGGAAGTTAAAATAGCAAAACGGGAATGAGAAGTCTCTGTCGTATATGTATTCTTCATCGCGGTTGCTAGGCTTAATCACGCATAACAACGCTTCTTCATGCTTCGCGGCGGTCCTCACGCTTTCCCACGATCACCATGGATTACCACCCTTGGCCGATGTTGGCCACGATTCTCCAGGCTTCGTCAATGTTTCATATTCTCCGCATATGTATTCTTCCGAGCGGTCACCGATCTGTCGAATTCTTGACCTATTATTCACTTCCTTCGATGATGGATTATGTTTGTTTTCCCGAAACTTCAGTGTCATTTAATCTTTATTCTATCTTTTCAGGTCAAATATCTCATTCCTAAGACCTATGGATTTATCCGAAGTGCAACAAAGTACTTGGTGAAGATTTGGTTAAAAAGGAACAAAACAGGGCAGACTGACCTTTCTAACTTAATTTGCATGCTTTGATCTCATATGGTCTCCAAATGGCTCGTTCTATAACTTGTTGGAAAGGTAATTCAAAGAGCTAAAACTTTGTAATTTACACCAAGAGCAAATTCGGAAGTTAAAATAGCGAAACAGGCATGAGAAACCTCTGTCGTATATGTATTCTTCATCGAGGTTGGTACGCTTATTCACGCATAACGACGCTTCTCCATGCTTCGCGGCGGTCCTCACGCTTTCCCCAGATCAGCACGGATTACCACGCTTGGCCGATGTTGGCCAAGCTTCTCCAGGCTTCGTCAATGTTTCATATTCTCCGCATATGTATTCTTCCGAGCGATCACCGATCTGTCGAATTCTTGACCTATTATTCACTTCCTTCGATGATGGATTATGTTTGTTTTCCCGAAATTTCATTGTCATTTAATCTTTATTCTATCTTTTCAGGTCAAATATCACATTCCTAACACTTATGGATTGATCCGAAGTGCAACAAAGTATTTGGAGAAGATTTGGTTAAAAAGGAAAAAAACAGGGCAGACTGACTTTTTTAACTTAATTTGCATGCTTAGATCTCATATGGTATCGAAATGGCTCGTTCTATAGCTTGTTGGAAAGCTGATTCAAAGAGCTACAACTTTGTAGTTTACATTAAGAGCAAATTCGGAAGTTAAAATAGCAAAACGGGTATGAGAAGTCTCTGTCGTATATGTATTCTTCATCGCGGTTGCTAGGCTTAATCACGCATAACGACGCTTCTTCATGCTTCGCGGCGGTCCTCACGCTTTGCCACGATCACCATGGATTACCACGCTTGGCCGATATTGGCCAAGATTCTCCAGGCTTCGTCAATGTTTCATATTCTCCGCATATGTATTCTTCCGAGCGGTCACCGATCTGTCGAATTCTTGACCTATTATTCACTTCCTTCGATGATGCATTATGTTTGTTTTCCCGAAATTTCAGTGTCATTTAATCTTTATTCTATCTTTTCAGGTCAAATATCACATTCCTAAGACTTAAGGATTGATCCGAAGTGCAACAAAGTATTTGGTGAAGATTTCGTTAAAAAGGAACAAAAGAGGGCATACTGACTTTTCGAACTTAATTTTCTGGCTTAGATCTCCTATGGTCTCCAAATCGCTCGTTCTATAGCTTGTTGGAAAGGTAATTCAAAGAGCTACAACTTTGTAGTTTACACCAAGTGCAAATTCGGAAGTTAAAATAGCGAAACGGGTATGAGAAGTCTCTGTCGTATATGTATTCTTCATCGCGGTTGCTAGGCTTAATCACGCATAACGACGCTTCTTCATGCTTCGCGGCGGTCCTCACGCTTTGCCACGATCACCATGGATTACCACGCTTGGCCGATGTTGGCCAAGATTCTCCAGGCTTCGTCAATGTTTCATATTCTCCGCATATGTATTCTTCGAAGCGGTCACCGATCTGTCGAATTCTTGACCTATTATTCACTTCCTTCGATGAGGGATTATGTTTGTTTTCCCGAAATTTCAGTGTCATTTAATCTTTATTCTATCTTTTCAGGTCAAATATCACATTCCTAAGACTTATGGATTGATCCGAAGTGCAACAATGTATTTGTTGAACATTTCGTTAAAAAGGAACAAAAGAGGGCATACTAACTTTTCGAACTTAATTTTCTGGCTTAGATCTCATATGGTCTCCAAATGGCTCGTTCTATAGCTTGTTGGAAAGGTAATTCAAAGAGCTACAACTTTGTAGTTTACACCAAGTGCAAATTCGGAAGTTAAAATAGCGAAACGGGAATGAAAAGTCTCTGTCGTATATGTATTCTTCATCGCGGTTGCTAGGCGTAATCACGCATAACGACGCTTCTTCATGCTTCGCGGCGGTCCTCACACTTTCCCACGATCACCATGAATTACCACGCTTGGCTGATGTTGGCCAAGATTCTCCAGGCTTCGTCAATGTTTCATATTCTCCGCATATGTATTCTTCCGAGCGATCACCGATCTGTCGAATTCTTGACCTATTATTCACTTCCTTCGATGATGGATTATGTTTGTTTTCCCGAAATTTCATTGTCATTTAATCTTTATTCTATCTTTTCAGGTCAAATATCACATTCCTAAGACTTATGGATTGATCCGAAGTGCAACAAAGTATTTGGAGAAGATTTCGTTAAAAAGGAAAAAAACAGGACAGACTGACTTTTCGAACTTAATTTGCATGCTTAGATCTCATATGGTCTCCAAATGGCTCGTTCTATAACTTGTTGGAAAGGTAATTCAAAGAGCTAAAACTTTGTAATTTACACCAAGAGCAAATTCGGAAGTTAAAATAGCGAAACAGGCATGAGAAAACTCTGTCGTATATGTATTCTTCATCGCGGTTGGTACGCTTATTCACGCATAACGACGCTTCTCCATGCTTCGCGGCGGTCCTCACGCTTTCCCCAGATCAGCACGGATTGCCACGCTTGGCCGATGTTGGCTAAGCTTCTCCAGGCTTCGTCAATGTTTCATATTCTCCGCATATGTATTCTTCCGAGCGATCACCGATCTGTCGAATTCTTGACCTATTATTCACTTCCTTCGATGATGGATTAAGTTTTTTTTCCCGAAATTTCAGTGTCATTTAATCTTTATTCTATCTTTTCAGGTCAAATATCACATTCCTAAGACTTATGGATTGATCCGAAGTGCAACAAAGTATTTGGAGAAGATTTGGTTAAAAAGGAAAAAAACAGGGCAGACTGACTTTTCGAACTTAATTTGCATGCTTAGATCTCATATGGTCTCCAAATGGCTCGTTCTATAGCTTGTTAGAAAGCTAATTCAAAGAGCTACAACTTTGTAATTTACACAAAGAGCAAATTCGGAAGTTAAAATAGCGAAACGGGCATGAGAAGTCTCTGTCGTATATGTATTCTTCATCGCGGTTGCTATGCTTAATCACGCATAACGACGCTTCTTCATGCTTCGCAGCGGCCCTCACGCTTTCCCACGATCACCATGGATTACCACGCTTGGCCGATGTTGGCTAAGATTCTCCAGGCCTCGTCATTGTTTCATATTCTCCGCATATGTATTCTTCCGAGCGGTCACCGATCTGTCGAATTCTTGACCTATTATTCACTTCCTTCGATGATGGATTATGTTTGTTTTCCCAAAACTTTAGTGTCATTTAATCTTTATTCTATCTTTTCAGGTGAAATATCACATTCCTAAGACTTATGGATAGATCCGAAGTGCAACAAAGTATTTGGTGAAGATTTGGTTAAAAAGGAACAAAGGAGGACCGACTGAATTTGCATGCTTAGATATCATATGGTCTCCAAATGGCTCGTTCTATAGCTTGTTGGAAAGCTAATTCAAAGAGCTACAACTTTGTAGTTTACACCAATAGCAAATTCGGAAGTTAAAATAGCAAAACGGGAATGAGAAGTCTCTGTCGTATATGTATTCTTCATCGCGGTTGCTAGGCTTAATCACGCATAACAACGCTTCTTCATGCTTCGCGGCGGTCCTCACGCTTTCCCACGATCACCATGGATTACCACCCTTGGCCGATGTTGGCCACGATTCTCCAGGCTTCGTCAATGTTTCATATTCTCCGCATATGTATTCTTCCGAGCGGTCACCGATCTGTCGAATTCTTGACCTATTATTCACTTCCTTCGATGATGGATTATGTTTGTTTTCCCGAAACTTCAGTGTCATTTAATCTTTATTCTATCTTTTCAGGTCAAATATCTCATTCCTAAGACCTATGGATTTATCCGAAGTGCAACAAAGTACTTGGTGAAGATTTGGTTAAAAAGGAACAAAACAGGGCAGACTGACCTTTCTAACTTAATTTGCATGCTTTGATCTCATATGGTCTCCAAATGGCTCGTTCTATAACTTGTTGGAAAGGTAATTCAAAGAGCTAAAACTTTGTAATTTACACCAAGAGCAAATTCGGAAGTTAAAATAGCGAAACAGGCATGAGAAACCTCTGTCGTATATGTATTCTTCATCGAGGTTGGTACGCTTATTCACGCATAACGACGCTTCTCCATGCTTCGCGGCGGTCCTCACGCTTTCCCCAGATCAGCACGGATTACCACGCTTGGCCGATGTTGGCCAAGCTTCTCCAGGCTTCGTCAATGTTTCATATTCTCCGCATATGTATTCTTCCGAGCGATCACCGATCTGTCGAATTCTTGACCTATTATTCACTTCCTTCGATGATGGATTATGTTTGTTTTCCCGAAATTTCATTGTCATTTAATCTTTATTCTATCTTTTCAGGTCAAATATCACATTCCTAACACTTATGGATTGATCCGAAGTGCAACAAAGTATTTGGAGAAGATTTGGTTAAAAAGGAAAAAAACAGGGCAGACTGACTTTTTTAACTTAATTTGCATGCTTAGATCTCATATGGTATCCAAATGGCTCGTTCTATAGCTTGTTGGAAAGCTGATTCAAAGAGCTACAACTTTGTAGTTTACATTAAGAGCAAATTCGGAAGTTAAAATAGCAAAACGGGTATGAGAAGTCTCTGTCGTATATGTATTCTTCATCGCGGTTGCTAGGCTTAATCACGCATAACGACGCTTCTTCATGCTTCGCGGCGGTCCTCACGCTTTGCCACGATCACCATGGATTACCACGCTTGGCCGATATTGGCCAAGATTCTCCAGGCTTCGTCAATGTTTCATATTCTCCGCATATGTATTCTTCCGAGCGGTCACCGATCTGTCGAATTCTTGACCTATTATTCACTTCCTTCGATGATGCATTATGTTTGTTTTCCCGAAATTTCAGTGTCATTTAATCTTTATTCTATCTTTTCAGGTCAAATATCACATTCCTAAGACTTAAGGATTGATCCGAAGTGCAACAAAGTATTTGGTGAAGATTTCGTTAAAAAGGAACAAAAGAGGGCATACTGACTTTTCGAACTTAATTTTCTGGCTTAGATCTCATATGGTCTCCAAATCGCTCGTTCTATAGCTTGTTGGAAAGGTAATTCAAAGAGCTACAACTTTGTAGTTTACACCAAGTGCAAATTCGGAAGTTAAAATAGCGAAACGGGTATGAGAAGTCTCTGTCGTATATGTATTCTTCATCGCGGTTGCTAGGCTTAATCACGCATAACGACGCTTCTTCATGCTTCGCGGCGGTCCTCACGCTTTGCCACGATCACCATGGATTACCACGCTTGGCCGATGTTGGCCAAGATTCTCCAGGCTTCGTCAATGTTTCATATTCTCCGCATATGTATTCTTCGAAGCGGTCACCGATCTGTCGAATTCTTGACCTATTATTCACTTCCTTCGATGAGGGATTATGTTTGTTTTCCCGAAATTTCAGTGTCATTTAATCTTTATTCTATCTTTTCAGGTCAAATATCACATTCCTAAGACTTATGGATTGATCCGAAGTGCAACAATGTATTTGTTGAACATTTCGTTAAAAAGGAACAAAAGAGGGCATACTAACTTTTCGAACTTAATTTTCTGGCTTAGATCTCATATGGTCTCCAAATGGCTCGTTCTATAGCTTGTTGGAAAGGTAATTCAAAGAGCTACAACTTTGTAGTTTACACCAAGTGCAAATTCGGAAGTTAAAATAGCGAAACGGGAATGAAAAGTCTCTGTCGTATATGTATTCTTCATCGCGGTTGCTAGGCGTAATCACGCATAACGACGCTTCTTCATGCTTCGCGGCGGTCCTCACACTTTCCCACGATCACCATGAATTACCACGCTTGGCTGATGTTGGCCAAGATTCTCCAGGCTTCGTCAATGTTTCATATTCTCCGCATATGTATTCTTCCGAGCGATCACCGATCTGTCGAATTCTTGACCTATTATTCACTTCCTTCGATGATGGATTATGTTTGTTTTCCCGAAATTTCATTGTCATTTAATCTTTATTCTATCTTTTCAGGTCAAATATCACATTCCTAAGACTTATGGATTGATCCGAAGTGCAACAAAGTATTTGGAGAAGATTTGGTTAAAAAGGAAAAAAACAGGGCAGACTGACTTTTCGAACTTAATTTGCATGCTTAGATCTCATATGGTCTCCAAATGGCTCGTTCTATAACTTGTTGGAAAGGTAATTCAAAGAGCTAAAACTTTGTAATTTACACCAAGAGCAAATTCGGAAGTTAAAATAGCGAAACAGGCATGAGAAAACTCTGTCGTATATGTATTCTTCATCGCGGTTGGTACGCTTATTCACGCATAACGACGCTTCTCCATGCTTCGCGGCGGTCCTCACGCTTTCCCCAGATCAGCACGGATTGCCACGCTTGGCCGATGTTGGCTAAGCTTCTCCAGGCTTCGTCAATGTTTCATATTCTCCGCATATGTATTCTTCCGAGCGATCACCGATCTGTCGAATTCTTGACCTATTATTCACTTCCTTCGATGATGGATTAAGTTTTTTTTCCCGAAATTTCATTGTCATTTAATCTTTATTCTATCTTTTCAGGTCAAATATCACATTCCTAAGACTTATGGATTGATCCGAAGTGCAACAAAGTATTTGGAGAAGATTTGGTTAAAAAGGAAAAAAACAGGGCAGACTGACTTTTCGAACTTAATTTGCATGTTTAGATCTCATATGGTCTCCAAATGGCTCGTTCTATAGCTTGTTAGAAGCTAATTCAAAGAGCTACAACTTTGTAATTTACACAAAGAGCAAATTCGGAAGTTAAAATAGCGAAACGGGCATGAGAAGTCTCTGTCGTATATGTATTCTTCATCGCGGTTGCTAGGCTTAATCACGCATAACGACGCTTCTTCATGCTTCGCAGCGGCCCTCACGCTTTCCCACGATCACCATGGATTACCACGCTTGGCCGATGTTGGCTTAGATTCTCCAGGCCTCGTCATTGTTTCATATTCTCCGCATATGTATTCTTCCGAGCGGTCACCGATCTGTCGAATTCTTGACCTATTATTCACTTCCTTCGATGATGGATTATGTTTGTTTTCCCAAAACTTTAGTGTCATTTAATCTTTATTCTATCTTTTCAAGTGAAATATCACATTCCTAAGACTTATGGATAGATCCGAAGTGCAACAAAGTATTTGGTGAAGATTTGGTTAAAAAGGAACAAAGGAGGACCGACTGAATTTGCATGCTTAGATATCATATGGTCTCCAAATGGCTCGTTCTATAGCTTGTTGGAAAGCTAATTCAAAGAGCTACAACTTTGTAGTTTACACCAATAGCAAATTCGAAAGTTAAAATAGCAAAACGGGAATGAGAAGTCTCTGTCGTATATGTATTCTTCATCGCGGTTGCTAGGCTTAATCACGCATAACGACGCTTCTTCATGCTTCGCGGCGGTCCTCACGCTTTCCCACGATCACCATGGATTACCACCCTTGGCCGATGTTGGCCACGATTCTCCAGGCTTCGTCAATGTTTCATATTCTCCGCATATGTATTCTTCCGAGCGGTCACCGATCTGTCGAATTCTTGACCTATTATTCACTTCCTTCGATGATGGATTATGTTTGTTTTCCCGAAACTTCAGTGTCATTTAATCTTTATTCTATCTTTTCAGGTCAAATATCTCATTCCTAAGACCTATGGATTTATCCGAAGTGCAACAAAGTACTTGGTGAAGATTTGGTTAAAAAGGAACAAAACAGGGCAGACTGACCTTTCTAACTTAATTTGCATGCTTTGATCTCATATGGTCTCCAAATGGCTCGTTCTATAACTTGTTGGAAAGGTAATTCAAAGAGCTAAAACTTTGTAATTTACACCAAGAGCAAATTCGGAAGTTAAAATAGCGAAACAGGCATGAGAAACCTCTGTCGTATATGTATTCTTCATCGAGGTTGGTACGCTTATTCACGCATAACGACGCTTCTCCATGCTTCGCGGCGGTCCTCACGCTTTCCCCAGATCAGCACGGATTACCACGCTTGGCCGATGTTGGCCAAGCTTCTCCAGGCTTCGTCAATGTTTCATATTCTCCGCATATGTATTCTTCCGAGCGATCACCGATCTGTCGAATTCTTGACCTATTATTCACTTCCTTCGATGATGGATTATGTTTGTTTTCCCGAAATTTCATTGTCATTTAATCTTTATTCTATCTTTTCAGGTCAAATATCACATTCCTAACACTTATGGATTGATCCGAAGTGCAACAAAGTATTTGGAGAAGATTTGGTTAAAAAGGAAAAAAACAGGGCAGACTGACTTTTTTAACTTAATTTGCATGCTTAGATCTCATATGGTATCTAAATGGCTCGTTCTATAGCTTGTTGGAAAGCTAATTCAAAGAGCTACAACTTTGTAGTTTACATTAAGAGCAAATTCGGAAGTTAAAATAGCAAAACGGGTATGAGAAGTCTCTGTCGTATATGTATTCTTCATCGCGGTTGCTAGGCTTAATCACGCATAACGACGCTTCTTCATGCTTCGCGGCGGTCCTCACGCTTTGCCACGATCACCATGGATTACCACGCTTGGCCGATATTGGCCAAGATTCTCCAGGCTTCGTCAATGTTTCATATTCTCCGCATATGTATTCTTCCGAGCGGTCACCGATCTGTCGAATTCTTGACCTATTATTCACTTCCTTCGATGATGCATTATGTTTGTTTTCCCGAAATTTCAGTGTCATTTAATCTTTATTCTATCTTTTCAGGTCAAATATCACATTCCTAAGACTTAAGGATTGATCCGAAGTGCAACAAAGTATTTGGTGAAGATTTCGTTAAAAAGGAACAAAAGAGGGCATACTGACTTTTCGAACTTAATTTTCTGGCTTAGATCTCATATGGTCTCCAAATCGCTCGTTCTATAGCTTGTTGGAAAGGTAATTCAAAGAGCTACAACTTTGTAGTTTACACCAAGTGCAAATTCGGAAGTTAAAATAGCGAAACGGGTATGAGAAGTCTCTGTCGTATATGTATTCTTCATCGCGGTTGCTAGGCTTAATCACGCATAACGACGCTTCTTCATGCTTCGCGGCGGTCCTCACGCTTTGCCACGATCACCATGGATTACCACGCTTGGCCGATGTTGGCCAAGATTCTCCAGGCTTCGTCAATGTTTCATATTCTCCGCATATGTATTCTTCGAAGCGGTCACCGATCTGTCGAATTCTTGACCTATTATTCACTTCCTTCGATGAGGGATTATGTTTGTTTTCCCGAAATTTCAGTGTCATTTAATCTTTATTCTATCTTTTCAGGTCAAATATCACATTCCTAAGACTTATGGATTGATCCGAAGTGCAACAATGTATTTGTTGAACATTTCGTTAAAAAGGAACAAAAGAGGGCATACTAACTTTTCGAACTTAATTTTCTGGCTTAGATCTCATATGGTCTCCAAATGGCTCGTTCTATAGCTTGTTGGAAAGGTAATTCAAAGAGCTTCAACTTTGTAGTTTACACCAAGTGCAAATTCGGAAGTTAAAATAGCGAAACGGGAATGAAAAGTCTCTGTCGTATATGTATTCTTCATCGCGGTTGCTAGGCGTAATCACGCATAACGACGCTTCTTCATGCTTCGCGGCGGTCCTCACACTTTCCCACGATCACCATGAATTACCACGCTTGGCTGATGTTGGCCAAGATTCTCCAGGCTTCGTCAATGTTTCATATTCTCCGCATATGTATTCTTCCGAGCGATCACCGATCTGTCGAATTCTTGACCTATTATTCACTTCCTTCGATGATGGATTATGTTTGTTTTCCCGAAATTTCATTGTCATTTAATCTTTATTCTATCTTTTCAGGTCAAATATCACATTCCTAAGACTTATGGATTGATCCGAAGTGCAACAAAGTATTTGGAGAAGATTTGGTTAAAAAGGAAAAAAACAGGGCAGACTGACTTTTCGAACTTAATTTGCATGCTTAGATCTCATATGGTCTCCAAATGGCTCGTTCTATAACTTGTTGGAAAGGTAATTCAAAGAGCTAAAACTTTGTAATTTACACCAAGAGCAAATTCGGAAGTTAAAATAGCGAAACAGGCATGAGAAAACTCTGTCGTATATGTATTCTTCATCGCGGTTGGTACGCTTATTCACGCATAACGACGCTTCTCCATGCTTCGCGGCGGTCCTCACGCTTTCCCCAGATCAGCACGGATTGCCACGCTTGGCCGATGTTGGCTAAGCTTCTCCAGGCTTCGTCAATGTTTCATATTCTCCGCATATGTATTCTTCCGAGCGATCACCGATCTGTCGAATTCTTGACCTATTATTCACTTCCTTCGATGATGGATTAAGTTTTTTTTCCCGAAATTTCATTGTCATTTAATCTGTATTCTATCTTTTCAGGTCAAATATCACATTCCTAAGACTTATGGATTGATCCGAAGTGCAACAAAGTATTTGGAGAAGATTTGGTTAAAAAGGAAAAAAACAGGGCAGACTGACTTTTCGAACTTAATTTGCATGTTTAGATCTCATATGGTCTCCAAATGGCTCGTTCTATAGCTTGTTAGAAAGCTAATTCAAAGAGCTACAACTTTGTAATTTACACAAAGAGCAAATTCGGAAGTTAAAATAGCGAAACGGGCATGAGAAGTCTCTGTCGTATATGTATTCTTCATCGCGGTTGCTAGGCTTAATCACGCATAACGACGCTTCTTCATGCTTCGCAGCGGCCCTCACGCTTTCCCACGATCACCATGGATTACCACGCTTGGCCGATGTTGGCTAAGATTCTCCAGGCCTCGTCATTGTTTCATATTCTCCGCATATGTATTCTTCCGAGCGGTCACCGATCTGTCGAATTCTTGACCTATTATTCACTTCCTTCGATGATGGATTATGTTTGTTTTCCCAAAACTTTAGTGTCATTTAATCTTTATTCTATCTTTTCAGGTGAAATATCACATTCCTAAGACTTATGGATAGATCCGAAGTGCAACAAAGTATTTGGTGAAGATTTGGTTAAAAAGGAACAAAGGAGGACCGACTGAATTTGCATGCTTAGATATCATATGGTCTCCAAATGGCTCGTTCTATAGCTTGTTGGAAAGCTAATTCAAAGAGCTACAACTTTGTAGTTTACACCAATAGCAAATTCGAAAGTTAAAATAGCAAAACGGGAATGAGAAGTCTCTGTCGTATATGTATTCTTCATCGCGGTTGCTAGGCTTAATCACGCATAACGACGCTTCTTCATGCTTCGCGGCGGTCCTCACGCTTTCCCACGATCACCATGGATTACCACCCTTGGCCGATGTTGGCCACGATTCTCCAGGCTTCGTCAATGTTTCATATTCTCCGCATATGTATTCTTCCGAGCGGTCACCGATCTGTCGAATTCTTGACCTATTATTCACTTCCTTCGATGATGGATTATGTTTGTTTTCCCGAAACTTCAGTGTCATTTAATCTTTATTCTATCTTTTCAGGTCAAATATCTCATTCCTAAGACCTATGGATTTATCCGAAGTGCAACAAAGTACTTGGTGAAGATTTGGTTAAAAAGGAACAAAACAGGGCAGACTGACCTTTCTAACTTAATTTGCATGCTTTGATCTCATATGGTCTCCAAATGGCTCGTTCTATAACTTGTTGGAAAGGTAATTCAAAGAGCTAAAACTTTGTAATTTACACCAAGAGCAAATTGGGAAGTTAAAATAGCGAAACAGGCATGAGAAACCTCTGTCGTATATGTATTCTTCATCGCGGTTTGTACGCTTATTCACGCATAACGACGCTTCTCCATGCTTCGCGGCGGTCCTCACGCTTTCCCCAGATCAGCACGGATTACCACGCTTGGCCGATGTTGGCCAAGCTTCTCCAGGCTTCGTCAATGTTTCATATTCTCCGCATATGTATTCTTCCGAGCGATCACCGATCTGTCGAATTCTTGACCTATTATTCACTTCCTTCGATGATGGATTATGTTTGTTTTCCCGAAATTTCATTGTCATTTAATCTTTATTCTATCTTTTCAGGTCAAATATCACATTCCTAAGACTTATGGATTGATCCGAAGTGCAACAAAGTATTTGGAGAAGATTTGGTTAAAAAGGAAAAAAACAGGGCAGACTGACTTTTTTAACTTAATTTGCATGCTTAGATCTCATATGGTATCCAAATGGCTCGTTCTATAGCTTGTTGGAAAGCTAATTCAAAGAGCTACAACTTTGTAGTTTACATTAAGAGCAAATTCGGAAGTTAAAATAGCAAAACGGGTATGAGAAGTCTCTGTCGTATATGTATTCTTCATCGCGGTTGCTAGGCTTAATCACGCATAACGACGCTTCTTCATGCTTCGCGGCGGTCCTCACGCTTTGCCACGATCACCATGGATTACCACGCTTGGCCGATATTGGCCAAGATTCTCCAGGCTTCGTCAATGTTTCATATTCTCCGCATATGTATTCTTCCGAGCGGTCACCGATCTGTCGAATTCTTGACCTATTATTCACTTCCTTCGATGATGGATTATGTTTGTTTTCCCGAAATTTCAGTGTCATTTAATCTTTATTCTATCTTTTCAGGTCAAATATCACATTCCTAAGACTTATGGATTGATCCGAAGTGCAACAAAGTATTTGGTGAAGATTTCGTTAAAAAGGAACAAAAGAGGGCATACTGACTTTTCGAACTTAATTTTCTGGCTTAGATCTCATATGGTCTCCAAATCGCTCGTTCTATAGCTTGTTGGAAAGGTAATTCAAAGAGCTACAACTTTGTAGTTTACACCAAGTGCAAATTCGGAAGTTAAAATAGCGAAACGGGAATGAAAAGTCTCTGTCGTATATGTATTCTTCATCGCGGTTGCTAGGCTTAATCACGCATAACGACGCTTCTTCATGCTTCGCGGCGGTCCTCACGCTTTCCCACGATCACCATGGATTACCACGCTTGGCCGATGTTGGCCAAGATTCTCCAGGCTTCGTCAGTGTTTCATATTCTCCGCATATGTATTCTTCCGAGCGGTCACCGATCTGTCGAATTCTTGACCTATTATTCACTTCCTTCGATGATTGATTATGTTTGTTTTCCCGAAATTTCATTGTCATTTAATCTTCATTCTATCTTTTCAGGTCAAATATCACATTCCTAAGACTTATGGATTGATCCGAAGTGCAACAAAGTATTTGGAGAAGATTTGGTTAAAAAGGAAAAAAACAGGGCAGACTGACTTTTTGAACTTAATTTGCATGTTTAGATCTCATATGGTCTCCAAATGGCTCGTTCTATAGCTTGTTAGAAAGCTAATTCAAAGAGCTACAACTTTGTAATTTACACAAAGAGCAAATTCGGAAGTTAAAATAGCGAAACGGGCATGAGAAGTCTCTGTCGTATATGTATTCTTCATCGCGGTTGCTAGGCTTAATCACGCATAACGACGCTTCTTCATGCTTCGCAGCGGCCCTCACGCTTTCCCACGATCACCATGGATTACCACGCTTGGCCGATGTTGGCTAAGATTCTCCAGGCCTCGTCATTGTTTCATATTCTCCGCATATGTATTCTTCCGAGCGGTCACCGATCTGTCGAATTCTTGACCTATTATTCACTTCCTTCGATGATGGATTATGTTTGTTTTCCCAAAACTTTAGTGTCATTTAATCTTTATTCTATCTTTTCAGGTGAAATATCACATTCCTAAGACTTATGGATAGATCCGAAGTGCAACAAAGTATTTGGTGAAGATTTGGTTAAAAAGGAACAAAGGAGGACCGACTGAATTTGCATGCTTAGATATCATATGGTCTCCAAATGGCTCGTTCTATAGCTTGTTGGAAAGCTAATTCAAAGAGCTACAACTTTGTAGTTTACACCAATAGCAAATTCGAAAGTTAAAATAGCAAAACGGGAATGAGAAGTCTCTGTCGTATATGTATTCTTCATCGCGGTTGCTAGGCTTAATCACGCATAACGACGCTTCTTCATGCTTCGCGGCGGTCCTCACGCTTTCCCACGATCACCATGGATTACCACCCTTGGCCGATGTTGGCCACGATTCTCCAGGCTTCGTCAATGTTTCATATTCTCCGCATATGTATTCTTCCGAGCGGTCACCGATCTGTCGAATTCTTGACCTATTATTCACTTCCTTCGATGATGGATTATGTTTGTTTTCCCGAAACTTCAGTGTCATTTAATCTTTATTCTATCTTTTCAGGTCAAATATCTCATTCCTAAGACCTATGGATTTATCCGAAGTGCAACAAAGTACTTGGTGAAGATTTGGTTAAAAAGGAACAAAACAGGGCAGACTGACCTTTCTAACTTAATTTGCATGCTTTGATCTCATATGGTCTCCAAATGGCTCGTTCTATAACTTGTTGGAAAGGTAATTCAAAGAGCTAAAACTTTGTAATTTACACCAAGAGCAAATTCGGAAGTTAAAATAGCGAAACAGGCATGAGAAACCTCTGTCGTATATGTATTCTTCATCGAGGTTGGTACGCTTATTCACGCATAACGACGCTTCTCCATGCTTCGCGGCGGTCCTCACGCTTTCCCCAGATCAGCACGGATTACCACGCTTGGCCGATGTTGGCCAAGCTTCTCCAGGCTTCGTCAATGTTTCATATTCTCCGCATATGTATTCTTCCGAGCGATCACCGATCTGTCGAATTCTTGACCTATTATTCACTTCCTTCGATGATGGATTATGTTTGTTTTCTCGAAATTTCATTGTCATTTAATCTTTATTCTATCTTTTCAGGTCAAATATCACATTCCTAACACTTATGGATTGATCCGAAGTGCAACAAAGTATTTGGAGAAGATTTGGTTAAAAAGGAAAAAAACAGGGCAGACTGACTTTTTTAACTTAATTTGCATGCTTAGATCTCATATGGTATCTAAATGGCTCGTTCTATAGCTTGTTGGAAAGCTAATTCAAAGAGCTACAACTTTGTAGTTTACATTAAGAGCAAATTCGGAAGTTAAAATAGCAAAACGGGTATGAGAAGTCTCTGTCGTATATGTATTCTTCATCGCGGTTGCTAGGCTTAATCACGCATAACGACGCTTCTTCATGCTTCGCGGCGGTCCTCACGCTTTGCCACGATCACCATGGATTACCACGCTTGGCCGATATTGGCCAAGATTCTCCAGGCTTCGTCAATGTTTCATATTCTCCGCATATGTATTCTTCCGAGCGGTCACCGATCTGTCGAATTCTTGACCTATTATTCACTTCCTTCGATGATGCATTATGTTTGTTTTCCCGAAATTTCAGTGTCATTTAATCTTTATTCTATCTTTTCAGGTCAAATATCACATTCCTAAGACTTAAGGATTGATCCGAAGTGCAACAAAGTATTTGGTGAAGATTTCGTTAAAAAGGAACAAAAGAGGGCATACTGACTTTTCGAACTTAATTTTCTGGCTTAGATCTCATATGGTCTCCAAATCGCTCGTTCTATAGCTTGTTGGAAAGGTAATTCAAAGAGCTACAACTTTGTAGTTTACACCAAGTGCAAATTCGGAAGTTAAAATAGCGAAACGGGTATGAGAAGTCTCTGTCGTATATGTATTCTTCATCGCGGTTGCTAGGCTTAATCACGCATAACGACGCTTCTTCATGCTTCGCGGCGGTCCTCACGCTTTGCCACGATCACCATGGATTACCACGCTTGGCCGATGTTGGCCAAGATTCTCCAGGCTTCGTCAATGTTTCATATTCTCCGCATATGTATTCTTCGAAGCGGTCACCGATCTGTCGAATTCTTGACCTATTATTCACTTCCTTCGATGAGGGATTATGTTTGTTTTCCCGAAATTTCAGTGTCATTTAATCTTTATTCTATCTTTTCAGGTCAAATATCACATTCCTAAGACTTATGGATTGATCCGAAGTGCAACAATGTATTTGTTGAACATTTCGTTAAAAAGGAACAAAAGAGGGCATACTAACTTTTCGAACTTAATTTTCTGGCTTAGATCTCATATGGTCTCCAAATGGCTCGTTCTATAGCTTGTTGGAAAGGTAATTCAAAGAGCTTCAACTTTGTAGTTTACACCAAGTGCAAATTCGGAAGTTAAAATAGCGAAACGGGAATGAAAAGTCTCTGTCGTATATGTATTCTTCATCGCGGTTGCTAGGCGTAATCACGCATAACGACGCTTCTTCATGCTTCGCGGCGGTCCTCACACTTTCCCACGATCACCATGAATTACCACGCTTGGCTGATGTTGGCCAAGATTCTCCAGGCTTCGTCAATGTTTCATATTCTCCGCATATGTATTCTTCCGAGCGATCACCGATCTGTCGAATTCTTGACCTATTATTCACTTCCTTCGATGATGGATTATGTTTGTTTTCCCGAAATTTCATTGTCATTTAATCTTTATTCTATCTTTTCAGGTCAAATATCACATTCCTAAGACTTATGGATTGATCCGAAGTGCAACAAAGTATTTGGAGAAGATTTGGTTAAAAAGGAAAAAAACAGGGCAGACTGACTTTTCGAACTTAATTTGCATGCTTAGATCTCATATGGTCTCCAAATGGCTCGTTCTATAACTTGTTGGAAAGGTAATTCAAAGAGCTAAAACTTTGTAATTTACACCAAGAGCAAATTCGGAAGTTAAAATAGCGAAACAGGCATGAGAAAACTCTGTCGTATATGTATTCTTCATCGCGGTTGGTACGCTTATTCACGCATAACGACGCTTCTCCATGCTTCGCGGCGGTCCTCACGCTTTCCCCAGATCAGCACGGATTGCCACGCTTGGCCGATGTTGGCTAAGCTTCTCCAGGCTTCGTCAATGTTTCATATTCTCCGCATATGTATTCTTCCGAGCGATCACCGATCTGTCGAATTCTTGACCTATTATTCACTTCCTTCGATGATGGATTAAGTTTTTTTTCCCGAAATTTCATTGTCATTTAATCTTTATTCTATCTTTTCAGGTCAAATATCACATTCCTAAGACTTATGGATTGATCCGAAGTGCAACAAAGTATTTGGAGAAGATTTGGTTAAAAAGGAAAAAAACAGGGCAGACTGACTTTTCGAACTTAATTTGCATGTTTAGATCTCATATGGTCTCCAAATGGCTCGTTCTATAGCTTGTTAGAAAGCTAATTCAAAGAGCTACAACTTTGTAATTTACACAAAGAGCAAATTCGGAAGTTAAAATAGCGAAACGGGCATGAGAAGTCTCTGTCGTATATGTATTCTTCATCGCGGTTGCTAGGCTTAATCACGCATAACGACGCTTCTTCATGCTTCGCAGCGGCCCTCACGCTTTCCCACGATCACCATGGATTACCACGCTTGGCCGATGTTGGCTAAGATTCTCCAGGCCTCGTCATTGTTTCATATTCTCCGCATATGTATTCTTCCGAGCGGTCACCGATCTGTCGAATTCTTGACCTATTATTCACTTCCTTCGATGATGGATTATGTTTGTTTTCCCAAAATTTTAGTGTCATTTAATCTTTATTCTATCTTTTCAGGTGAAATATCACATTCCTAAGACTTATGGATAGATCCGAAGTGCAACAAAGTATTTGGTGAAGATTTGGTTAAAAAGGAACAAAGGAGGACCGACTGAATTTGCATGCTTAGATATCATATGGTCTCCAAATGGCTCGTTCTATAGCTTGTTGGAAAGCTAATTCAAAGAGCTACAACTTTGTAGTTTACACCAATAGCAAATTCGAAAGTTAAAATAGCAAAACGGGAATGAGAAGTCTCTGTCGTATATGTATTCTTCATCGCGGTTGCTAGGCTTAATCACGCATAACGACGCTTCTTCATGCTTCGCGGCGGTCCTCACGCTTTCCCACGATCACCATGGATTACCACCCTTGGCCGATGTTGGCCACGATTCTCCAGGCTTCGTCAATGTTTCATATTCTCCGCATATGTATTCTTCCGAGCGGTCACCGATCTGTCGAATTCTTGACCTATTATTCACTTCCTTCGATGATGGATTATGTTTGTTTTCCCGAAACTTCAGTGTCATTTAATCTTTATTCTATCTTTTCAGGTCAAATATCTCATTCCTAAGACCTATGGATTTATCCGAAGTGCAACAAAGTACTTGGTGAAGATTTGGTTAAAAAGGAACAAAACAGGGCAGACTGACCTTTCTAACTTAATTTGCATGCTTTGATCTCATATGGTCTCCAAATGGCTCGTTCTATAACTTGTTGGAAAGGTAATTCAAAGAGCTAAAACTTTGTAATTTACACCAAGAGCAAATTGGGAAGTTAAAATAGCGAAACAGGCATGAGAAACCTCTGTCGTATATGTATTCTTCATCGCGGTTGGTACGCTTATTCACGCATAACGACGCTTCTCCATGCTTCGCGGCGGTCCTCACGCTTTCCCCAGATCAGCACGGATTACCACGCTTGGCCGATGTTGGCCAAGCTTCTCCAGGCTTCGTCAATGTTTCATATTCTCCGCATATGTATTCTTCCGAGCGATCACCGATCTGTCGAATTCTTGACCTATTATTCACTTCCTTCGATGATGGATTATGTTTGTTTTCCCGAAATTTCATTGTCATTTAATCTTTATTCTATCTTTTCAGGTCAAATATCACATTCCTAAGACTTATGGATTGATCCGAAGTGCAACAAAGTATTTGGAGAAGATTTGGTTAAAAAGGAAAAAAACAGGGCAGACTGACTTTTTTAACTTAATTTGCATGCTTAGATCTCATATGGTATCCAAATGGCTCGTTCTATAGCTTGTTGGAAAGCTAATTCAAAGAGCTACAACTTTGTAGTTTACATTAAGAGCAAATTCGGAAGTTAAAATAGCAAAACGGGTATGAGAAGTCTCTGTCGTATATGTATTCTTCATCGCGGTTGCTAGGCTTAATCACGCATAACGACGCTTCTTCATGCTTCGCGGCGGTCCTCACGCTTTGCCACGATCACCATGGATTACCACGCTTGGCCGATATTGGCCAAGATTCTCCAGGCTTCGTCAATGTTTCATATTCTCCGCATATGTATTCTTCCGAGCGGTCACCGATCTGTCGAATTCTTGACCTATTATTCACTTCCTTCGATGATGGATTATGTTTGTTTTCCCGAAATTTCAGTGTCATTTAATCTTTATTCTATCTTTTCAGGTCAAATATCACATTCCTAAGACTTATGGATTGATCCGAAGTGCAACAAAGTATTTGGTGAAGATTTCGTTAAAAAGGAACAAAAGAGGGCATACTGACTTTTCGAACTTAATTTTCTGGCTTAGATCTCATATGGTCTCCAAATCGCTCGTTCTATAGCTTGTTGGAAAGGTAATTCAAAGAGCTACAACTTTGTAGTTTACACCAAGTGCAAATTCGGAAGTTAAAATAGCGAAACGGGAATGAAAAGTCTCTGTCGTATATGTATTCTTCATCGCGGTTGCTAGGCTTAATCACGCATAACGACGCTTCTTCATGCTTCGCGGCGGTCCTCACGCTTTCCCACGATCACCATGGATTACCACGCTTGGCCGATGTTGGCCAAGATTCTCCAGGCTTCGTCAGTGTTTCATATTCTCCGCATATGTATTCTTCCGAGCGGTCACCGATCTGTCGAATTCTTGACCTATTATTCACTTCCTTCGATGATTGATTATGTTTGTTTTCCCGAAATTTCATTGCCATTTAATCTTCATTCTATCTTTTCAGGTCAAATATCACATTCCTAAGACTTATGGATTGATCCGAAGTGCAACAAAGTATTTGGAGAAGATTTGGTTAAAAAGGAAAAAAACAGGGCAGACTGACTTTTTTAACTTAATTTGCATGCTTAGATCTCATATGGTCTCCAAATGGCTCGTTCTATAGCTTGTTGGAAAGCTAATTCAAAGCTACAACTTTGTAGTCTACACCAAGAGCAAATTCGGAAGTTAAAATAGCGAAACGGGCATGAGAAGTCTCTGTCGTATATGTATTCTTCATCGCGGTTGCTAGGCTTATTCACGCATAACGACGCTTCTTCATGCTTCGCGGCGGTCCTCACGCTTTCCCACGATCACCATGGATTATCACGCTTGTCCGATGTTTGCCAAGATTCTTCAGGCTTCGTGAATGTTTCATATTCTCCGCATATGTATTCTTCCGAGCGGTCACCGATCTGTCGAATTCTTGACCTATTATTCACTTCCTTCGATGATGGATTATGTTTGTTTTCCCGAAATTTCAGTGTCATTTAATCTTTATTCTATCTTTTCAGGTCAAATATCACATTCCTAAGACTTATGGATTGATCCGAAGTGCAACAAAGTATTTGGTGAAGATTTGGTTAAAAAGGAACAAAAGAGGGCATACTGACTTTTCGAACTTAATTTTCAGGCTTAGATCTCATATGGTCTCCAAATGGCTCGTTCTATAGCTTGTTGGAAAGATAATTCAAAGAGCTACAACTTTGTAGTTTACACCAAGGGAAAATTCTGAAGTTAAAATAGCGAAACGGGAATGAGAAGTCTCTGTCGTATATGTATTCTTCATCGCGGTTGCTAGGCTTAATCACGCATAACGACGCTTCTTCATGCTTCGCGGCGGTCCTCACGCTTTCCCACGATCACCATGGATTACCACGCTTGGCCGATGTTGGCCACGATTCTCCAGGCTTCGTCAATGTTTCATATTCTCCGCATATGTATTCTTCCGAGCGGTCACCAATCTGTCGAATTCTTGACCTATTATTCACTTCCTTCGATGATGGATTATGTATGTTTTCTCGAAACTTCAGTGTCATTTAATCTTTATTCTATCTTTTCAGGTCAAATATCTCATTCCTAAGACCTATGGATTGATCCGAAGTGCAACAAAGTACTTGGTGAAGATTTGGTTAAAAAGGAACAAAACAGGGCAGACTGACCTTTCTAACTTAATTTGCATGCTTTGATCTCATATGGTCTCCAAATGGCTCGTTCTATAACTTGTTAAAAAGGTAATTCAAAGAGCTAAAACTTTGTAATTTACACCAAGAGCAAATTCGGAAGTTAAAATAGCGAAACAGGCATGAGAAACCTCTGTCGTATATGTATTCTTCATCGCAGTTGGTACGCTTATTTACGCATAACGACGCTTCTCCATGCTTCGCGGCGGTCCTCACGCTTTCCCCAGATCAGCACGGATTACCACGCTTGGCCGATGTTGGCCAAGCTTCTCCAGGCTTCGTCAATGTTTCATATTCTCCGCATATGTATTCTTCCGAGCGATCACCGATCTGTCGAATTCTTGACCTATTATTCACTTCCTTCGATGATGGATTATGTTTGTTTTCCCGAAATTTCATTGTCATTTAATCTTTATTCTATCTTTTCAGGTCAAATATCACATTCCTAAGACTTATGGATTGATCCGAAGTGCAACAAAGTATTTGGAGAAGATTTGGTTAAAAAGGAAAAAAAACAGGGCAGACTGACTTTTTGAACTTAATTTGCATGCTTAGATCTCATATGGTCTCCAAACGGCTCGTTCTATAGCTTGTTGTCTCCAAATGGCTCGTTCTATAGCTTGTTGGAAAGCGAATTCAAAGAGCTACAACTTTGTAGTTTACACCAAGAGCAAATTCGGAAGTTAAAATAGCGAAACGGGCATGAGAAGTCTCTGTCGTATATGTATTCTTCATCGCGGTTGCTAGGCTTATTCACGTATAACGACGCTTCTTCATGCTTCGCGGCGGTCCTCACGCTTTCCCACGATCACCATGAATTATCACGCTTGGCCGATGTTGGCCAAGATTCTCCAGGCTTCGTCAATGTTTCATATTCTCCGCATATGTATTCTTCCGAGCGGTCACCGATCTGTCGAATTCTGGACCTATTATTCACTTCCTTCGATGATGGATTATGTTTGTTTTCCTGAAATTTCAGTGTCATTTAATCTTTATTCTATCTTTTCAGGTCAAATATCACATTCCTAAAACTTATGGATTGATCCGAAGTGCAACAAAGTATTTGGTGAAGATTTGGTTAAAAAGGAACAAAAGAGGGCATACTGACTTTTCGAACTTAATTTTCAGGCTTAGATCTCATATGGTCTCCAAATGGCTCGTTCTATAGCTTGTTGGAAAGGTAATTCAAAGGGCTACAACTTTGTAGTTTACACCAAGTGCAAATTCGGAAGTTAAAACAGCGAAACGGGCATGAGAAGTCTCTGTCGTATATGCATTCTTCATCGCGGTTGGTACGCTTATTCACGCATAACGACGCTTCACCATGCTTCGCGGCAGTCCTCACGCTTTCCCACGATCACCATGGATTACCACGCTTGGCCGATGTTGGCCAAGATTCTCCAGGCTTTGTCAATGTTTCATATTCTCCGCATATGTATTCTTCCGAGCGGTCACCGATTTGTCGAATTCTTGACCTATAATTCACTTCCTTCGATGATGGATTATGTTTGTTTTCCCGAAACTTCAGTGTAATTTAATCTTTATTCTATCTTTTCAGGTCAAATATCACATTCCTAAGACTTATGGATTGATCCGAAGTGCAACAAAGTATTTGGTGAAGATTTGGTTAAAAAGGAACAAAAGAGGGCCGACTGACCTTTCGAACTTAATTTGCATGCTTAGATCTCATATGGTCTCCAAATGGCTCGTTCTATAGCTTGTTGGAAAGGTAATTCAAAGAGCTACAACTTTGTAGTTTACACCAAGTGCAAATTGGGAAGTTAAAATAGCGAAACGGGCATGAGAAGTCTCTATCATATACACAGAATGGGCACACTGCCAGAATCCTCGACCGAAGTTCATTATCTGGAAATTCTGGCTCGACAGAAATGTTTAAAATGTCCAATAACTTTGGAAGGGCGAGCCAACTTCGCAACCGCACGAGGGAAGTGCCTGTTCACTCTTAACTCTCTCTTATTTTCCCTATTGTTTGTTTGCTTGCATAGTCGTGTCTTTGAACTTAAGATGTGCCGTGACGACACGTCAGTTGAAAAGTGTGGGGTGGGAGAGTCAGTATGTTGTGTCAGCACGTTTATTTTCTTGCACTTGCATAGAGTCAGCACTTTTCCCTTAAAATTTAAAATTTTTGTACAGATTTCTCTCTATTTTCCTAGACTTGCGTATTGAATCTTGATGATGTGAAATAGATAGAACCGATTACATGCGTTCTCTTGTGAAATTAGAATTGAGCGATTACATGTGAACTTAACCCTTTACGTGCCTTTGTAAGTTGAGATAAACAGGGATGTAGAGTTGATAGAAACGTCCAAGAGAGACTTGACAAAGCACTCAAAGGACCGAGCTTCGAACTATATGGTTATATGGATTTTGTGGAGGCTAGCACTTCGAGGCAACATGGTTAAGAGTCTGCTCCACCACTGCAGTGCTTATGCGGTCAGGTGGGACGGGAAAACAACACACCGTCCAATCTCTAGTCCAAGTAGCCGGGAAAACAGACGAGCGACCCTCGGCTTGACTCGCGTCAAAAGGACGAGGATGAGTGAGAGCAGGGAGGTATTTCCATATGCTTGCGGGCGATGATTGGACCTCCATCAAACGAGGAATCACGGACGAGCAGTTCACAATCAGTAGCAAAAGAAAAGAAAATCAGTTATTTGTGAAGTTTTACACGTAACAAAGTGAAGTGCACCACTGATCCATCAAAAGACAACTCACTACAAAAGCTGTCCAAGCAAAAGAACTCAACGCCTTGAAGCTCGAACAAATCACGTGCAAGAAAAAGCAATGAAGTGTAACCATATAGTGAGAACCCGGTACCGCGAGTGTAGATCATGGGTCTAAAAAGGACTATCTCCCATTCATCCGAATTGGTTTGCATCTCGGCTCAAAGGTAACACGTATCAACTACTTCCATGTTTAAGCACAATACTTTTAGTAACGATTGAGATATGCATAGAAAGGCGAAGTCTAGACTAGCAACACATATTCATGTAGCAATATCTTGGATGCCGAAGTATTGTGATTGACAGATCGCTTGTCGTCGGAGCGATTTGCACAAATAAATTTATAAGTCCGCTACTCGCGACTTTACTACTGGGTAGCAAGCGGTAAGTAGGGGTCGAACCCAAGGGAATTAGGGGGATAATTTGTTCTTTAAGTTGGCCAATTTTGGGATTGGTTGGTTGGTTTTAAAGCTACCAGCTAAGTGATTGATTGGTTGGTTGGTTGGTTTTAGTACTGGAAAGTAACTGATAACTATTACAATTAAAAGAAAACGTTCGGTTTCAGGGGCCTTGTATTATATCCTGTTTATCATTGACTCTTAGTGAATCTTCTAAGTATTCAAACATGAATTGAGGCTATTCCTAGCTCAAGACTTGCAACATCGTCTAGCCTTTTTAAAGGTCGTAGAGCACTTATTCTACTTCAGCTAATTCCTCCTTCCGAAGTATCTTAGCTTTATGTGCATCCATTTGAATTCTTTGGTCCAGTTTCCAAATGGTTTTTAAGATAAGCCGAACTCCTCGGATAAGCTTGCCCATTTGGTCCCTTTGGCCCAGTTACAAATGGTCCACTTACCCGAGTATGATCACGAACCCCCAAGGAAGAGCTTGCCCATTTGGTCCCTTTGGTCCAGTTACAAATGGTCCACTCAACCTTGGAAACTCTGACTTGTTATATGGCACATAGAATAAGTTTTGAATACAAAGACGAGACACTAACTTAATAGTCTAAAACATTTTATAATACAAGTCCGCCCCTTTTACCGAACGACTAGTTTAGCTACTATTTATCGCGCTAAACATTATAAAAATAGTAAATTAAATACAAAGAAAGACTTACAACCGTTGAAGCGCCAAGGAAGCAAGCTTTTATTCCCAAACCAAACTTACAACTTAGAGAGATAAGTGAATTACAATTTTTGGATGATTGAAATGAGGAGGAGGAGCTTGGTATTTATAGCCATAAGGGGAGGAGATGGGTGGTGGAGATGGTGGCAAGTGTCTTTGATCCAAGGGAGGAGGAGGAGGAGCAAGGAGGAGCTGCCACATGGGGGGGAGCAAAGCCACCGGTCACCATGGAGGAGGAGCCGCCGGTAGCAGGTGGTGGAATGGGGAGGAGCTCCTCCTTTGGCCACCTCCAAGCATGGTGGCCGGTCATCTTGTCCAAGCGTGCATTTTGATAGTTGATTTAGAATGGCCAAGTGATTCTAAGACTAATGGTCGAGACAGAATTTCAAAATTCCATGTTTTGGTCGAGCAACTTGGTTTTGGTGCCTATGTGCGCGGCCTTTACTATGGAATTGGCCAATCTGCCAATATGCTCGAGCGTTTTGTCTCGGAATCGAGATTGTCCGACTTGTTGGGCATTCCAAACATCTTGGTTTGGGTGCCAATGCGCGCCGGGCCTTTTCCTTTGAATTGAGCTAACTGCCAATCTGCTCGAGCATTTGCCTTGGAGTCTCGACAACTTCCACCTCATTTTCCATTTGGAACATTTTGGTCGAGGTGGAATTGTCAGATGAGGTGGTTTGCTCGAGCGACTTGAATTGAGTGCTTGGTTAGCTCGGCAGAGGGCCTGGAACTGCCTCAGCCGGTCGGGTGGTTTCTGCGGCATTTTCCCACCCGGTCGGTTGAGTCTTCAATGCACATTCCTCTCCGGTTTGATTTGTTTGGAGTGATTCCATGTCAGGATCCTTGAGATTTCTTCAGTCAGCGTCTGATCTTGACCTTGGAATAACTCTAAACATCTTTTCAGCGTAAAATCCTCTCCTTAGCGTGTTTTCTCTCTAAGCACCAAAATACCCTGTAGAAATATATCGGGGCTAACAAGTAGAAGTTAAATAGACCAACAGTCTAATTAAGGGGGTTTTACGGTGTTTATGATTCGTATAATTTGGGTCCATCATATCACCCCACACTTTTAGTTGTTCGTCCCGAACAATGCTATTAAAGGGCGGCACTCTAAGTTTGGTTTTGGATTATATGAAAATTAGACTGTGGGACTCGATTTATCCTAATTCATGCATTACTTACTTATTACCAAATTGAACTGTGTAAATAAATAGAAGAAACTTAATACTTGTACCTCCGTGCCGAGATGCAAATTGTTCCGGATGTCTCTGGAGATAGCCCTTTTTAGGTTCTTGGACTGCAACTTCGGGACCGTCTCGCACTATATGGTTTCCTTGTAGCTTTCTCTAGCACGTGATTTGGTTCGGGTTTCACTGGTTTGAGTACTTTTATTTTTCTTTTGGCGAGGGACTGCTTTTGTAGTGAATCGGCCTTTGGCCTTTGATTTGACTCTTTGAGTACTTCACTTTTTTGTTCGGTTAAAACCTTCACAATGTTGGGCCTTTGGCCTCTTGAATTGCTTCTTTGAGCTTTTCGCCTTTTTGTGGCTTTGCTAGTCCATTTTCTGAAGCCTTTTTGGGAGGTCCAATCATCGCCCGCAAGCCTATGGAAATACCTCCCCGCTCCTCTCATCGTTGTTGTTTCGCGCGGGTCAAGATGAGGGTCGCTCATCTATTTTCTCGGCTACTTTAACTAGAGAGAGGACGGTCTGATTCCCGTCCTCGCCTTTTCTTTTCTTTTTTGCATAAACACTGCATGGCGGAGATGACTTCAATCTTCACTGAAACCCGAAGTGCAGCCTCCACTGACTTCGAAAACCATATAGTTTGATCTGATCCTTTGATTGCTTCGCAAGCCTTTCTAGGGCGATTTATGTCAACTCCACATCCCTAGTTAATCTCAGCACAAAAGACAATTGAAAAGTTACGTTCTAAGTTTTTAGACAGTTGAATTTTCACAAGGTAAATGCATGAATTTCGGTCTATCTTTTTCACATTCTTAAGTTCATATTTTCAAAAAGATACTATTGCTAAAAAAGAAAAACAGCAAGCTTGTTATTTATATATAACAGTGGTTCTCACCCCACACTTTTGAACGAAGGCATGCCTTAGTTCAGAAGTCATGCAAGCTAATATATATGTGAGAATGACTAAGACAGAAAATAAAAGACAGAAAATTAAAGTGCGGAAAGTAAGATAGTGTCGGGTTACCTCCCGACCAGTGCACTTGTTTAACGTCGTTGGCTCGACAGTACCTCATTTGTGGATCATTGGTTTGGGTCCCATGGGTGGCTCAGGTCAAATTTCTTCTCGGCTGCCCTTTTGATTTGCCCAAAGAACACATATGGCAGCGGGCTCAGTTCTGCTCTCCCTTGATCCGGAGGCTTCTTTTTCACATATCCCCGAGAAGGCGAGGACTCCTTGACCATAGCTGCTGGTCCATCAAGTCGAGCTCTCTTGCTTCTCCTTCCGGGTTTCCATTCCTTTTGCCCATGTCTTTGCCGTTTCTTCATGTATGGTCGTTTTTTTGTTTATGCACGGTTGGCATCCGGGTTGTGCTCTTCGCTAGCCCTCTTCTTTGCGGCAGAGGTGAATGGTCATTTCAGCACGAGTGAGTTTTCATGGCTGCTTGGCGGGCTCGTGGCGAGAGAGTGCTTCATTGTTGGCTTTTCTGGCTCATGCCTTGCCTCCAACTCGCCTTGCACCTCATCATTGGTCAGTTCATCTTCAAGGGCTGTGATCCGCATACAAACTGAGGGGACAAGTAGGGGGACTTCCACCACAAGGGCCGGGTCTTTCTCGGACAGGTTGGTAATGATGACCGGGTCTGCCTCGGGTGCTTCTTTAGTGAGGACCGGGATTTTCGTTGGCTCGCTAAGTAGGGCCGGGACTTCCTCGAGCAGCTCTTCAGTGAGGACCGGGCCTGCCGTGATTTTCTCGGTCAGTTCGACAGTGAGGTCTAGTTTAAATGGCTCGGCCGGCTCTTCTTCAGTTATCCATGCGTCCTCATCCTCTGTCAGCTTCGTGGGCTCCAATTTTGGCTCCTTTAGAGCTGCCTCCACGTCCATTACTGCCCTTGTACTGATGTCTCCTTCCGGGTTTGCTACGGGCAAGCTTGCAATGGGCGTGATGTCGGGCTCGTTCTGCACTGAGTCCACTTCCATCGTTGGTGCTTCATCATCAGTTTGGTACATCGGCCCTTGTTTTGTGCTTTCTGCCAAATCGTCTATGAGGTCCCAAGTTTCAGCCATGGTTAACTTCATGATCGAGCCTCCTGCTGCATCATTAAGTCTTTTCCACTCAAGGGGCGTCATTCCAGCAAGAAACCTTTGAATAAGATTGTGGTTGGTGAATCCGTGGTGCGGGCAGCGCGAAACAATGGTATCAAAGTACGAATAGTATTCGTCCAAAGTTTCGTCCCGGGATTGCTCAAGGTTGAGAATCTTCTCGCGGGTTTCAAGTCGGAGAGATGGCGGGGAAAACTCTTCTAGAAATTTGGCTCGTAGATCCCCATAATTGCCTTCATAAGCAGCACATGAGTAATACCAATCTATTGCCGAGTCAATTAAAGAAAATTTGAAGCATTTCAGCTTAAACTCCTCTAACGTCTCATTCTCAGGTTTCATGTGGCGGCAGATGTGGTGAAAATGTTGGCAATGAATCACAGGGTCCTCTTCAATGGTACCTCCGAATTTGGGGAGACAGCTAAGCATTTCAAACATAAGGTTGCTGCCCCCAACTTCCCAAGGTTCTATGTCGTAGTATGAAGACATGGTGAATTATGTACAACAAAAAGAACAACTATCCATTTGCTAATTCCCCGGCAACGGCGCCAATTTGACAGATCGCTTGTCGTCGGAGCGATTTGCACAAATAAATTTATAAGTCCGCTACTCGCGACTTAACTACTGGGTAGCAAGCGGTAAGTAGGGGTCGAACCCAAGGGAATTAGGGGGATAATTTGTTCTTTAAATTGGACAATTTTGGGATTGGTTGGTTGGTTTTAAAGCTACCAGCTAAGTGATTGATTGGTTGGTTGGTTGGTTTTAGTACTGGAAAGTAACTGATAACTATTACAATTAAAAGAAAACGTTCGGTTTCAGGGGCCTTGTATTATATCCTGTTTATCATTGACTCTTAGTGAATCTTCTAAGTATTCAAACATGAATCGAGGCTATTCCTAGCTCAAGACTTGCAACATCGTCTAGCCTTTTTAAAGGTCGTAGAGCACTTATTCTACTTCAGCTAATTCCTCCTTCCGAAGTATCTTAGCTTTATGTGCATCCATTTGAATTCTTTGGTCCAGTTTCCAAATGGTTTTTAAGATAAGCCGAACTCCTCGGATAAGCTTGCCCATTTGGTCCCTTTGGCCCAGTTACAAATGGTCCACTTACCCGAGTATGATCACGAACCCCCAAGGAAGAGCTTGCCCATTTGGTCCCTTTGGTCCAGTTACAAATGGTCCACTCAACCTTGGAAACTCTGACTTGTTATATGGCACATAGAATAAGTTTTGAATACAAAGACGAGACACTAACTTAATAGTCTAAAACATTTTATAATACAAGTCCGCCCCTTTTACCGAACGACTAGTTTAGCTACTATTTATCGCGCTAAACATTATAAAAACAGTAAATTAAATACAAAGAAAGACTTACAACCGTTGAAGCGCCAAGGAAGCAAGCTTTTATTCCCAAACCAAACTTACAACTTAGAGAGATAAGTGAATTACAATTTTTGGATGATTGAAATGAGGAGGAGGAGCTTGGTATTTATAGCCATAAGGGGAGGAGATGGGTGGTGGAGATGGTGGCAAGTGTCTTTGATCCAAGGGAGGAGGAGGAGGAGCAAGGAGGAGCTGCCACATGGGGGGGAGCAAAGCCACCGGTCACCATGGAGGAGGAGCCGCCGGTAGCGGGTGGTGGAATGGGGAGGAGCTCCTCCTTTGGCCACCTCCAAGCATGGTGGCCGGTCATCTTGTCCAAGCGTGCATTTTGATAGTTGATTTGGAATGGCCAAGTGATTCTAAGACTAATGGTCGAGACAGAATTTCAAAATTCCATGTTTTGGTCGAGCAACTTGGTTTTGGTGCCTATGTGCGCGGCCTTTACTATGAAATTGGCCAATCTGCCAATATGCTCGAGCGTTTTGTCTGGGAAGCGAGATTGTCCGACTTGTTGGGCTTTCCAAACATCTTGGTCGAGCCAGAATCTCCAGACGCATCCGTCGGGTCGAGCGACATGGTTTGGGTGCCAATGCGCGCCGGGCCTTTTCCTTTGAATTGAGCTAACTGCCAATCTGCTCGAGCATTTGCCTTGGAGTCTCGACAACTTCCACCTTATTTTCCATTTGGAACATTTTGGTCGAGGTGGAATTGTCAGATGAGGTGGTTTGCTCGAGCGACTTGAATTGAGTGCTTGGTTAGCTCGGCAGAGGGCCTGGAACTGCCTCAGCCGGTCGGGTGGTTTCTGCGGCATTTTCCCACCCGGTCGGTTGAGTCTTCAATGCACATTCCTCTCCGATTTGATTTGTTTGGAGTGATTCCATGTCAGGATCCTTGAGATTTCTTCAGTCAGCGTCTGATCTTGACCTTGGAATAACTCTAAACATCTTTTCAGCGTAAAATCCTCTCCTTAGCGTGTTTTCTCTCTAAACGCCAAAATACCCTGTAGAAATATATCGGGGCTAACAAGTAGAAGTTAAATAGACCAACAGTCTAATTAAGCGGGTTTTACGGTGTTTATGATTCGTATAATTTGGGTCCATCAGTGATGTTGCATTTGTTTTTGATGGACCATAATTATACGAATCAAAAACACAGTAAAACCCACCAAATTAGACTGTTGGTCTATTTAACTTCTACTTGTTAGTCCCGATATATTTCTACAGGGTATTTTGGCGCTTAGAGAGAAAACACGCTAAGGAGAGGAGTTTTACGCTAAAAAGGATTGCTCGCAGTTTCTGGCCAGCCAAAGACCGAGAAACCCAGGTTGCGCCCAACGTCCAGCACGCCGGCCGAGCTAGTCGAGTCCAAATTCAAGTTGCCCGAGCAAACCATCTCATCTGACAATTCCGCCTCGACCAAAGTGTTTAAAATGGAAAATAAAGTGGACAATGTCGGAAAACCAAGGAGAATTCTCGAGCAGATTGGCAGTTAGCTCAATTCCAAGGCAAAGGCCCGGCGCGCATAGGAACTCAAACCAAGTCGCTCGACCCGACGGATGCATCTAGCAAATCTGGCTCGACCAAGATGTGTGTAATGCCCAACAAGTCGGACAATCTCGCTTCCCAGACAAAACGCTCGAGCGGATTAGCAGTTGGCCCAATTCCATAGTAAAGGCCGCACGCATAGGCACCAAGACCAAGTTGCTCGACCAAAACATGGAATTTGGAAATTCTGGCTCGACCATTAGTCTTAAAATCACTTGGCCATTCCAAATCAACTATCAAAAAGCCAAAAACGCAATGATCAAAATCTGGTGACCGGTGGCTTTTGGTTGGAGGTAACCAAAGAAGCAAACTCTTCCCATTTGGTGACCTACTACCGGCTGCTATGACCTGCTATGGAGCTCACCATGGATGCTTGCCATGTGCTCTCATCCTCACCCTCCATTTCCTCCTCCTTAGCCTATAAATACAACCCCATCCTTCTCATTTGTATCATCCAAAAATGTGGAGAGCTTCTCTCTCTACAAAAATCACTTATCTCTCTAAGTTTGGCAATTTGTAAGTTTGGTTTTGGAAATAAAAGATTGCTCCCTTGGCGCTTCAACGGTTGTAAGTATTTTAATATTTATTTTCCGTCTTTAATTTCCAATTCCTTAGTTATAATGTTTAGCGCGATGAATCGTAGCTAAACCCATATTCGGTTGAGGGTTCTCACCCTTGTGCCCACATCTTGAGAATCTTGCACCTTATGTCATTTTACACTTCTCTAGTCTTTGAGATCTAGTTTGAGTAACACCTTTGTCGGGTTGTTCAAACTAGCGAAAGACTAGAAGCCTAAAGCTTTGTCAAGCTTGTTGTGGAATACCACCTTTGTCGGGGTATTTGGGTTGTCACCTTTGTCGGGACAACCACATAACAACTTGACAGGTTAAGGGTGTGGAGTACCACCTTTGTCGGGGTATTTGGGTTGTCACCTTTGTCGGGACAACCACACTTAGAAGTGTAAAAGAAATCATTTGGAGTCAATGATAGATGTGTCACAAGAAGAGCCCCTAAACCGAATCATTTCCTTATAGTCTATTATCAACTGCTGTAATTTACTTTCAGTTCTCAAAACACACTCAAACCCAACCCCAATCGTATCTAATTTCTGCATAAGCTTCATTAAAGAACAACTAATCCACACTGACTCTCTTGGGTTCGACCCCTACTTACCACTTGCTACCCAGTAGTGTAGTCGCGAGTAGCGGACTATAAATTTATTTGCACATTTGCTCTGACGACAAGCATCTGTCAAATTGGCGCCGTTGCCGGGGAGTTGTGAATCGGATTAGTTGTACTTTTTCTGTATATTCTCTTTCCTTTACAGTCCATCATGTCCTTATACTACGAAAACGAGCCTTGGAACGATGAGGAGTTTTTCTCGCTATCTTTCCAAATTTTAGTCCGCGAAGAGATCATCAACATTAAGCAATCCCGGGACGAAACATTGGACGAGTACTTATGGTACTTTGATTCCCTTGTGACGCGCTGCCCGCAACATGGATTCACGAACTTAGATCTTCTTCAAAGATTTCTCATTGGGATGATGCCACAAGAGTGGAATTGGCTAAATGATGCAGCGGGAGGTTCAGTAAATAACTTAAACATGGATGATCTTTGGAAATTAATAAATGATCTGGCCGCAAGGTCAAGACCAAGACAAGATCAGACCGAGCCACTTGAGGACGTTACAATGGAGCCGGCAGAGGATGAGGACTCACAGATGACCGAAGAAGAACCGGCCAACACAATAGACCAAAACCAGGCCGAAGCCGAGAAATCTTGGGCAGAGACAAAGGCGCTTATACAAAAATGTGCAAATCAGGTCAATGAGATGCTCAATGCGAAGCCAAGGTTCATCAAAGAAGAGCTTCCAATAGAGCCCACCGAGCCACTCGAGGACAAGGAGGGAAAATTGGCAGCTAGCATCCAGCAAATGAGTGCCCAGATACACCAAGATGAGGTCGAAAATGAGGAATTCTGGGCAGCTACACAACTGATCTGGGACCGCATTGCCAAACTGCCCAAATCAGGCCCGGTCCTTATCACCAATCCATCCGAGGAAATCACAGTCCTAACTGCCGAGCCTACAGAAGTCCCGGACCTCATTGCCGAACTGTCCGAGAAGAACCTGGTCCTCACTGTCGGAGCACCTGGAACAGACTCAGTCCACATGGTCGAAGTGCCTCAACTTAACCCTTCGTGTTTCATGCCGATCATAGCCACCGAAGATCATATAATCAATAATGATGAGGTGCAAGGGGAGTTAGAGGAGGAGCATGAGCCAAAAAAGCCGACAAAGGAACTCTCACTCATCACAAGCCAGGGAAAACTGCCTGAAAACTCACTCGTTCCAAGACAATCATCCATCACTGCCACAATGAAGAGGATTGGCAGAGGCGCGAGCTCAATGTCGCCTACATTTAATGGCACAAAACCAAATTTCCAAACTCGCAAAGGTGCCAACTATTCAAACATGAAGAAGCGACAAAGGCATGGGCCGAAGGAATGGAAACCCGGAAGAAGTAACAAGCAAGCACGACTCATTGGACCAGCAGCTATGGTCAATAAAGCCTCACCCTCTCAAATCAAAAGAGCTACCGAGAAGAAGTTCGACCTCAAGCACCCATGGGATCCCTACTTATGATCCAGGAATGAGGTATCGTCGAGCCAACGACGTTAAACAAGTGCACTGGTCGGGAGGTAACCCGACACTATCTTACTTTCTGTCATTTAATTTTCTGTCTTAATCATTCTCACATATATATATATTAGCTTGCATGACTTTTGAACTAAGGCACGCCTTCGTTCAAAAGTGTGGGGTGAGAACCACCGTTGTATATAAATAACATGCTTGCTGTTTGTCTTTTTTTTTAGTAATAGTATCTTTTTGAAAATATGAACTTAAGAATGTGAAAAAGATAGACCGAAATTCATGCATTTACCTTGTGAAAATTCAACTGTCTAAAAACTTAGAACGTGACTTTTCATTTGTCCTTTGTGCTGAGATTAACTAGGGATGTGGAGTTGATAGAAATGCCCTAGAGAGGCTTGGCAAGCAATCAAAGGACCGAGTCAAACTATATGGTTTTCGAAGTCAGTGGAGGCTGCACTTCGGGTTTCAGTGAAGATTGAAGTCATCTCCGCCATGCAGTGTTTATGCAAAAAGAAAAGAATAGGCGAGGACGGGAATCAGACCGTCCTCTCTCTAGTTAAAGTAGCCGAGAAAATAGATGAGCGACCCTCATCTTGACCCGCGCAAAACAACAACGATGAGAGGAGCGGGGAGGTATTTCCATAGGCTTGCGGGCGATGATTGGACCTCCCAAAAAGGCTTGAGAAAATGGACTAGCAAAGCCACAAAAAGGCGAAAAGCTCGAAGAAGCAAATCAAGAGGCCAAAGGCCCAAAATTGTGAAGGTTTTAACCGAACAAAAGTGAAGCTCTCAAAAAGTCAAATCAAAGGCCAAAGGCCAATTCACTACAAAAGCAGTCCCTCGCCAAAAGAAGAAAAATAAAAGTACTCAAACCAGTGAAACCCGAACCAAATCACGTTCTAGAAAAAGCTACAAGAAAACCATATAGTGCGAGACGGTCCCGAAGTTGCAGTCCAGGAACCTAAAAAGGGCTATCTCCCGAAACATCCGGAACAATTTGCATCTCGGCACGGAGGTACAAGTATTAAGTTTCTTCTATTTATTTACGCAGTTTAATTTGGTAATAAGTAGTAATGCATGAATTAGGATATATCTAGTCCCACAGTCTAATTTTCATATTTTAAAACCAAACTTAGTGCCGCCCTTTAATAGCATTGTTCGGGACGAACAACTAAAAGTGTGGGGTGATCTGATGGACCATAATTATACGAATCAAAAACACAGTAAAACCCACCAAATTAGACTGTTGGTCTATTTAACTTCTACTTGTTAGTCCCGATATATTTCTACAGGGTATTTTGGCGCTTAGAGAGAAAACACGCTAAGGAGAGGAGTTTTACGCTAAAAAGGATTGCTCGCAGTTTCTGGCCAGCCAAAGACCGAGAAACCCAGGTTGCGCCCAACGTCCAGCACGCCGGCCGAGCTAGTCGAGTCCAAATTCAAGTTGCCCGAGCAAACCATCTCATCTGACAATTCCGCCTCGACCAAAGTGTTTAAAATGGAAAATAAAGTGGACAATGTCGGAAAACCAAGGAGAATGCTCGAGCAGATTGGCAGTTAGCTCAATTCCAAGGCAAAGGCCCGGCGCGCATAGGAACTCAAACCAAGTCGCTCGACCCGACGGATGCATCTAGCAAATCTGGCTCGACCAAGATGTGTGTAATGCCCAACAAGTCGGACAATCTCGCTTCCCAGACAAAACGCTCGAGCGGATTAGCAGTTGGCCCAATTCCATAGTAAAGGCCGCACGCATAGGCACCAAGACCAAGTTGCTCGACCAAAACATGGAATTTGGAAATTCTGGCTCGACCATTAGTCTTAAAATCACTTGGCCATTCCAAATCAACTATGAAAAATCCAAAAACGCAATGATCAAAATCTGGTGACCGGTGGCTTTTGGTTGGAGGTAACCAAAGAAGCAAACTCTTCCCATTTGGTGACCTACTACCGGCTGCTATGACCTGCTATGGAGCTCACCATGGATGCTTGCCATGTACTCTCATCCTCACCCTCCATTTCCTCCTCCTTAGCCTATAAATACAACCCCATCCTTCTCATTTGTATCATCCAAAAATGTGGAGAGCTTCTCTCTCTACAAAAATCACTTATCTCTCTAAGTTTGGCAATTTGTAAGTTTGGTTTTGGAAATAAAAGATTGCTCCCTTGGCGCTTCAACGGTTGTAAGTATTTTAATATTTATTTTCCGTTTTTAATTTCCAATTCCTTAGTTATAATGTTTAGCGCGATGAATCGTAGCTAAACCCATATTCGGTTGAGGGTTCTCACCCTTGTGCCCACATCTTGAGAATCTTGCACCTTATGTCATTTTACACTTCTCTAGTCTTTGAGATCTAGTTTGAGTAACACCTTTGTCGGGTTGTTCAAACTAGCGAAAGACTAGAAGCCTAAAGCTTTGTCAAGCTTGTTGTGGAATACCACCTTTGTCGGGGTATTTGGGTTGTCACCTTTGTCGGGACAACCACATAACAACTTGACAGGTTAAGGGTGTGGAGTACCACCTTTGTCGGGGTATTTGGGTTGTCACCTTTGTCGGGACAACCACACTTAGAAGTGTAAAAGAAATCATTTGGAGTCAATGATAGATGTGTCACAAGAAGAGCCCCTAAACCGAATCATTTCCTTATAGTCTATTATCAACTGCTGTAATTTACTTTCAGTTCTCAAAACACACTCAAACCCAACCCCAATCGTATCTAATTTCTGCATAAGCTTCATTAAAGAACAACTAATCCACACTGACTCTCTTGGGTTCGACCCCTACTTACCACTTGCTACCCAGTAGTGTAGTCGCGAGTAGCGGACTATAAATTTATTTGCACATTTGCTCTGACGACAAGCATCTGTCAGTTTTCCTCTTATGACCTAGTCCTTGTTCGGGACGAACAAGTTTAAGTGTGGGGTGGTTTGATGAGCCGTATTTATACGACTCATCGAGTCATCAATTCCCACCAATTCCGGCACTTTATTATACGAACAGTTACTTCTTAGTGTTGTTTTGTATTTCAGGTGTTTTGGAAGCTCTAGGAGGAAACGCGCGTTAAAGATGGCATTTTGTGCCGAAAGACATCGCAAGGCAGTTTTTGGCCACTCTGGCCCGAGCAGATACAGGCCCCCAGCCGAGCTGTCCAGCACCAAATTCAAGTTGCTCGGGCTAACGAGCTGATCTGACGAATCCACTTCGAGTCAAACTAGAAAATAAGGTGGACAATGTCGGAGAACCAAGGAAAACGCCCGAGCAGATTGGCAGTTGGCTCAATTCCAAAGGTCTTGCGCGCGCTGATAGGCACCGAAATCAATTCGCTCGACCAGACGGACTCCGATGACAAATCTAACTCGACCAAGTTGCTCAAAATGGAAAACAAGTCAGACAATGTCACCAAGCCAAGGAGAACGCACGGTGGAATGGCCCAGGAGCAGCCGAGCAGAGTTCCAGGCCGAAGGCCCTGTCGCGCAGACTAGCGCTGAATCCGAGTTGCTCGACCAGATGAACGAATCTCGCAAATCTGGATCGACCAAAGTGATCAAAATGCCAAAAGACTCGGACGATACCACTAGCCCAGCAAAACGCACGAGCGGGATTGGCCGAGATGAGCAAAACGACGTTGGAGCTGCAAAAGGCCCCGCGCGTTGGGCCAAGTCAGTGGGCTCGAATGAGGCGGTTTAGAAGGTTTTGGAAGGTTCTGGAAGTCGTGATCCTCAAGTAAACTTGCTGGCCAAGCTTACTTGCTCACCAAGCAAAAACGGATGTGGACCGGGCCCAAATAGAAGCTTCGAAACCCTAGGACTTTTCCTATAAATAAGACCTCTTGGTCTAGGGTTTCAAATCATCCAAAAATTCGAGTATCCATCATTCATCCAGTGATCATCCTTCACCGAGCAGCTACTTCGGCATAGAGAAGAATTTCTACTTTTATCATGTCTTTTATTTCCAGCATGTGTAGCTAAACCGCTCGTTCGGGCTAGGGCTAATTTATTGTGACGAATGTTTTGAGATTCCATGCTTAATATTATTCTTGCATTCTACTAGTTCTTGTGCACATTAATTTCGGTTTGAGTTGCAAGGTTAAGTGGAGACCCGAAACGGTAAAGTTTAAGCTGGGCAATCCATACCCTCTATTTACTGCTTATTTGATACTGACCCGTTAGAATAAGTAGTCGCACTAAACCTAATATAACCTGACCAGGAGTATTAGGTTTGCTAGAACTAGAATTCTATAACCTGACCAGGAGTAGATTGTGGCGTAGTGACTCGAAACGGTCCTACCTTAGGTTATAACCTGACCCGGAGTAACCACACTTAAGAACGCAGAATTAGATACTTAGAAATCAAGGACAAACCAAGTCACAATTAGAACCCCTAGCCTGAATATTCTTCTCCGATTGACATCTTTCGTTTATTTCCTATTTGCACTTGTTTCCTCAAAACCCAATTGTTTCCTTTTTACAGATCAACAAGTAACCATCTAGCTCCCTAGGGTTCGACCCTTGCTTGCCGCTGTACTAACCCATAGCCAAGAGTAAGGAATTATAAATTTAAATTTGCAGGTACCAACGACGCCTGTCAGTGCCCACTCCTCAATATCCCTTTCTAGATCTTTGTCTTCTTGTGTGCGGGATGGTTCCTTAGTTTCCCCCATGAAAACCTCAACGAAGTCTCTATACCCTTGAAGACTTTCAATCTCTATACGCTCTTCCTCTATCTTATCCTCATGGCAAGATTCATCATTCCATACCCAAACTTCGGTGGCGGTGGTCCTCCAAAATTCATCCAACATTTCTTGCTCCCATTCTTCCCCTGAGGCATAAGATTCAAGGACTTCTTCTTCAAATACCTCCTCTTCCTCATCCAAGTTCCCATTTTCAATATCTTGGTCGAATTTCATGAGATCCCCCATTCGAGCTTCAAAGTTTCTATTCAACCTTTCTTGATTTGCGAGAAATTCTTGCTTCGTTTGCTCTTGACGCTCATGGAGTATAGCAATTAGGGAATCCAACTTAGAGGGCTCACTTGAAGGTTGAGGGTATGGAGGGTAGGAGTCTTCAACTTCATAGCATTGGCTATCATCCCAATTCGGAGTGTAATAAATTGTTTGATAGCCAAGCTCTTGAAAATAAGAATATGGTCGTTCCTCCTCTTCATAGCATCCCTCATTCGAATAGACTTGTTGGTTGTAGGGGTCCATCCTCGCAAAACAAGGTAAACAAAAGCTAGTAAGTGATATGAGTGAAAAAGAAGAATATACAAGTATAAGAAAAAGGAAAAATATTCACAAGAATAGTCGGAACTTCCACACAATCTAATCTAGGGATGTGCTAACTAGTTGCTCCCCGGCAACGGCACCATTTGATGAACTATTTCTTTTTCACCTCTAGAATAGTATCAATGAAGAGAGGATCGAATGTAGTAGGTCAAAACATTTATAAAGACCGGTAGGATACCAGGTCAAACCCAAAGGAGCAAGCCAAGCACATGCACTATTTAAGATTGTGTTTCCATTCGGCTATTCTAAACAAAATGTATAAAGATGTATATTCTAAATCCTATGTGGCTAGTAATTATGGATAAAAGATAAGTAAGAGGTGTTTCGAGAGGTTCCTCCCCTCCTTGGCATTCTCTCAATGATCACATACATGATATTCAAACATTTCATGATAGTCAAATAGCAATGAACCTAGCTTAGACTAGGATAGACCAACTGTCACTTGAATCTATTCCTAGCCAAACTCTCTTATAGCTCGAACCTCTCGGTTCATTCCATAGCAATAAATACCATGAACTCGACTCCTAGTTCACTTCCTATCCATGCATTGTAGAAAACCTAGCTTAGACTAAGATAGACCAATGTTTATGTTAATCTAGTCTTAGCCAAGCTCTCTTATAGCTCGAACCTCACTCTCTCGATTTGGTTCATTCCATAGCACCATTATCCTTGGAATGTCTTCCTAAGGTAATAACTACTATGAACTCGACTCCTAGTTAACAACAAATGCATACATTGGATAGGATCACATTCTCTATTATCCAAACTAGGCATTTAATCAAACACTTAGTAGCATGTCACATATGAAGTGCATAGAGAACAAGAATTTGACACCATTAGATGGGATTAATTAACGATTCGTTTAATGACTAACTCCAATGAATTAAACATTCAATCCTTAGTCAAGCATCCATATCCTAAGGTTCGTTTGCATGATTTGAGATATATATCATTTTCTCCATCCTAGAACTATTCCCTAGGGTTTCCAAGTCCTAGGTTCAAGTTTAGGTCCAAATTGTCACTTAGGCATTTTATCAAACACCTAGAGTGCATAGCATTTATAACACAAGAGAAAATGAAATCAACAATCATCCATATGAATATCAATGTATTTATGTAATCAAAGAGTACAAAGGAGAGTCATAAAACCCTCAAAATACAAGATCCACTACTCACACATCATGTATAACAACATGGTGTGAGTAGGGTTTAATGGCAACAACAAGTAGAATAGGAAAAGGTATAGAGGAAGGAGGGTTGTCAATCCTAGAACTCCCCCTAGTCTTCTCTTCTTCTCCTTGGTTGGATGATGATTGATGACCTTGGATGGACCTCTTTTCCCCAAAAACCTCCACACTTAGGTCAAAAAGCCCTCTTTCTATTTATAGCCTCGGGTAAAAAACGAACTGTAGCAGATCTCAGCCGGCCGGCTGAACTTAAGGTGCAAACCCAGCCGACCGGCTGAAGTTGGACGAGTGTGTCGCTTGTGCAGGGCAGAACCAGCCGGTCGGCTGAAAGTGGACGATTGCATCAAGTTTTGCTCCTTCGTCCAGCCGGTCGGCTGACTGGCCCAGCCGACCGACTCATTCAATGCGAGGCTGAGCATTTGGATAGCTCATGTCCAGCCGCCCGATTGGATACTCAACTGCCCGGCTCAGGTTGGACGATTGCACTCCATCTAAGATCTTCATCCAGCCAGTCGGCTGGTTCAGGGGGAATTCCCAGCCAGTCGGCGGGGATGCCTTTTCAGCCCACTTTTGCTCTGACTCTTCGATTTTTCCCCGAGTTTTCATATTTTGGCTTCGACCTTGGGGGAAACTTGTTTTCTACCTGAAATGTAGAGATAGAGGTCAAATGACATCAAAATAATGTCGGAAACGACCCAAAACTATAGTGAAGAATGGCCATAAATCAGTCGAAAACTCGACTGATCATATTCCCTTTTCTGAAAACTCTCACGAGACTATAACTCGTCCACTAGGGTAGCATAGGGGTTTAAAGGCTTAATGCATACACTAAATGCATTCGTAACGCCTACGAAAAGGAGCTAGTTAGATTGTACATACTTGTCATTTTTCTTGATCGAGACCTTGTGAAATCTAGTGAGGCAAATATACGAAAAACATAGCACCGCTAGCATTTCGACATTTGCATGACCTTGACATATTCTCATACTTTGTTCGGGACGAACAAAACTTAAGTGTGGAGTGTTGATCAGTCGAGTTTTCGACTGATTTATGGTCATTCTTCACTATAGTTTTGGGTCGTTTTCGACATTATTTTGATGTCATTTGACCTCTATCTCTACATTTCAGGTAGAAAATAAGTTTCCCCCATGGTCAAGGCCTATATATGAAGATTGGTTGAAAAACAGAAGTTTCGGCGCAAAACAAGGAGTTTCGGGGCAAAACCGAGCATATTGACCTTTGCAACTTGTTTTGGAAGCCCTGGGCGCATACGATGTCTGAATTAGTTGATTCAAAGCTTGTTGGAAAGCTGACTCATAAGGATACAACTCTCCAGTTGACGGCTAGACCAAATTCGGACTGGAAGACCACCAAAAAGGCCCCAGTCGGTCGATTGAGAAGCCCAGTCGACCGACTCGATTAAACTTCAAGAGCTCATCAAATTTCACCCATCCAGTCGACCGACTGGGTGTCAAGCTTAAGCCAATCGACCGACTGGATCAAAAAACTCAGATTTTGACAGCCGGATCTATAAATAAAAAGCAAGGGTTTTGGACCAAGTGTGGAGGTTTTTGGTGAAAAGAAGATCAAGAAAAGAGGTCAACCAAGGTCATCAATCATCAAAAGATCCAACCTAAGAGAAGAAGAGAAGATCAAAAGGGAGTTCAAGGATTAACCATCCTTCTTCCTTTACACTTTTCCATTCCCTTTGTTGTGTGCTTCATAACCTACTCACACCATGTTGTCTTACATGAGGTGTGAGTAGTGATCTTGTGTTTTAAGGATCTTATGACTCTCCTTGGTACTCTTTGATCACATATATACATTGATGTTCATATGGATGATTGTTGATTTCATTTTCTCTTGTGTTATGAATGTTATGCACTCTAGGTGTTTGTTAAAATGCCTAAGTGACAACTTGGACTAAAACTTGAACCTATGACTTAAGGGAGCTAGGGAATAGTTCTAGGATGGAGAAAATGATCTATATCTTAAGCACGAGAGTGAACCTTAGGATATGGACGCTTGCCTAGGATTGAATATTTGATTTATTGGAGTTGGTCATTAAGCGAATCATCAATTAATCCCATCAAATGGTGTCAAATTCATGTTCACTATGCTCTTTATACATGCCATGCTACTAAGTGTTTGATGAAATGCCTAAGTAACATGTTGAATCTTAAAACTAGATTTAAGAATCGAATGACCTTTGGGATAGTTTGGATGTAGTGAATATGATCATTTCTACGGGATTGAAGTGAACTAGGTTCAATACTATTTGACTACCATGAAATGTTTGAATATCGTGTATGTGATCATTGGGAAATTGCCAAGGAGGGGAGTAACCCCTCGAAACACCTCTTATCTATCTTTTATCCTCAATTACTCGCCACATAGGATTTCGAATGTACAAACCCTTATACATTTTGGTTTACAATAGCCGAACGGAAACACAATCTTACATAGTGCATGTGCTTGGCTTGCTCCTCTTGGTTCGACCCGGTACTTTACCGGTATTATAAATGTTTTGACTTACTACCGACCCTCTCTTCATTGATACTATTTAGAGGTGAAAAAGAATAGTTCGTCAACCACCATCCTTCAGGTCACCACAAGTTGAAGTCCATCACAAAACCATGGTATGTTGGTGACAAGATAGTTAGTATGTTTATTTATTAAGCTATTATATTCAGCTCTCTTAGCCGATGTGGGTCCGGGTGTTACATTATATCGCAAGTTTTTCGATGTAAAATCTGACATTAGCACAATTTCACTTGTAAAATCGGGTAAAGTAAAATCGGTAAAATTAAATTAAAGTCAAAATCTTTTTTTATTTGATTCTTAAGAATCTACGTGATTCTACGGGTTGAGTTTACGTTCGATTCTACCTATACAAAATGAGTCATGGTGTCAATTTAAATTTGATCATATGATCAAGATGTATCTTCTTTGCATTTAATATGCGTCCCATTAGCATAGTCAAATTTTGAGGCTTTAACTCATTAAATGTAAGTTTGAATATGTTAGTGGGACACGTGTGATGAGTTCTCGCATGGGGCTCTTGGAAATTTTGACGAAAACCAAGCCAAGGACCCAAGAAATCCACATAATCAACCGAGTAAGGCTAAGTCAAAAAGACCCTGTAGGGCCCAGGTGCGAGGACTTTGGCAAGGACCCAGGCGAGGAGCCGCGCAAGGACTTGGACGAGGACCCATCGAAGAGGTGCGAATATGGCCAAGAGGTGCCATGAAGGGCCTTGTCTATTCAGCCAAGTCAGCCGAGGACCAAGGTCCCGACTGAAGAGATGCGTCTAATGGGGCAGAACACGATGACATTCAGTGAAGGACCCGGTATTTATGAGGTCCATGAACCTGGTGGGTAACATTCAAGTGAAGTGACGTATCTGATTATAGGTCATGGACCTGGAAACCCGCATTTATTCCAGCAGATAGACCTGGACATGAGCATGAACCAGTTAAAGGACAACAAGGTCAAGCAGTCGCGGCCATGGCCAAGCACCCATTCGGCCAAGGCCTTATAAATAGAGGGACCTGACGCATTTCACAAGCATGCCATTATATGCAAGCATTCCGTGAAGATCTTTAGGCATCTTTAGTCATTTCATTTAATTTCTTTTACGCTTTCGCGTAGAATTTCTGAGTTAGAGACTTGCCAAAGGGTCTTGTAATCTTTCAACGATTCCTTGCCTACGAGGGTTGTTTTCGCGTTATTTATCAATCCAATCCGACAATTGGTCAATTCTGACTTGTTGAATAAGTTTGGACAACTTTGGTTTTTCGGGTCTCTAATAACTTGTCAAACCACAATAATTTGTTGATGCACTTAGAAATATTTAAATTAAGATTTAAGTTCCCTGAAAATATGGAGGGATTCTTATTTATACTATTCTCATGTTTGATACAGTTTAGGTTATGTTGAGGGCACACATCGTTGAATACCTATATTACAGGAGAAGGCCGGTGACATAGTTTTTTTTCGCTTGTCGAAGCAACGCACCAATGAAGTTTCTATTCGAGTAGGTAGCATCTGGAGCTATCGGTTATGGCGTTGTAAGTGATTGGGCAGTATGGGGAGTGGTGACCCGTTAATTAATCATGCACCTCTGTCTAATCCAATTAAAGGTAATTCGTGGGGGCGATTCTTTAGTTGTTGCAATTTCACTATCATGCGAGGGGGTTTTGTGCTAGGTAGGGATAAGGATGTCACCATATCTTCACACTTTAAACAAAATAATGTCGTCAAGGATAAGATGCATATTTCAACATTACTAAGTGGGAAAGGGGTTGGTCTTTAACCTAATAATAATACAAGCATTCTTCCTCCTCCTAGCCAGTCAAAGATTGTAAATGAAACCTCTGCATGTGCCCAAGCTGGAAAGGTGTCTATGCTCCAAAACTTTGGAAAAAAAGCCCGCAGATGGAGGGCCCTATCGTTTTGCTGGCCTTCTATTATATATCTGGTTTCCATTATATTCATAGTTATTATTGTATTTCTCTTTTTTAAAAGTTCTTTTTTTTTTAAAGTTCTTTTGAAACACGTAGTAATGGGATACTTGATTTGGGCCAAAACCCAATTCACATAGCTTCCCGGGAGGACTTTAGTTAGAGCTCCTACATACTCGATTCCGATGGTTGGCAGGTAACTCAATAGTCAATATCAGTTAGGATGTACTACGAAAGAAAAAAAAAACCGTAATACATGGACAATCAATAAAGAAAGAGCAAGCAACCAACAATCAATAATGAGGCAATGGTAACAGAGCTGTTTATATTATTCATGGTTTTTGGTGTTTACTAAAATAATTATTTGGTGTCTGTTGATAAAGAATAATGTAACCTTTTAGCCTGGCTATTTGGTCTTTATGGAGTACACAGAGTGAGGGATTAAAAGCCAGAGGTACATTATATATAAAAATATAATAAGGAACAAGAGAATGTGCAGCTAGAAGTTCAATCATCTTTTTGCATCTTTGTGTTTGCATTGCACACAGCTTTCCCTTCTTCTCCTTCGTTCCTGCCAGAGACGATCAATCCTTCAAACATCGAGGTGAAATGAGTAGCTCGCAGCAGCTGATCCCCAGGAAGGAGAGACAACTAGGTGGACTTGTAACCATGCCCTTCATCATTGGTAAGCATAGAACTCAGTGGTCCGTCCTAATTTTTGCTACTGGATTCTCAATTTTGATATATTTCTTGTTTTGTATCAAATCTAAACCAGCTAACGAAGCATTGGAAAAGGTAGCCAGCTATGGGCTGCTCCCAAATATGATTTTGTACATGATGAAAGATTACAAGCTCGGTGTAGCTCAGGGCACGTACATACTCTTCTTCTGGACAGCAGCCACCAATTTCTTGCCTATCATTGGCGCTTTCTTTGCTGATTCTTATCTTGGCCGGTTCCTCACCATTGGCTTTGGTTCCGTATCTTCTCTTTTGGTAACCTTTAATTTATCCTTCTTCAAGATCAATGTGTCTGTCTATCTGCAACGAAATGATTGTTGTGTTTTTGGTTACTACTTAGTAATCCAGGGATGTAGATAACTTGAACGTGTGTGTAGCACAATTTTACTTGTGGAGGCACAATCTATGTATATTCCATGAAAGTCACCATGCCATTGGACTAGTAGCTCAACATCTTAATGTTGGAAATAAAAGCTGGTCAGATCACCTACAAAAGTGGAAGTAGTTTTATTAGCTGTTCTTACATGTTCATTTGATCAATATATGTTGGCAGCATAATTAAATTTATTATTTCATCAAGATTGATGGAACAATCTGTTTTTCAGTTATACTTCTTCTTATTTCCTTTATAGAAAGAGGGGGTCCCTTTTATCTATACAGAATATTACATGGGGTGTGTTTCCAAAGCAAGAAAGGAAAATGAAAGTATCCCATGATTTAGCACATGGGCTGTTCCATATAAAAAAAAAACATGGGGAGCTAGTATTATAATGTTTTGTTCTTGTTGTTTCCTTCCTTTTTAACTATAGGAAAGAGACATTTAAATATCCAAAATTATAACCATTTATCGTTGTAGCTGATGATGGTATTGAATTTTTATTGCGACAGGGCATGATTCTTCTATGGATAACAGCCATGATCCCTCAAGTTAAGCCGCCTCCTTGCACTCAAATGGAGAACTGCCAATCCTCTACACCAGCTCAACTTACTCTTCTAATCTCCTCCTTTGCGCTCATGTCAATCGGCGCAGGAGGTGTTAGGCCGTGTTCATTAGCATTTGGTGCTGACCAGTTAGACAGAAGGGATAATCCAAAAAATGAAAGGGTTTTGGAGAGTTATTTTGGGTGGTACTATGCTTCTGCGGCTGTTTCTGTCATCGTAGCGTTAACGGCTATTGTATATATCCAAGATCACTTTGGATGGAAAATTGGTTTTGGAGTTCCAGTACTTCTCATGTTCCTTTCGGCTTCCTTGTTTTTCCTTGCTTCCCCATTGTACGTCAAGCACCAAGCCTCTACTAGCTTGTTCGCTGGATTCATACAAGTGATTGTCGTGGCTTGTAAGAACAGAAAGCTTGCGTTGCCGCCTAAGAACACCAGCGGATGGTATCACTGTAGAAAAAATTCTGAGCTGCTCATGCCAACCGATAAACTCAGGTATCACCTTATCAGTTATCACTAAACCATACGATTTTGGGCATGAGATTTTCGTTAAAATGAGTTCTGATCTTGTCAATGAGTGTAGGTTTCTGAACAAAGCTTGTATCATTAGAAGCCCGGATCAGGACATAAGTCCAAATGGGTTAGCTTCAAAGCCGTGGAAGCTTTGCACGGTGGATCAAGTTGAAGAGCTAAAAGCACTACTTAAAGTCATGCCTCTGTGGTCAACAGGCATCATGATGTCAGTAAACATTAGTCAGGGCACATTTCAGTTACTCCAAGCCAACTCCATGGATAGGCACATCACTTCGAGTTTCCAGATACCTGCAGGCTCGTTTGGGATGTTTGTAATCATAGCTTTAGCAGCTTGGGTTGTTCTCTACGACAGAGTCATTCTTCCGTTAGCATCTAAGCTCATGGGAAGACGGGTCAAGCTGGATGCGAAACTCAGGATGGGAATTGGGCTGTTACTCTCTTGCATGTCGATGATTGTATCGGCAATCGTTGAGAACATCAGAAGGAAGAAAGCTATCCACGAAGGATATCTTAACAATGCACAAGCAGTTGTAAACATGTCAGCCTTTTGGTTAGTTCCGCAACATACCTTGAGTGGCTTAGCGGAAGCATTCAACGCCATTGGCCAAACTGAGTTTTATTACTCTGAATTCCCCAAAAGCATGTCCAGCATTGCCTCGGCTCTTTTTGGATTGGGAATGGCTGTGGCAAACCTGTTAGCCAGTGCCATCCTTGGCATGGTAGACGATATATCGTCAAGAGGAGGAAAAGAAAGTTGGGTTTCCAGCAACATTAACAAGGGCCATTACGAAATCTATTACTGGCTCCTTGCTGTCCTGAGCTTTATAAATCTCTTATACTTCTTGGTCTGCAGTTGGGCCTATGGTCCATGCCTGGAGAAGAGAATGACAAAGGTTGGGGATGAAGGGAGTAACAGCAATAACGATGAATTAAAGGATGAACAAACGGTGACCACATTGGATGCTAAGTATTACGACCAGATAGATGACTTCAAGGAGTCTGAGACTGAGATGGAGATGAAAACTTTTGGAGGGCTCAAGGCTTGATACATATATACATACAGCTTTTCTTCCCCTCTATTATTTGTCCTGCTGCTTTAGTCTTGTTCATGGATGCGATGAGTGTCAAGTGTGATAGGGTTGCTTAATTATACTAATAGGGGAACCATGTCTAGAAAGAACTAGGCAGTTCGATCTGCTGTCTCCCATATGTAATGTAAATTGGTGTGTGATTTTTAAAAGTTTGCCAGATTTTTACAATTGTTATCTTTCTTTTCCGATACCTTCAATGTTTGCTTTCAGTCTCAGGCTTCGGTTGCGTGGAACCAGGTCTAGAAAGAACTAGGCAGTTTGCTCTGCGGCTCCCATATGTAATGTAGATTGGTGTGTGATTCCTGAAAGTTTGCCAGATTTGTACAATTGTTTTCTTTTCTTTTCTGATACCTTGAATGTTTGCTTTCAGTCCCGAACTTTGTTTGTGTGGAAATTAAGAAAAATATAGGTGGAAAATTTATGGAAAAGTGATTTGTAGATAAGTTTAATTAAGATTATGGAACATTTTCTTATGTAAAAAGACTGACCATGCATATTTAGGTTTGAATTTCCGATACTAAACAAAAACTTTATTTTTCTTAACAATTTCTTTTCATGCTTCAAAAATTCCTTATATAAAAATTAATTTTTCTGAAATACACACCACGTACAACCATTTTAACAAAAATCTGATTATCACAATCACTTTTTACTTTTAATGTTTCCATGGCACAGCCGGTAACCATTTTCCTGATGCATTGTCTATTCAAGCACTGCGGTAGCAAGTAGATAGCGTCAATGCTATGCATTTTGAAAGACACATACATGTTCCGCGTCATATGAACAGTTGCTATGTGTAGAACATCTTGCTATTGTCCTTGTCCTGCACTGAGCGTCTGAGCTCATTGTGAAAATCAACTTATAGGGTGCTCCAGGCACGCTGCCGACAACATTTGGTCATTTGATTCATTTTCCACTACAAGAAGGAAGTTATTCATACATTTTGGTAAATATATTACCCCAGCAGAGGCTACCCAAGTGTTCTTGGTCTATGATAATTCAGATTACCTGTTACAGTAATTTAAGCCCTTAATTATATAAATTCGAATGAGAAATGCTTTATAATTTAGGAATCTAAGAATCTAGAATTGACAATATAATCAAATTGCATATTCGGATCTGAAGCTGCCACATCTCTCACTGCTTTCATTTTCTTCGTGATGCACTTTCAAACTCTAATTTTCCCAAAAATCTTGCTCAAAGTTGCATCACAAAAGAAATAAAGTTAAGAGGGACATGTCAATAATGTCACATGTGGTAGTTTATTGTTAAATAGATATGATGAAATTGAGTCTCAAATTCTCGAATCAAACTATCATTTCTCTATATAAGAGTGGAGCTCACACAACATTGACAAGTGGTTAATTAATAAGGTCATTGACCCAAATCCTTTTGAGGGGACAAAAGAATAAATAAGATATGATTGCACAAGGAGAGGAGCGCTCAAATGTTATGACCTTCTTAATGTGTTATGTGTTACACAAATCTCATCCTTTAGATCAAATGATCTAAAGGTGCAAAATGAAAGTCAAAAAGTCAAAAAAGACAAAGTTGTTTGTCATTTAGCACTTTTTGTCTTTTATCTTGCACTTTTGTCTTTTACCTAAAAGACGAAAGTGCAAAATGAAATCTGGACCTTTAGATCAAAAGATCTAAAGGTGCACAATAAAGTAACACATAACACTTTAACAACCCATAACATTTGAGCGCGCCCCTGCACAAGGATATCAAGATAATAACATTCATTTACATAGATCACAATTTAGTAGACCTGCATCCATCAAACTGTGATAATCATCAATGACCTAGTAAACTCAAGGTATCATCTTAATCCGTGATTCCAACTAGCAGTCCACCACCAAGCAGTCATCTTCTGAAACCTTTAGGAAGTATTGAGGAGTAGTTTAGGGGTTTTAGTGCAAGGGTCTTTTGTTTGTGTTGATGTACTTGGCGGGAGTGGCTGGTATTTCAGTTGTGTTTTTATTCTCAGTCAAAACGTCACCGTGTGGTTACTGGGCGTGTAAGTTTGCGTTTTGTTCCACATGGCATGTTGGTCCGAGTATAGGTCTATGGCTGCTTTCCCTCTTTTGTAATCAATTCGAAACTTAATCAAAACCCTAAGCTTTCCCCTAACTGTGTTTCCTCCTTCGTCATCTGCGATCGATCAATTGAAGCCGGTGATGTTCAATTAAGACTCCGATGGGTTCGTTTCTCATGGTATCAGAGCTCAGTTGGCTGGCTCGGCTGCTCGCTGATATGGGTGTCTCTGTTCAGGCTGTCATTCCACTGTATTGTGATAACAAGGCGGCCATACACATTGCGAACAACCCTGTGTTTCATGAGCGCACCAAGCATGTGGAATTGGATTGACATCTTGTCCGGTCCCATGTGTTGTCGAAGTTTATTTCGTCTCTTCACATCTCATCCAATGAACAGTCGGCCGATATTTTCACCAAACCTCTGCAGCGGGATCAGCTCCTCTATTTGTGCTTGATTGAACCTTGGAGAGTCTCCAATGCTTGTGTATTCTTTCTTTCAATCAATAAAACTCCTAATTCCCTATACGTTGGATATATTACATTCCCGCCAAGTACATCAACACAAACAAAAGACCCTTGCACTAAAACCCCTAAACTACTCCTCAATATACCCCCTTCAAGCTGCAGAGTGCAAAAAATTTGACACTCCAAGCTTGGAACACAAATAGAGGAGCTGATCCCGCTGCAGAGGTTTGGTGAAAATATCGGCCGGCTGTTCATTGGATGAGATGTGAAGAGACGAAATAAACTTCGACAACACATGGGACCGCAGTTTGTAGCTGTGCTGCGGAGCTGTGCAGAGCAGAAGACCGGAGGGTTTTAAAGCCCCCTCCGATAGCCCCTGGTTTGAGTTTGTCGCCGCAGCACAGCTCCGAAGTTCGTCCACGCTTGTCTGAGTCCAGCCTTGATTGCTGAGCAATCGGCGAGCCTCCAGCAGCCACTGGTATCGAACTCGTCAACGGACTACTCGAATCGCACTCTGAACAATCTCTCTCGCCTCGTAATCTTGGAGAAGAATTGGAACGCAACCTCAATTTGGGATTTTCGGACTAAACCCTAAAATCCAATTGAGCTCGCTTATGTATGAAACCCAGCTGAGGACGAAAACGCCGCGTTCTGACCAACTTCAAACGAGTCATTGCCCGCTTCTCCAAAACGCTACCGTTCCAATTAAACTGAAGTCTTCGGCTTTAGTTGGACGACGTCGCTTCTGGTGTAACGAACTCCAACTGCTCTTCACGCCTCGCCTGTACGCTGTCGTTCCACTGAAACACAACTCTCATCTGCTATTGCCGTGACAGTCCTTCCAGGTCCGTGACACTGATTTGTCACTACCGGAAGTCCCGTGACAGACCCCGTGACACCCCGTGACACTTGCTGCTCCAACCCAGGTTTCTCAGCTGCTCTCTTCATGCTTGCTCAAGCCTAATCTAAACCTAATGGTGTGTGCTTGTAATGTACTGAACAATAAGATTACAATCCTTACAAATTGTCCTCCTAATCTGCTTGGTCTTGTACTCCTTTAATCAATCTTCCCATGCTCTGCAACAGCTGCATTCCACCAGCTATTGTCCCATTCCCCTTTTCCCAGCAACAGCTTCAGGTCACCTTGCCCACATTAAGGGCTTTCCTGTAATGCTCAAACTTGACGTAAGGCACAACCTTAGTCCCAAAGTCAGCAGGATTTTCATCCCTAAGAATTTTATCAATTCTAATAACATCTTTGTCAATGATATCCTTAATAAAGTGAAGTCTAACATCAATATGTTTACTTCTTTCATGGTAGAATAGACAAAGGCACATAAGAACATTGTTAAATTTCAGACAGCAAGCCTTTCAACCACACAGCTTCCTTAGCTGCTTCAGTGGCTGCAATGTATTCTGCTTCAGTGGAAGACAAGGCTAGCACTGATTGCAGCTGGGATTTCCATGACACACAATTACCATGCCAAGTAAAAAACAGTCCAGTTGTAGACTTTCTAGTATCCCTATTTCTAGCATAGTCAGAATCAACATAGCCTATTAGATCAGATTTGTTCCCATAAGCAGCAAAAACAAGTCCAAAGTTCCTAGTATGTGATGAGTTGTATTTATACGACTCGTCGAATCAACTAATCCCATTTATTTCGACACTTTCTCATGCGAACAATTACTTTTTAATATGGATTTACATTTCAGGTGTTTTGGAATCTCTAGGGAGAAACGCACATAAATATGATATTTCGTGCCAAAATCACCACAATGGCAGATCAGACCTTCGGACGTTCGACGGAGTGCTGGGAAATGACCACTGATCAGAAAAATACGACCTACATGCTGTTGGGTTCGGGACTCAATTTTCTACAACTCTCTAGTTCACACCGAGAGTATCCGAGGTCATTTGTAGGGTCTAATCGAGAGCCGAAGTCAAAACAGATGAGCAGAATGAGTGAACTGTCTACGAGAGGACTGATGGACCATAATTATACGAATCAAAAACACAGTAAAACCCACCAAATTATACTGTTGGTCTATTTAACTTCTACTTGTTAGTCCCGATATATTTCTACACGGTATTTTGGCGCTTAGAGAGAAAACACGCTAAGGAGAGGATTTTACGCTGAAAAGATATTAAGAGTCAATCCAAGGTCAAGATCAGACGCTGAACGAAGAAATATCAAGATCCTGACATTGAATTACTCAAATTAAATCCAACCGAGGAACAACCGAAGTCAGACCAGGGCGAAAATGGACTGATAGTTTTGTAAAAACTACGCAAAAATCACACAAACTCTCATCCTTATCCACCATGACCGGCGGCTTAAGGGAGGAGGTGGCCAAAACCACCTCCCTTCCTCCTCCATGACCGGCTACCCGGCGGCTTTACCTCCTCCCCTCCTCACCATGGGAATGTGACATGTGGTGGCTTCTCCTCCACATGCTCATCTCTTCCTTCTCCTCCCTTGGATGAAAAACACTTGCCCCCCATCTCCACCCTCCATTTCTCTCAAGTTTGGCTATAAATACAAGCCATCTCCTCCTCATTTGTATCATATCATCCAATTCCAAAATCAATAAACACTTATCTCTCTACATTTTGTTACTTTGCAAGTTTGGTTTGAAATTATAATACTCCTGTCGGTTCTTGAGTATTATAATACTGTAGAGAATACTCCTGTTGGTTCTTGAGTATTCCACCCCTTTCCCTCTTACTGTTTTCAAAAACCCCCGAGTATTTAGCTATGGTATCAACTTCTATGGATATCCGTAGCTAAACTCTTTATTCGGTTAAAGGGGCGTACTTGTATTATAAAATGTTTTAATTCTTTTAGTTTCTTTTCTCTGTATTGAAAACTTGTTCTATGTGTCATATATTAGATCAGAACTTCCAAGGTTGAGTGGATGCTTGAAATGGCAAAGCTCTTCTGTGGAAGTTCGCAAACATACTCGGGTAAGTGGATGCTTGAAATGGCAAAGCTTATCTGAGGAGTTTGATCTCTCTCAAACACCATTTTGGGTAAATCGGAAAAGACAACCCAAAATGGATGCACATAGGCTAGTATACCTTGAAATGGGGTGCTAGTCTAAGTAGAACAAGGGCTTTACGTTTTTTGCAAAAGATTAGACAGTGTTGCAAGTCGAGTGCTTGAAATGGCCTTGATTCACTTTCGAACACTTTTGCAAAAGACTAGACAGTGTGGCAAATCGAGCGCCGGAAAAGGCCTTGATACACGTTTGAATACTTAGAAGGGTTACTAAAACAATAAACAGACTATGATACAAGGCCCCTGAAACCGAATGTTTTCCTTGAATTACAAAACCCCCTGTATTTACTTTTACAAATCGCTCAATCAACTACAACCATCAACCGCTCATCTACCGGAGGAATCGCAATCACGCATCACTCACTGTAAGTCTTCTTCCCTTAACTCTTTTATTTTCAGTATTTTAAATTCAGTATTTATTTTCTGTATTTACTTTTCCGCACAAAAAAACCAAAAAACCAAAAAACAGTAGCTTAGTTAACCGCGCTAAAATCTCAGTCAACCTAAAACACGCTCCCTCTCTGTACAATTCCCTCAAAAGAACGACTATCCCCCTAATTCCTTTGGGTTCGACCCCTACTTACCACTTGCTACCCAGTAGTGTAGTCGCGAGTAGCGGACTATTATAAATTTATTCGTGACGTTTGCACACAACGACTGTGCAACCATCAAGGACCGCGGACACTATTCATTTTATGAACAGTATCCGCGGATGCTAAAGTGAACAGTGTCCGCGGCGCTAATGTTTACATGGTCCGTGGTCAACGACAGCGGATCCGAGATTTGGAAATTGAGCTCAAAAATAGACTTGGAAACCCTATTTTTTTTGCTATAAATAAGATCTTTCGGTTAGGGTTTCCATCATCTCATAATTCCCATCATTGAGGAGACGACTCTAAAGGAGAAGATGCAAGTGACAAGCATATTTTTAACCCTTTATAGTTGTCAAATTATATGTTTTAGGGATCGAATTGCAGTCAAACAAAATTTATAACCTTGGTAAGCCAAGGGTCGATCCAAGGAACAGTGTAGTGTGAGTACTAGCAACAGGTGACCTATTTAGCTATTCCGATTAGAAGAGGTTTTGTTTGTGATGAAAATTACAATAATTAAATAACAGAAAATAAAGGTTGTGTTTTTATCAGAGAAAGAATTCCAGAATCCATACTTCACCCGTGCCAACCCCACTAATCATGCAATCATGTCACGTAAATTATTCATGGTATCAAATATGGAATCAAACCGAAATAACACTAGACAAGTCGCCCATCCACGGATCATTGTCTAGATTAATCTCAATCGTTGAACGCCGCCCATCCACGGATTATCAACGATCTCGATTTATTAAACTAAAGGTTTTCCTATTAATTCATGTAAACATGACCTAATATCAATTTCATGTAATCCGGTTAATACCTAGGACCCATCCATCTTTCGGTAATTAACCTAAGTACGTTCTACCAATGCAAACATACCCTTTGATGTAAATACATGCATAGAACGATAAAATTAAGCACACAATGAAATTGAATATTCGAATCGCATAAATAAAAAACTTCAATTGATCACATGAGAGTTAGGGTACATAGCACAGGATCCGTAGGATCCCAGAATAAGAAGCCTACTCACTACTCATGGTAAATTAACCTAGAGTAGTGTTGATAGAGATTAAGGACGAGGAAACCGTAATGACGCGGGTGCTCGTTGAATCCTTCGATCTCGTGATGAACTCTGTCTTCTCTCCCAAGTTAGGGTTCTTTTCTCCAAAATAAGCACCCTTTCTAATTCGTCCTCACTACCCTCTTAATAGCTTTCCAAAAGGCCAAAAAAAACGTAAAACCGAAATTAGGAAATATGCCAAAAAATCTGTCCAAAAAGCCCAAAAATCAATTTTTTGGAAATTACCTTCGACGGGGCCGTTACAGCTGGGTGTAACGGCTGTAACGGGCTAAGCAAAAATCTCTGAGAAAATTCATGCCCGTTACAGCTCAAGGTGTAACGGCTGCTGAAGATTGTAACGGGCTGACTTCTTTTGCCTTTTTGGAGGTCTAAACGTTCGCATCTGCTCTTTGTGTAAACTACAAAGTTGTAGGGAATTGAATTAGCTTTCCAACAAGCTAAATTTTGACTCATTTGGACACCGAATGCGCCCTGGGCATGTAAACTACGTCGCAAAGGTCTGTCTGCCATGTTTTGTCCTGTTTTTGCCCAAATCTGCACCAATTGCTTTTTTTTGCTTCTGATCAATCCAAAAAGTATTAGATATGTGATATATGACCTGAAACACTAGAAAAGATATCAAATGACAATAGAATGTGGGGAAAACAAACATAATCCATCATCGAATGAAGTGAATAATAGGTCAAGAATTCGACCGATCAAAACACTCCACACTTAGGATTTGTTCGTCCCGAACAAACATTAATTAAGCTCAAGGCAATAAACTGCAGAATAGTTACCCACTCAAGTGTCATGTGATCAATTCTAACTAAAACAAAAAATAAAAAGATAACTCACTGTCGTAGAGGACACGAATGCATTTAGCGTATGCATCAAGCCCTTAAACCTATAGGCTGCCCTAATAGGACGAGTATAGTCTCGTGAAGGTTTTCGGGAATGGGACTACCTACAAATCCCCTGTACAACTAGCTAACGTGCATGCATGAATGATGCTCAACGAGTCACAGTAAAGTCATGTCATACCTCGGATTCATCGTGTTACCTCAACTTCAAGCCAAACATCTTCATCAAAGTTTTCAGACAATCATAGATCAAACGAGTTATGCATTCAAACGGTCAGTACACACGACTAGCGAACGCCTCATCACAAGTTCTAAATAGTTCTATAGAAACGTATAAAGAACACGAACAGTTACACAAAACATGCTCGCCATTCACCTATGCTATCTAGGGATAGTCCACGGGCTCTTGGCGCAAAGCTCATTCTCAAGTGCCAAGGATTAGACAATGACCCGTAAGAGAAGAGGAGCCTGGCTTAAAGATTTTTCTAAAAAAATAGTACAGAAATTTGCATCAAAATTTCAGTGCAAGCACGAGGGTCGTCCCTTAGTTTCTAGCACATGAATTTGCAAGACAAGTCAGGATTTGCACGCAATGAGAAGATGGAATTACACTACATCAAGCAAAAGGGGGACAGAAATGGTTGTTCAAAAGTGTTTTCCAATACACAAGGGGCGACTTTTCTCACCAGGTCCTTGGTATTTTTCTGCTCTCGCAGAACATTTTTCAAAGTATTAATTTTTTTCGAATTTTTTTTCTGAAACTGGTTTTCTTTCAAAAACAGCTATGCTTGGGGCCAATGTTTCACCCACCTTTGAAAATTAAGAACTTTGTTCTTGAGAGAAAACTTGAAGGCCAATTGTCTAACTCCACACTTAAAACTTGACATAGTGTATAAGTAACGGCGGGTGCATGCAAATCACAACAAGTATATAGAAACACATACTAGTACTAAGGTCACCTAGAAAAAGAGATGCATATTTAAGTTTTTGGGAGTTTTTGAACCGGTGCCTACTAATTTCAAGTCTTAAACATGCTTTAAGAAATACGTAGAACATGTGATAGGCAAAGGCTAGCAATGATACTGACACGACAGAATACACACACGATTAAAACTATTTCAAGTCCTAGACTTCGAATCCAAACGAGTGACAATCAATCAAGGAGTATCGTAGAAAACGAGGGTTTCAATCGCAATACATAGACAGTTGAGCATATGCAAGAATGAATGTGTGACATGTGATGTATGTGACTATGTGCTACCCACTCCACACTTAAAAATGAGCTTAGTCCCTAAGCGAAGAAATAGAAGATAAGAAAAGGCACATAGGAACTTCCCTCGTGTGTGATAGCTCGATATCCATATAGATTAAGCGATGCTCGGGGAGTGAAACACGACTTGTGAGCTGGTGGATATATAGATGAAAACACAGAGCTTCACAAGTGATAGGTTAGCATCGAAAATCGTGGAGGGGCTAGTACACTCCACACTTAGAACCTTGAAATGTCCACACATAATGCAAATGAAAAATGCAACTAACTAATACTTACAGCGCGGGTTCCTCCCCGAAGAGGCCTAGTTTAACGTCTTGGCGAGACTCAGCAAAGGAGATAGTGTCAATCCACCTTCAAATTCCATTGAAATCTACGTCCATCAAGACTGACATGGACGTTAAGTAGAGCATGCAGTCCCTTCAAAAATTTGAGACCCTTAAGAATCAAGGGACTGTAGAAACTCCCTATCAACAGCTTCAAGACGTAAGGCAAGAACTGTCGAAACTTGTCTGGAGGCTGTGTATCAAGATATATATCTTCAGAGCTAGCTCCAGCAAGAACATTTCCCTTGTACTCTTTAGCTAGGAACTCATGTTCCCATACTTCAAAACTTTCCTTCAATATCACATTCATATGTATGCGAGGATTCTCTTCGAATGAACTCAGGTACACATCAACAAAGTCTGCGTACGTATGATCCTTTGATAGCTCATCACCGCTCGGAGAAACTGGTGGAATGATGTTCTCTTCTGTTTGCCCATCTAAATGACCTTTTGAAGCAGTCGTAGTGGAGGGAGATGGATCTTCATATTCTGAGACGTCTTCAGTACATAACTCATCATCCTCCAACTCAGTGTAAGCCTTGGCAACCATTCTAAATGCCTTAAAACCATCCTCACAAACAGGTTGTTCTGGTATAGAGAGCATTCTCGTATCCTGATCATCTTCCACGTGGATTGGAAATAAAGTTGAAGATGAATATGCTTCATAGACTTGAACTTCTTGATGATTAGCCATTGTCATCTCGATGTCCTCGTCTTCGCATGTATTGTTGGCTGCAATATCTTGTGCTTCTAACTGGTCTTTCAGTATTCTTTGCTGAATTGGGAGTTGTTCCACCGTCCCTATAATATTATCGAGTCTGGCTTGTCGCTCTTGAGCTCGCCTACTTTGCTCTGCCATGAAACCATTCAGCATAGACTCTATACGTGATAATTCTCCAGTGTCTTGTGGTTGTTGCTGATAATTGTAATGCCATGAATTCTGACTTTGTTGTTGTTGGGGCTGGTTGTTGTACTGATTACCATGACTGGTTCGCTGTACAAAGTTGGCGTCTACAGAAGACTGCATAGAGGAGTCTTTCTTCAGATTTTTTATTTCAGCAGCAAGCATCTTTACTGCGTTGGTTAACTCAGCGATATCCTTAGTTCTATCAGCGAGGTAAGGATCATGCACACTCCTCTTGTCCTTGGGATTACCTCGATCACTCGTCCAGAGGTGGTGGTCGTGAGACTGTTGCTGCTGCGAGTAATTCTGGTAGTCCTCATAATAATGACCATCTTGATATGGCTGTGAATCATAAAACTGATGCTGCTGCGACTGGTCTTGGTAACTCTCATAGTAATGGTCATCTTGATAATATGGTTGATCATAGAACTGATTTTGATTTCCTTCCCAATTTGCATCATACGAATATGTCTGACAATAAGGCTCTTCCCTTGGGTAGGCGTCTTGATGACCAAAAGAGTAAATCCTCGCAACATTCAAAATAAAGGTGATTAGTGAAGGTCAGAAATATATAGAGTATGTACAAAGAAGTAATAAAAAGAATGGAATAGTCTAAACTACACACGTTAAATCTAGTATCACACTAAACGCTGCTCCCCGGCAACGGCGTCATTTTGACAAGCGTAATTTTAACCCTTTATAGTTGCCAAATTATATGTTTTAGGGATCGAATTGCAGTCAAACAAAATTTATAACCTTGGTAAGCCAAGGGTCGATCCAAGGAACAGTGTAGTGTGAGTACTAGCAACAGGTGACCTATTTAGCTATTCCGATTAGAAGAGGTTTTGTTTGTGATGAAAATTACAATAATTAAATAACAGAAAATAAAGGTTGTGTTTTTATCAGAGAAAGAATTCCAGAATCCATACTTCACCCGTGCCAACCCCACTAATCATGCAATCATGTCACGTAAATTATTCATAGTATCGAATATGAAATCAAACCGAAATAACACTAGACAAGCCGCCCATCCACGGATCATTGTCTAGATTAATCTCAATCGTTGAACGCCGCCCATCCACGGATTATCAACGATCTCGATTTATTAAACTAAAGGTTTTCCTATTAATTCATGTAAACATGACCTAATATCAATTTCATGTAATCCGGTTAATACCTAGGACCCATCCATCTTTCGGTAATTAACCTAAGTACGTTCTACCAATGCAAACATACCCTTTGATGTAAATACATGCATAGAACGATAAAATTAAGCACACAATGAAATTGAATATTCGAATCGCATAAATAAAAAACTTCAATTGATCACATGAGAGTTAGGGTACATAGCACGGGATCCGTAGGATCCCAGAATAAGAAGACTACTCACTACTCATGGTAAATTAACCTAGAGTAGTGTTGATAGAGATTAAGGACGAGGAAACCGTAATGACGCGGGTGCTCGTTGAATCCTTCGATCTCGTGATGAACTGTCTTCTCTCCCAAGTTAGGGTTCTTTTCTCCAAAATAAGCACCCTTTCTAATTCGTCCACACTACCCTCTTAATAGCTTTCCAAAAGGCCAAAAAAAACGTAAAACCGAAATTAGGAAATATGCCCAAAAATCTGTCCAAAAAGCCCAAAAATCAATTTTTTGGAAATTGCCTTCGACGGGGCCGTTACAGCTGGGTGTAACGGCTGTAACGGGCTAAGCAAAAATCTCTGAGAAAATTCATGCCCGTTACAGCTCAAGGTGTAACGGCTGCTGAAGATTGTAACGGGCTGACTTCTTTTGCCTTTTTGGAGGTCTAAACCTTCGAGTCTGCTCTTTGTGTCAACTACAAAATTGTAGGGAATTGAATTAGCTTTCCAACAAGCTAAATTTCGACTCATTTGGACACCGAATGAGCCCTGGGCATGTAAACTACGTCGCAAAGGTCTGTCTGCCATGTTTTATCCTGTTTTTGCCCAAATCTGCACCAATTGCTTTTCTTTGCTTCTGATCAATCCAAAAGTATTAGATATGTGATATATGACCTGAAACACTAGAAAAGATATCAAATGACAATAGAATGTCGGGAAAACAAACATAATCCATCATCGAATGAAGTGAATAATATGTCAAGAATTCGACCGATCAGCAAGCTTTCGACAAGAGAGAAGAGATTTTCCTACTTTTAATTGTGTTTTTCCATGATTATGTGTAGCTAAACTTCTAATTCAGTTTAGGGTTTCGCATATTGTGACTTATGTTTTGAGACTCTTTTCTTAATGCTATTTCATGTTTCTCTAGTTCTTGTGCTTAATTTCAAGGATTGAATTGTGAAGCTAAGTGGAGACTTTCCCGTAAAGCATAGCCGAACAATTCAGCCCCAATCGTTAATACTTGTTGGATACTTACCCGTAAACACGAGTAGTAACACCTAAATTCAATAATACCTTTCCCGGATTATTGGATTTAGGAGAACTAGAAGTCTAACACCTTTCCCGGGTTAGATTGTGGTGTATCGCCTTCCCGGGATACTTTGGGTTATAACCTAAACCGGAGTAATCACACTTAGAAATTTGACATTGATTATTAGCAGTCAATGATAAACATGTCACAATTGAAACCCTAAGCTGAATGTCTTCTCTGATTGAATTCTCGTTGTTCTTTTCTCTTGTGCCTTTACAATATTTGCTCATAAAACCCCCTTTTCTTATTTGTTTTCAGACAGCTTCAACAACACCAGCTCCCTTGGGTTTGACCCTGCTTGCCACTAGCTAGTTGTTCGCAGGAGATTATAAATTTAAGCTTGACGCTCGTCAGTATGGTTCAAATATTTTAACAGAAATTTCATAGCATTCCAATGAGTTTCCCCTGGATTAGACATGAATCTACTCAAGACACTTATCCCATAAGCAAGATCAGGCCTAATACATAGCATGCAATACATCACACTACCAACTGCAACATAATAAGGAATGAACTCATCTTCTTCCTAGCAGTGTCATCTTTAAGACAGTCTTCTTTACTTAGGGCTAAGTGCCCTCCTAAGGGTATCATGGCAGGTTTGCTATCATCCATATTAAACTTTTTTAAGGACTTTGTCAATATACTCAGCTTGCGATAAATACTTTTTCTTTTAGGTATGTCCCTAACAATGTTAATGCCCAGAATTCTCTTAGCAGTGCCTAAATCCTTCATGTCAAAGTTTGAACTCTGTTGCTTTTTAATCTTAGATATCTCAGATTCAGAATTGCTCATAATAAGGATGTCATCAACATACAACAGCAAATAAAGAATCAGACCAGACTTGGGTCTTTTCAGGTACAAACAAGTATCATATTTGCTTCTAGCAAAACCAAGAGACATCATGATTCATTAAACTTAATATTCCACTGTCTAGGTGATTGGTTCAAGCCATAAATGGATTTCCTTAACAGACAAGATAAATGGATTTCCTTAACAGACAAGATGATCTAGCAGTTTATGATCTACATAACTGAGGAGTCGTATTTATACGACTCGTCGAGTCAACTAATCCCATTTATTTCGACACTTTTATATGCGAACAATTACTTTTTAGTATTGTTTTCCATCTCAGGTGTTTCGGAAGCTCTAGGAGGAAACGCGCATAAAAGACGGCATTTTATGCCAAAAACATCACAGTTTTATATTAGACCTTTGGACCTTCGACGGAGCGCTGGGAATGAACCACTGATCAGCAAAATACGAGTTATATGCCCTTGCGTAGCTAACTAAATTCCCTACAACTCTCTAGTTCACACCGAGAGCATCCGAGGTCGTTTAGATGGTCAAATCCAGAGTCGAAGTCGGAACAGGCGTGCAGAAAGAGAATCAGACTCAGTGTGGATCGCGTTCGAAGGAGACATTAGCAATACCGATAACGTCAAGGACGAACGCGACCAGTACCGATAACGTCTCTTTCGAACGCAATTTATAATGTTACTACCGAAAGCGACAATGACGTCATCAACGCGTTTTGATGACGTCAGCAAGGCCGAAAATTGGAAATTGAGCCCAAAAGCAGACTTGGAAACCCTATTTTTTGCTATAAATAAGATCTTTGAGTTAGGGTTTCCATCATCAAATCATCCATCATTCTACGAAGACCAAGGCGGCTCTGGAGGAGAAGGCGAAGCTTTCGATGAGAGAAGAGATTTTTCTACCTTTCATTATGCTTTCCATGATTATGTGTAGCTAAATTCTTTATTCAGTTTAGGGTTTCGTTCATTGTGACACATGTTTTGAGACTTCGTTCTTAATGCTATTTTATGTTTTACTAGTTCTTGCTTCATCACATGAATTAACTTGTTAGATTAAGTGGAAGCTTTGTCGCAAAGCTTAATTGAGCAATTAATTCTTACCGTTAACATCTACTGGAAACTTTGTCGTAAAGGTAGATAGTAACACCTAAACTAAATAATACCTTTGTCGGATTTTTTTATTTAGGAAACAACTAGAAGTCTAACACCTTTGTCGGGTTAGATTGTGGCGTATCACCTTTCTCGGGATACTTGGGTTGTTACCTTTGTCGGAACAACCACACTTAGAAACATGAAGTTAGATATTTAGCATTCGATGATAAACATGTCACAATAGAAACCCTAAGCTGAATACTCTCTCTGATTGGAAGTCTTTTGTTATTTTTCTCTTTCGCACTCTTTACTGCTAAAACCCCCCTTTCTTAATTGCTTACATGAACATCTTCAACAACACCAGCTCCCTTGGGTTCGACCCTGCTTGCCGCTACACAAGCTCATTGCAGGAGATTTATAAATATTAAATTTGACGCGTCAGGCGACGCGCGTCAATAACCTATAGCTTGAGACATGTAAATTGTTTCATTTAGGTTACCATGTAGAAATGCAGTTTTAACATCCATTTGTTGTAAATGCCAAACATAAACATTTTTCGTAGCAAGGAGTAGTCTCAATGTTTTATATTTCACAACAGGAGCAAAAATCTCATTATAGTCAATGCCCTCCCTTTGTGAAAAATCTTTTGCATAAAGCCTAGCTTTAAATCTAGAGGGCTCAGTTGGGGAATTAGGTTCTTTAATCCTAAACACCCATTTACTACCAATGATTTTAACTCCAGGAGGCTTAGGAACAAGTTCTCAAGTGCCATTGTTAAACATGGACTCAATTTCCTCACTCATTGCAAGTTTCCATTTATCACTATCCTTACTTTTCATAGCTTCATCATAAGTTTCAGGCACAACATATTTCACCTTTTGAGCAACATTCACAGCATATTCAGCAATGTTAGCAAATTCAGCAACATTAGCATCTCTTGTTTGGAATTCTAGTCCTAGGCACCCTATCTCTAGCTAGCACATAGTCAGATAAAGCATTATCAACATGAGCACTAGCAATGTCATCAGTCATGGCAGCAGTAATAGCAGGATTGTACACAACCAGATCAGTGCTAACATCATTTGTGCCTCCACCACTGTTACTTTGGGAGGCACCAAGCACATCAATATCATTATGACTAACAGGTAAATGTCTAGCATCCCTATTAGTACTAGAAATAGGAAGACTTAGCTGTTCCCCATCAGTTTGATGGGGTAAGTTACTCCCATGGTCCTCATCTTGATCACTCCCTCCTTCCTCTTGGTTTCCCAAGCTTACCTAAGGAGGGGTGTGCAAGTCCAAATGCCCTCCTGATCCTTGTGTTCATGCTGAGTCAGCCTCCCCTGCAGCATCACCATTTGGTCTTCCTTGATTTCCCAGGAAATGCCCAGATGGGATGAAGTTTGTGGTGTCTTAAGGCCTTGAGTCTTCTAATGCCATTTTCAGCACAGAAATCATTAAACAATTTGTTACAAAACTCAAGGCCATTATCAGTTCTCAAGCATTTAACTCTCAAATCAGTCTCACTTTCAACAGATAATTTCCAGGATTTAAAGCAATCAAGCACCTCAGTTTTTGATTTCAGCAAATAAATCCACACCCTTCTAGAGTAATGATCAACAAATGACACAAAGTAGTTCCTACCACCAGCAATAGATACCTGGGCAGGGCCCCATAAATCACTATGCACATATTCATGCTTTTCATTAACAGTCAATTTTGATTTACCAAAAGCATGTGCAGTTTTCTTCCCAAGTATACAGATTTCACAGAATTCAATATTATAAGGCTTTTTCTTAATCAGACCATTTTTAAACAAGTGAAACAAGCCTTTGTTACCAATGTGTCCAAGCCTAGCATGCCATAACTTAGTTTCATCAAGATTCTTATCACTAGCATGCACAACATTCAGTTCAGGGGACAAAGAAACATGGTATAAGCCACCTAGCCTCATGCTTCTAATCACAACATGGCCATCTCTTAAGACATCCCTAGTTCCATTCTTAGAAGTTATTTGACAGCCATTATCTTCTAATGCAGATTCAGAAATCAAGTTTCTTCTCAGATTAGGCACCCAAGCAACATTCTACAAAATTCCTATCTTACCATCAAACATTTTCAATGGAACAGTCTCAATACCCATGATTTTCAAAGTAGTAGTGTCCCCTAACTTAACCTCACCACCATCACAGAGTTTACTATTATCAAGCACAGATTTATGAGGAGAAGCATGCATAGTACAACGTGATGTTCCCTTGAGTGGCATGTATTTGGCAAAACGTGGTTAGACAGTTCAAGCAAGAGTTCAGGGGGAGTTCGAACACATTCTAGGACTGCAGTACAGCGTGGAGCAGACGCCAAGATGACTTCCGGAATGTTCGAAAGATTGAATGTCGGTTCGATCTGTTACTGGACAGCGAAGATTTCGATCATCAGATATTCGAATGAATATCCACATATCAGATTGATGGCGGCATGGCTGACTTGGCAAGGAAGTCTTCGAATATTCTTCCTACCGATTTGAGAAAGATATACATCAAATATCTAGGAATATTTCCTAAATATTTGATGGGATTATCTTGTGCAGATTAGGGTTTCGTCCAAGCATATAAATACAATGCTAGGGCGTCCTTTTTCTTGATCGCTCTCTGAGAGAAAAAATACAAGAGTGTATCCTACTGATCTGAGATTGGAGAAAGCGACGGCCGACTGACTTTCCCCACTGGAAATTCATCGGCACTGGATCTGTCTGTTCTAGTGTGCTATTCAGACAGTTCGAGATAGGAGCTTATTGCTGCACACGACGAGAATTCACAACCAGCTTTCACGCGAAAGCTTCCGACTTCAGGAGAAGGTCGAGATTGTTCAGACGGAAGGTTTGGGCGAAGGGGATCAAGGTGAACCGAGGGGATCCTTGATTGCAAATCTGAGAGACGGTGGCTTCGAAACAAGGCAATTACGAACACGGCGTTTTGTAAGCATAAGTCCTCTTATTGTTCTAAGCATGTAATAAAGATTTGTGTCCCTTTTAGGGTGTGGGAAACCCCCCAGAGTAGGCACAGCCGAACTGGGTATCATCCTGTGTGCCTTTACTTTGTTCTGCTTGCTGCACTGTCACAAAGGAGTTCCAGGTCTGTCTCAAACAGTCCTTGGAACAGTATCTTGAACAGGTCACTATATTTCAATTGGTATCAGAGTAGACACTCGACACACTGAGTGGGATCCTTGAACTGTTCAAAATGACTCTGAAGGAAGGACAAAGTATTTCCCGACCCCCACTTCTTGAAGGATCAAATTATGCCTCATGGAAGCCAAAAATGAAATCTTTTTTGAGATCCCTCGATGAGAAAGCTTGGAAGGCAGTGTTGGTTAGATGGACTCAGCCCATGATGGAAAATCTCACAGGAGAAGTCGTTCCCAAACCGGAAGCTCTATGGGATGAGGCAGACGAGAAAGCCTCCATCGGAAATTCAAAAGCTGTGAACGCTATTTTCTCTGGAGTGGATGAGAATGTACTGAAACTAATCATCAACTGTGAAGTTGCTAAGGAAGCTTGGGATATCCTTCAAACTGCTTATGAAGGCACTGACAAGGTTTGCAATTCGCGCATGCAGATTGTGACAACAAAATTTGAGGAGATGAAGATGAAGGACAGTGAAACTATCCCTGAATTCAATGCGAGAGTACTAGATCTGTCCAACGAGGCTGCAGCACTGGGCAAACCGATTGATGAAGACAGGATGGCTAGCATAGTTCTGAGATCGCTCCCTCCAAGATTTGCTATGAAGGTCACTGCCATAGAGGAGATGCATGATATCTCCAAGCTGAAACTGGACGAGCTCATGGGTTCTCTCAGAACATACGAAATGAATCACGAAGCTGAATCTAAAGTAGTCAGAGGAATTGCACTGAAAGCAGATGTATCGGACGGTGTGACTGAGACAGACTGCAACACTGAGCAACTGGCAATGCTGGCTCAGAATTTTGGCAGGATGGTTCGGAAACTCAACAGACGTGGGCCTGATCAAGGTCAGTCTTCGTCAGGTAACTTTCGTAATTGGAAAAATGGCAAAACAAGGTTCAGTCAGAAAACTGAGGACCCTTCGGAGAAAGAAAAAGAAATTCAATGCCATGAGTGTAAGGGCTTCGGACACATCAAGGCTGAATGTGCTAACACCCTCAAGAAGAAAAAGGCAATGGTTGCAAATCTCAGTGACAGTGATGAGGAGGAGGAAAATGAAACTACCAACTTTGTAGCATTTGCACCTATCACAGATGTATGCAGTAAATCCAGCCACATCAAGTCTCCTCAACCAACTCTTCTGACTGATGACTCTTCAGACAGCGACAATGAAGAACTCACACAAGAGTCACTGGCTGAATCATACAAAGACCTGAACGAAAAGTGGCTGTTGGTGTTCAATCTGAACAAAAAACTCAACGACACTGCTGCCACCATGACTGAAGAAAAGGACAAACTCTGGCAAGAAGTTGATATTCTGGTTGCTCAGAAGGTGGAACTCCAGGCTACAGTCAATTCACTGAACACTCAGCTTACAGAAATTAAGCAAGATAGGTTGTGTCTGCTGGGTCAGAAAACGGATCTCCTGGGAACTATCTCCTCGCTAAAAGTTGACATGGAGAAAGATCATGAAACTTATCCAACTGGGATGGCGGGTCTGAGGAAAACTATTACGGATTTGAAACACAAAGAGGTGTTCCTCTTGAGGAAAGTAGAGTCTCTAGAACTCCAGGTAGAATTTGAGAAAATGGATCATTCAGCCACTCTGAAGGACTCAACCAGCTCAAACAGTCGGTAAAGATGTTAAACTCTGGGACTAAGGATCTAAATGAGATTCTCAGGTCACAAAGAATGGAGTCTGGACACCGGGGACTGGGTTTCACAGATGAAGGATGCTCAACAGGTACAACGTGTGTTAAAGCAAAACCAGTAACTGTTCAAAACCAGTCTGAACAGATGGTGAAACAGAAGGTGATTCAGTCTCAGAGGAAGAAGTCGAAACAGAATGTAGGAGAGAATGTGAGACAACACCCAAGACAGAAAGTGGATCTGTCCCAAGAAAAGAGCTCGGCCAGTCAAAGAAAAACTCGCAATGATCGAACCAGTTACTTCTCAGAACAAAAGGAAGACCTCCGTGCATGCTGGTACTGCTTCAAGACCGGACACATCAGACCAGGGTGTCGTCTGTTTCGTGCTGAGTGAAGAGCTATGGAACACAAGGGTAAACCTCGATTGCAACAGATCTGGGTACCAAAGGCAAGCAAGACCGTATGTCTGGCTGCGCTCAACTCCACATGTCACATAGTGAAAGATCACTGGGTCTTCGACAGTGGGTGCTCCGCTCATATGACAGGTAATTCTGCGTTCCTTACAAATATTCGACCTGTTATAAAGAAACAGTTTGTCACCTTTGGAGATGGAAGAAAGGGTCAGGTGATCGGCTGTGGGACATTGAAGGTTCCGGATCTTCCTGCACTCAAGGACATTCTCTTGGTTGATGGACTGAAGATGAATCTCTTTAGCATCAGTCAACTGTGTGATGATGGACATCTTATCACCTTCACTCATGACTCATGTCTCGTACTGAATAAGGAAGGAAGCACATTAATGAAGGGTAACAGGACCCCCAACAATTGTTACCTCATTGACTTAGCTGGATCTGTTGGTGCTTCAGTTAGCCTACCCAGCCGTCGGACCAAGAAGGACGTGTGGCACAAACGCATGGATCATCATATTCACAAGACCTCGTTTCTCGCCCGAACATGGCCCAAGGAGACAGGAGATTCTGACGCACTCAGTGATGCATGCCGAATCAAGTCTCAGACAAAGAAATTGTCCTTCAACAGCTGCCAGCACTATACTAGCAGACAGGTAAAACAGATTCACATGAACTTGAGTGGATCGATAAAAGCAGGGAACTATGGGCGCTCCAAGCATGTTTCTGCATGCATGGTTGGGCAGTCGTCCGGAGTTCGGAATAAACGCCTCATCAATCATGGATCTGTTCGAGGGGGAGTGATAACACAAGCCAAAATCGCACACACCCATGTTGATAATACCATGATCAGATCCAATAACCGTTCAAAGGGCTAAACGAGATTCGTGCCCTTACAGAGCAAGTATGCCGCAAAGCTAGCAAGTCTTCACCAGAAAACTTCCGTGCCCTTACAAAGCAAGTATGCCGCGAAGCTAGCAAGTCTCCAAAGACCGCATGCCGCGAAACAAGAGAAAGTGATCCGTATGCGATTAATGCCTACAGAGGTTGAGATCCTTAGATCCTTGTGGGGTCTAGGTGCTATCCGTATGCGGTTGAATCCTACAGAGATTGAGACCCTTAGATCCGTGCAGGGTTGACAGGCGTCGTCGGTACCTGCAAATTTAATATTTATAATTCCTTACTCTTGGCTATGGGTTAGTACAGCGGCAAGCAAGGGTCGAACCCTAGGGAGCTAGATGGTTACTTGTTGTTCTGTAAAAAGGAAACAATTGGGTTTGAGAGATTTGGAAACAAGTGCAAAAATAGGAAATAAGGCGAGGTGTAAATATCAGAGAGAAATATTCAGACTAGGGTTTGATTGTGACTTGTTTTATCATCGACTTCTAATATTCTAATTCATAGTTTTAAGTGTGGTTGTCCCGACAAAGGTGACTTCCCAAGTAACCCGACAAAGGTGTTACGCCACGACCTAATTCCCCTAGGTTTAATAACCCGACAAAGGTGTTATTTAACCTAGACGTGCTACCTATCCAAACGACAAAGTATTAGATAGATGATTAATATAGAAATATGCGCAACTAGGTTTTACGACAAAGTATCCGCCTAGTCTAGCAATAATTCATGGAATTCATGCACGAGAATTAGTAAAACAATGAATATAGCATTAAGAGTCAAGTCTCAAAAACATCGTCACAATGTATAAACCCTAGCCCGAATAATGAGTTTAGTTACACATGGCCATGGAAACAAAAGACGATAAAAATAAAGGAAAGATGTTCTTCTCTATTGCCGAATGAAGGAGGAAGAGGCGCCGAGTGAGAGGAGTGGGGAGCTCGAATTTGGGATGATGGGATGTCGTAGGATGATTTGAAGGGCTGAGGAGAGCTCTTATTTATAGCTAAGGACCAGGGCTTCTTTCGTCTGGATTTGGAAAGGGCCAAAAAACAGATTAGGAAACGTGTCCAAATCTAGACTTTGCTTGATCTTTAAGTAAACTTCTTGTGCAAGTCTTCTAGAAGATTCCGGGACATTCCACAGCCTTCTAAACCGTCATGCATGGAATTTGGATTTTTCCCGAAGTTACTGTTCACGGCCCAAAAACACTGTTCACGCCGGAAGTACTGTTCATCCGCGGACACTGTTCATCCGTTCTGCGCATCTGTTTTGACTTCGGCTCTCGATTTGACCTTCCAAACGACCTCGTATGCTCTCGGTGTGAACTAGAGAGTTGTAGGGAATTGAGTCACCTACGCAACGGTATATGCCTCGTATTTTTCTGATCAACGGTCAGCTCCCAGCACTCCGTCGAACATCCAAAGGTCTGATCTGCCATTGTGATGTTTTTGGCATAAAATGCCGTCTTTTATGCACGTTTCCTCCTAGAGCTTCCAAATCACCTGAAATGCGAAACAACACTAAAAAGTAACTGTTCGCATAATAAATAGCTGAAATTGGTGGGATTTGATGACTCGATGAGTCGTATAAATACGGCTCATCAAGGGTCTAGGTGCTATCAATCACTAAGCCTGACAGGGCGGTGGTCAGTCAGAGTCACAACTCCAGCAAAACAGTTGGACTGACCACTTAAGGAAGGCAGCTGGATCAGAAGGTACAATTTTAGAAGATGAATATTTTTTATATATTTCTGGGAGATATCTTCGTGCCGTTATAAGGAAAGGAGGTTTTATTTTTTAAAACCATGTTTGGAAAGTTGAAAGGGAAATTCAATTTCAGTCTCGTTGCTTCTTCTTTCCTGCTTCGATAACCCTAGCACAGCCGTTCCTCACAAGTCTCCCCAAATCTCCATCTCTGCGGCAATGGTTCACACCAGAAAATCCTCCAAATCAGTCATCAAGGGTTCTTCGGAATCAAAGAAGGCAGACAAGAAATCATCTGATTCTATGGCAGCAAAGGCTCAAATTCCAAAACCGACTAAGTCGAAGCTTCCAGTAAAGAAAAAGGCGTCGCCTTTAGTTGAAGTAACTCCGTCTTTACCTGGTGTCAAAATCTCAGACGGCGTAGCGATTTCCCCTATCCCAGAAGTTGGGGTGGTGGAGAGGGAAGGACCGGTACCTGCTGCGAAGCAGAAGGAAGTCTCTTCACAACCTGCAGAGGAACCTCCTAAACCAACCGGTGTTAGGTCGACACCACCAAGTATCGTTCCTCCAAAACTCATGTCCCAATCTGAGGTATCTTCAAACCCTACTGCTCCAATTGATGTTTCTGTGCTTGTTAAAGAGGCGGTTGTTGAAATGAAGAAAGTTGGAAATTGTGGTGAAGCCAGTAGGGCTGGTATTGGTAATTTCTCTGTTGATACTATGGACGTTGCTAGTCCGGGAAAGTCTGCTTCTAAGGTGTCTGTGCGTTCGAAATCATGGAAGGAAAAAATCCATGCGACTGGATATGTGCGTCCTTCTGGTTTTCGAAGGAATGTGGTAAATCGTCAGGGTGAAACTACACAAAAGCTTCTTGCCAAGATCAGTGCGGTAAGAAGACGCTCGGATGCGACGACAGATCCAGTGGCTGATCAGGTTCCTGCTCCCACCACTAAAGAAATGGTGTTTGTTGGTGAAATTACAGAAGGTGGCACAAGGGATGTGCATGAGTGTTCAGGTGATGAACCGCTATCAAAGGAACATGGCAGTCTGACTGAGGCATCTGTGTCATCTAAACAGGATGAGGAACTTGATGACCTTTTCAATGACTTCGATGCGGTCGTCAAGAATCTACAGAAGGAGGTTGTCACTAATGTGCCAATGGGTGCTCAGTCCTCTATTGCCAAGGAAGCCGTGCTTGAAGATGCTACTCTTGCCAGCAGTTCGGAAAGTGGAAAAGAGGCAAGTGCTACAGAAAGTGTTCCATCTGGGTGTCAGCTTGATGCTAAGACAGTCGTGTCTCAAGAGATCTCTGGCTCGGAGGCTGAGTCAGTTGAAAAAGCAGTTCCGGTCGATATACAAGACAAGGCTGTGAATGATGCTGTCCACACTGTCTCTTGGTCAGACACATCCTCTGAGGATGCTCATGATGTTGTTCCTCTTGCGATGCTCAGGAAAGAAAAGCGTGTCAAAATGAAGAAGAAGAATGTTGTTGAAAGCCCCGCCAAGAGAGTCAGTTCCCGTAAGGCAGATGCTAGTAAGGCTTCAGGAGCGGTAATCAGGGCTACAAAGAGAAAGCGTGAATCCTCTGTACCTGTTGTTGAGGACGCTCCAGTTGGGATTGTGAAGAAAGGGATCTGGTTTGCTTCCAAGGATGCAGCTCGAAAGTGGAAGGCTGTCCAGAAACAAAAGATTATCCCAGAACGTCTTCTTGATGAGACTCGATACAAAGGGATGGAGGTGGTGCATATTCTGAGGGAAAGTAGCCAGATCTGTACTCTCACCAAGTGCAAGCCGTTTAATGATCAGCTGATTCGTGAAGCCATGGCGAACCTTCCTCCGCAGTTTGGCGTTGTTGGGGATAAAAACTATGGAGTGGTCTACGTGAGGGGGAGAAGAATTATAATCAATCCGGAGCTTATCAACAAGTTCTTCCAAATGGATGACCCAAAGGTTGATGAGGAAGAGGCAGACTATGACAAAATTGCGGACACCATCACTGCTGGTTCTGTCCCATGGTGGCCTGACACGGTTGTGGCCACAGCTGATTTGTCAACCTTCTACTCCATGCTTTACTTCATTGCTGTGTTCAACTGGAAGCCCTCCTCCCACCGCTCTACAGTCAGCAAAGATGTCGCTCTTTTGATTTACCAAATTGGGAACAAAAAGCTGTTCAATCTGGGTCGAGTCATGTTTAAACAGATCGCTGAACACGTCATCTCCTGCCGCTCTCTTCATCAGATATGCTTCCCATCTCTCATCTATGAATTGATCATCAACCAAGCTTCAGAACTGAATGATCCGAATTGTCGTCTCACCAAGGCTCCACAAAAATTCTCTGTCGATCATAAGCTCTTCAAAGGGCGGCACGTGAATGATCTCAAGGAGGCAGGACAGCGAGGAATGGACATTCCGGAGTCCTCAAAGCGAGGGGGTGCCAGGATGGGACGTGATGAGAGGTCCAGGCTGATGAAGGAGTTGGAAGCCATTATAGCAACTGCTAAGGAGCAACGCAAGCAGATCAACAAGCTGGCCCGTGCTCTGCGCTATCCAAGTGACGATGAAGATGTGGATGAGGAATCTGATGGTGATTCCGATGAAAGGTCGTCGACATGAAGGTCCACTACTGTCTCTTTTGAACTCTGAACCTTGATACCCTTCATGATGTTCTTATTTTAGTGCTTGTTCTGGCACATTGGTTCGTACTGTTTGAACTTAGATTGGACCCCTTGCCAGTTTGTGGTAAAAAGGGGGAGTATTTTGAGAGGAGACATTTTTTTGTTCTCTCAAGGTTGTCTAATGTCTAGATAGTTAGATAGATCTAGTTATCTAGTAGATTTGGTTTTTCCAAAATGCCAAGGGGGAGATTGATTTTCCCTTGAGTGGCATGTATTTGGCAAAACGTGGTTAGACAGTTCAAGCAAGAGTTCAGGGGGAGTTCGAACACATTCTAGGACTACAGTACAGCGTGGAGCAGACGCCAAGATGACTTCCGGAATGTTCGAAAGATTGAATATCGGTTCGATCTGTTACTGGACAGCGAAGATTTCGATCATCAGATATTCGAATGAATATCCACATATCAGATTGATGGCGGCATGGCTGACTTGGCAAGGAGGTCTTCGAATATTCTTCCTACCGATTTGAGAAAGATATACATCAAATATCTAGGAATATTTCCTAAATATTTGATGGGATTATCTTGTGCAGATTAGGGTTTCGTCCAAGCATATAAATACAATGCTAGGGCGTCCTTTTTCTTGATCGCTCTCTGAGAGAAAAAATACAAGAGTGTATCCTACTGATCTGAGATTGGAGAAAGCGACGGCCGACTGACTTTCCCCACTGGAAATTCATCGGCACTGGATCTGTCTGTTCTAGTGTGCTATTCAGACAGTTCGAGATAGGAGCTTATTGCTGCACACGACGATAATTCACAACCAGCTTTCACGCGAAAGCTTCCGACTTCAGGAGAAGGTCGAGATCGTTCAGACGGAAGGTTTGGGCGAAGGGGATCAAGGTGAACCGAGGAGATCCTTGATTGCAAATCTGAGAGACGGTGGCTTCGAAACAAGGCAATTACGAACACGGCGTTTTGTAAGCATAAGTCCTCTTATTGTTCTAAGCACGTAATAAAGATTTGTGTCCCTTTTAGGGTGTGGGAAACCCCCCAGAGTAGGCATAGCCGAACTGGGTATCATTCTGTGTGCCTTTACTTTGTTCTGCTTGCTGCACTGTCACAAAGGAGTTCCAGGTCTGTCTCAAACAGTCCCTGGAACAGTATCTTGAACAGTATCTTGAACAGGTCACTATATTTCACAACCAGAATCAAGAATCCAAGCATTCATACTTTCAGAGTTTGCAACAACTAGAATTTCAGGTTGATCTTGAGTTTCACACACATTAGTGTAATCTGTTTTAGTTTGTTCCTTCTTCTTATGGTCCTTTTTATTTCTCTTAGGGCAACCATTCATATAATGGCCCATCTCACCACAGTGAAAACACTTGACATTCTCTAGCTTTTTCTCAGATTCTTTGCTATGGGTTTTAGACTTATGGGATTTGTTGGACTTGGGATTAAACTTAGGCTTTGTTTTGACAAACATTACCTCACTTTTAACCTCCTGTTTAGTACCATTTTTCTACTTAAAGACTCTTAAGGATTCATTTTTCTGAGTGATGATCTCAGTGATCTTAGCTAGGGTCAAATCCTCTCTTCCAAACTGAATTACATCAATAAGGGTATCAAACTGATGGGGCAGGGAACTAAGGAGAATCACAGCTTGGTGTTCTTCTTTAATGGTATCCTCACACCTCTCTAAGTCTTGGGTCATCCTATGGAAATGTCTAGATTTTCTTGGATGCTAAGGGATAGGTCCATCTCAAAGGTAGATAGTTTCTTAAGAAGGAATATCCTATTGGGTAGAGACTTAGTTTGATAGATAGTTTTAAGGGAATCCCATAAAGCCTTAGGATCAGTAATCTTCATTAAGGGTCTAGCTACATCATCTGTTAACCTCATCATAATCTCAGCTAAGGCTACTTCCTTAAGGTCTTTCTTCACTTGGTCTGAGGTTGGACACAACCATTCCTCACTAACACCCCTCCAACATTTCTCTTTAATCAAAATATCCTTCATTCTCATAGTCCACATAGCAAAATCCATCTACCCATCAAAGGGCTTAAGCCTAATGTCAGTCATCATGAAGAATACGAGCAGCAAGATTATAACAATCAATATCCAAATTCAAGAAGCAAAATCTCAGGCACCACACTACAGTTCACAAGAACACCAATTCAAGGTCACAGTTTATGCAAGATAGCACACACAAATGAAGTTCAGTGCCGGTCCAGGCTACTACTGCTATAGGCGGAGCCGACTTGACACTAAACACGATTTTTTGCCAAGAATCACACCTATAAGCACCACAATCAACAGTGATGGATGCTTACGGGCTCTGATACCACAATAATATATCCAACGTATAGGGAATTAGGAGTTTTATTGATTGAAAGAGAGAATACACAAGCATTAGAGACTCTCCAAGGTTCAATCAAGCACAAACACACCAAACAGTCTATATATCAAATCTTAAGCAAGCAAACAAAGAAGCAGCAGAGCAGAAGACTGAAGGGTTTTAAAGCCCCCTCCGATAGCCCTTGGTTGGAGTTTGTCGTCGCAGCACAGCTCCACAGTTCGTCCACGCTTGTCTGAGTTGAGCCTTGATTCCTGAGCAATCGGCGAGCCTCCAGCAGCCACTGTTATCGAACTCGTCAACGGACTACTCGAATCGCACTCTGAACAATCTCTCTCGTCTCGTAATCTTGGAGAAGAATTGGAACGCAGTCTCAATTTGGGATTGTCGGACTAAACCCTAAAATCCAATTGAGCTCGCTTATGTATGAAACCCGGCTGAGGACGAAAACGCCGTGTTCTGACCAACTTCAAACGAGCCATTGCCCGCTTCTCCAAAACGCTACCGTTCCAATTAAACTGAAGTCTTCGGCTTTAGTTGGACGACGTCGCTTCGGGTGTAACGAACTCCAACTGCTCTTCGCGCCTCGCCTGTATGCTGTCGTTCCACTGAAACACAGCTCTCATCTGCTACTGTCGTGACAGTCCTTCCAGGTCCGTGACACTGGTTTGTCACGACCGGAAGTTTCGTGACAGACCCCGTGACACTTGCTGCTCCAACCCAGGTTTCTCAACTGCTCTCTTCATGCTTGCTCAAGCCTAATCTAAACCTAATGTTGTGTGCTTATAATGTACTAAACAAGTAGATTACAATCCTTACCGAGTGGCTGGTATTTCAGTTGTGTTTTTATTCTCAGTCAAAACGTCACCGTGTGGTTACTCGTCGTGTAAGTTTGCGTTTTGTTCCACACGACGTCGTGTTGGTCTGGGTATAAGTCTCAGCTGCTTTCCGTCTTTTGTAATCAATTCAAAAATTAATCAAAAACCCTAAGCTTTCCCCTAACTGCGTTTCCTCCTTCGTCATCTGCGATCGATCAATGGAAGCCGGTGAATGTTCAAATAGGATTCGGATGGGTTCGTTTCTCAGGAAGTGACGATTGTGTAAAGATGGATATATCAATAATTCAATATCCAATATGCATGTGGTTACACTATTCCATTGAGTACAGTGTACAATGACTGCTAATACTAAAATATTAAAATGTATCATTTTGGGACTCAAAGTTGGATAATTTGAAAGAGGCATTGTGTTTCAGAGATCTTGAGGCGAGTTCAGTACTAAGAATGGGATCAACTTGGAAGCAAACACAACAACAACAAAAATTCAAAAAGAGCATGGAGTCGATAGCAGAATTAAGCAATGAGAAAACATGACTGTTTTTCATACATGACAATACAAATTGAAATCATAGTTCAAAACAAGGCAAACCTCTCTCCTTAAAATGTCAGGAGCTAAGCTGAGACTCCAATTGCATCCCCTCAAGGGCAGCAGCAGCAGAGTCGGCTGAATTAGGGACGACTTGCTTGATTCTCCTATCGGGAACGGGAATGGCCAGAAAAGTTTTGGTCTTGCTAATGGGCCTGCACTTCTCGAGTTGCACAAAGTCCCCAACCTTGAAAACGTTGTCCGGGTCGTGGGCCTGGTACTTCTTCTTCTTCCTGACACGGCGCTTGTACTTGGGATGGGGGGCAAGACGGGTGACCTCAACAGCGACGGTCTTATCGTTGACGGTGGCGACCACGCGGCCCTGCAGGGACTTCATGCCTCGAATGGGAGGGGTGAAAGTGTGGGTGAGGTTAGGAATCGGAGTGGTGGGCTTGGCGAGGAGAGGAAGCTTTGGGGATGAGCCATGGATGAATGGGTTGGAAAGCTGGAGGACGATCACGGATGATTTGAACGACGGGGGACGGTGGAGAAGGAGCGACGAACTGAGCGACATTGAAGCCGTCTTTACGATCTTCACTCACCCACAATCACTCTTATCTATCTATTTATCCGTCTATATCGATCTGCCATGGAATGGATAGGCAACGTAGGATCCATTTGATGAGTGACTGAGGTACCCTGGGCCGTTGAGTACCAAGGCCCAATATTGTTCACATAATTACATTCATGCGAGCGTCCATAAACAACAATCAAATGAAAGCCAAATACAAGAAGAAGCAATGTTTGTTTCCTCTCTTCATTAGTCGCCTGCCTTGCTTCAAAAGTTGGGGTTAAGCCGTTAATCTCGTGCTGTTGGGCTTCTCGTACCACTATGGTTTTCAACCTTCTCTATGTAAGATTGAGGTATCTTATCACCACCTTTCACTGCCTTAATATTGGACTCTTCTGAAACCTTCTTCTTCTGCTCGTTAGTGTCACCTTGATCCGTTGTACTCCAACCCATGAAATCAGATAAAGTCATGGGCATTGCCGCATCTATTAAATTCAGTTTCTCTGCCTCCTCACTTGTATTTAAATATTTCATTGGTTGCTTCAGGTCTCTCAAGTGACCTTTTTTAGTGTCCAATGGGTTTCGAGCCAGCGCATCAGCATGTAGAACATCTTCAATTCTCGAGCTAACTGTGTTTGCCAAGCTCTCTAATATTCTTGAATAACTTTCCAGTACAGCTTGTCCCACATCCTGGCACAGCACTAGTAAATGTGAGTATCTCTCCGATCCTAATGACAATATGATTTCCATGGTTATATCGTAAAGGTCTTTCTTACCTTGTTATACTGAATTTTGCTTATTTCAAGTGCAGACTGAGGAAGGCCGGGAAATCTTTGTTTCAGCATGAGCAATATCGTCTGTGCTCTCTCTTCAAACAATTCTCTTTTTTCAGTGCTCACAGATGAACCCAAAAGCGATGACTTTCCATCTTTGTTGTTCATTTTTCTCTTCCATATTACAATTGAAGCCTCAATCTTGTTTTTCAGATCAAGAATCTTGTGTTCTGATGACAAGTCCAGGGTTGAAATAAACTGATCCGAATCAAAATATTCCACTGTGATGCTCTTATAGATATAGTCACCAAGGGTAGACCTCCCATTCTACAGAACATCAAAATTAAGCAAGTTCAGAAAAATAAGTTCCCTGGGTTCTGGTGCGGATAAGGCTTGTTTTTGTCTACCATACCTTCGGCAGAGACTCGATGTAGTTTTCAGGAATCTGCATTTCAGATAAAACTTGTGCATTTATAGCCATTGCTGCTTTAAGCACTTGGTTTACAGAATCCTTTTGAAACTGCAGCCATTTTCTAGATACATCAGATAATCCATTCATAGGAACCTTTGGAGTAGGAACCCACCACTTATCTTCCTCTCTTTTGGCACCTCCTTTCTCTGATTTTGACTCGTAGTAGAATTCATTTTGATCTTTAAAGTTATCTAGGCAATTCTAGACACAGGGGCCGAAAATATGTTTGACAAGAACAATTAGAATCTTGTCAATACTTAATTGTTTTGATGATACCAATTTGACTCTCAAGGTCAATGATCTTACGGTCAGCATCGCATCGAGCTTGCGCAGTGCTGGGATATCCATTTGGAGATCCTTTCTTTGCCTCGTCGTCATAATCTGTTTATATCAAAGATAGACAAACCAGCTTGGGCTAAAGTAATCTAATTAAATTAGTTTGATTTTGGGTAATAAGAATTCTGGAATGTTGAGATAGACCTCCATGCTCATGCCATCTTTTGATTTTTGTTGAGAAGGGACCATTTCCACAATATGATCAGTGACCGACAACAACCAGTTGATTTCTTTTGCCCAGCGTGCTTTCCTCTCTGGTGCCATTGGCTCTAACTTTCTCTGTTCTCCAAAAACAGAAGCTGCATTAAGGTCTGCCGCGTTAGAATGAAGCAAGCCATACACAAAACTCATATTCAAAGACTACCAAAAGTCAAAAATAGTCACATACACAAAATACAGAAATCAGATCACCATTTAAATCTAGAAAATTACTGATCCCAAAAAAAAATCTAGAAAATTACTAACGAAACAAAATGTGCATGCCTTGACAAAAAGAAAAACAAAGAAAGGAGAAATATAAATACGCATACCAGCAAGGTTGGTGATGGCATTTGACAATGCCAAAGCAGATGAAACGCCTTTCCCTCCACCAGACATATCCTCACCAAGAAGTAGCTTTGAAAACCTTTCTTTCATGAGCTCAACATCTGAATCAAAGTTCGTCAACGCACAAGATTCATGAACATAAATAAGAGGAACAAAAAGAAATATAGGCCAGGCCCGTCACAAAATTATTGAACTTTAAACGCATGTCCCTCTGCGTCTACAAGTATACATTATGAATGAAAACAAAAGTTAGATGTGTTCACAATATAAAGTCAGCAAAACAGAGAGGAAAACTAATCTTTCCTGATGGCCCTCTGTCTTTTCGCTGAGAGGTGCGATCCAACGGTGATTTAGGCCCCTTATCATTAAGGGAATTTCCTATTTTTTGAGACTCCGGAGGCGTGGATCCTGCAGAGCAGTAGCTTCTTGAGGTTGCCCTATCATCCACGGCGGGGTCTTGGGCAAAACTAGTTTCAATAACCATACTCTTGGTTTCACGCCCTCCTGCATTTTCATGCATTCCTTTGAAATGAAACAACCTAGACTTGTAATTCTCCTGCTCTTGCTCGATCGCTCTAACCATCTTGATCTTGTCCCTCAACCGAGAGACAAAGATGTTAACAAGGCAGGAAAATTGTGCAGGAAAATTAATCAAAAGCTGACAACATTATCGGGATGCGGTCCTTAATAAGGTGAGAGATGTGAAAAGGGAAGAAACAATTCTTTGATTTTTAGAAAAGATTCTTTGATTTATTAGCCGTTAGATCTTTAATTGGACGGCTCACATTAATTCTCATTTTTCATGATTTAGTGCAATTCTTATATGATAATAATCATAGGGGCGCGTGATTGGTCGAATTCTTGACCTATTATTCACTTTATTCGATGATGGATTAGATTTGTTTTCCGGATATTTTGTTATCATTTAATCTCTTTTCTAGTGTTTCAGGTCATATATCACATATCTAATACTTTTGGATTGATCCGAAGCAATTGGCGAAGATTTGGGCGAAAACAGGACAAAACAGGACAGATTGACATTTCCGACTTGTTATGCACGCACAGATCGCAAATGGTGTCCAAATTGATTGATTTAAAGCTTGTTGGAAAGCTAATTCAAAGGGCTACAACTTTGTAGTTTACGCCAAGATCAAATGCATAGATTAAGACAATGAAAAAGTCGCCCAAGTCTCTGCCATTTTGCATGGCCGTGACTGCCGTGACCAAAACACATTGTCACGGTAGTCACGGCCCCCTTTTGTCCAGTGCACTTTGGAGCATGCCAAGCATGCCGTGACATGTCTAAATGTCACGGTAGTCACGGCCTCGTCGGAGCAGTTTCTAAAAACGATTTTTGGGCTTTTCGGGTCTGATTTTTGGGAAGTTTCCTAATTTCGTTTTTAGGCTTTTTGGCCTTTTGGAAAGCTATAAATAGAGGATTGGCTGAATTAAATCAGTGTGGATGATAAGGGAGTGCTAATTTGGAGATAAAAGAACCCTAACTTGGGAGAAGATAGAGATCATCGCAAGAGATTGAGGATTCAACGAGCACCCGCGTCATTACGGTTTCCTCGTCCTTAACTTCTTCATATACACTGCTTTTGGTTTACTTACCATGAGTAGTGAGTAGTCTCTCTATTCCGGGATCCTACGGATCCCGTGCTTTGTACCCAACTCTTCATGTGATCATATGAATGTTTTTCATTAATGCAAATCGAATATTCAATTTCATCGTGCTTAATTTATCGTTCCTGCAAGTATTTACATCGAATGGGATGTTTGCATGCTAGAACGTATTTAGGTTATTTACCGAAAAATGGATGAGTCCTAGGTATTAATCGGATTACATGAAATTGATGTTAGGTCATGTTGCTACAATGGTAGTACATTAATTAATAGGAAAATCTTCAGTTTAACAATCGAGATCGTTGATAATCCGTGGATGGCGGCGTTCAACGATTGAGATTAATCTAGACAATGATCCGTGGATGGGCTGCTTGTCTAGTGTTATTTCGGTTTAATTCCATATTCGACAGCATGAATAATTTACGTTACATGATTGCATGATTAACAGGGTTAGCACGGGTGAAGTATGGTGCTGGAATTCTTTCTCTAATTGAATCACAAACATTTATTTTTCTGCTATTTAATTTCTGTTATTTTTCACTATAACAAACCCTTCATTTTAATCGGAGTAGCTAAATAGGTCGCTCGTTAGCTAATATTCACACACAATGTTCCTTGGATCGACCCTTGGCTTACCAAGGTTATAAATTTTATTTGACTGCAATTCGACCCCTAAAACTCATAATTTGACGACTAAAAAGGGTTAAAAATACGCTTGTCAAAATGGCGTCGTTGCCGGGGAGCAGCGTTTAGTGTGATATTAGATTTAACGTGTGTAGTTTAGACTATTCCATTTATTTATACTTCTTTGTACATACTCTATATATACTTCTGACCTTCACTAATCACTTTTATTTTGAATGTTGCGAGGATGCTCTCTTTTGGTCATCAAGACGCCTGCCCAAGGGAAGAGCCTTATTGTCAGACATATTCATGTGATGCAAATTGGGAAGGAAATCAAAATCAGTTCAATGATCAACATTATTATCGAGATGATCCTTATTATGAGAGCTACCAGAATCACTCGCAGCAGCAGGTGATGCGGATTTGTGGCACTGTCGTTGTGGTCACATGAATCAAAAAGTTTCGCTGGGTAGCAAAACTTTGAAGAGGAAGAAGTTGAAGCTGTGGATTGCTTCAACGGGGCTGAAGACGTAAGCTGAAGGCTTGGCACTACTGCCTGCATGAGTTGTTCAGGAGGAAGACAATTACGATTGGAATCAGTCTTCAGGTGGGAGATTGTTGGGTTGTGGAGCCTAATTAGATTATTGGGCTGGTCCAGTTTAGGAAGTCCATAATTTTGGCAGTAAAGTTTAGGGTTTCTATTTCCTAATTAGATAATTAGGGTTTAGATGGTTATCTTATTTATACACAACTTGATTATTGTAATTGTATCTAACATCATAGTGAAGAAAATCCTGGCTTGGTAGTGCCCCCAGACGTACTCACGGTGTAGTGACGAACTGGGTATCAAAGTTTGGTGTCCTCGCATCGTTTAATTATTTTTCTCTCGTCATCATTGCTTGCGCGATCCTAACATCGAATAGACAGCGCTTGGTGAAGCGCTGTCTAATGTCTGAAATCAGTACCGTCTATAGTGTGTTATGTACTAGTGGCTATTGGTTACTCATTGCCAAACACCAATAATGCTGTCTAATTCACTCTACTTTTCAGTTTTATCTTAGGAACTCCACCAACAAGAAGCATATATATATATATGGTTATCATCCCCGGATTGGTGATAGGTTAATCTTCTCCATTGTGAGGCCCCCCCAACTTAACGACATGGATTACACAAAATTCAGATGTATAGTTTAAATACAACACTTAGCAAGCTGCGTGGCTGTCTCTGCCAATTTGAAATGAGCTCTCGTCGACCGCCGTCCCAAAAAGTTTTATAAATGTAAGATGACTCGTTCAGGTACTTTTTTGGCATATGCATTGTCTTAATTTAATCAATTGTTCCCAGCTACAGCTAGTTTCTTATTCGTCGATTTTTTTATTATCTCATTCTCATCAAACAGGAAGCTGGTTGCATTACCCGTGTAAGAAATGAGATCATTAAGGCCCTGTCCGATTGACTTTAAATTTGTATTATATAAATCATTTTAACACCACATAACATAAATTAATATAAATTAACATACATTCAGCTAACATAACATAAATTAACATAAATTAATATAAATTAAACTAACATAATATAATATAAATTAACATAACATAAATTACCACCATCATCATATTACCACCATCATCATATCATCATCACCATCATGTCATCATCATCATCTTCTTCATGCATCATCATCATGGTGATGAATAGTAATAATATGATGAATAGTAATATGATGATGATGGTGACATGATGATGATGGTGAATAGTAATATAATGAACAGTAAGATGATGGTGGTGACATGGTGACATGATGATCATGATGGTGAATAGTAATATTGTGAATAGTAAGTAATATGATGAATAGTAATATGATGGTGAACAGTAAGATGATGATGATGATGATGAATAGTAACATGACGGTGATGATGATGAATAGTAACAGTAAGATGATGATGATGATGAATAGTAACATGATGGTGAACAGTAAGATGATGATGATGAATAGTAATATGATGAATAGTAATATGATGATGATGAATAGTAATATGGTGATGATGATGATTGTGAATAGTAATATAATGAACAGTAAGATGATGATGGTGACATGATGATGATGTCATGTGATGATGGTGACATGATGATGATGGTGGTGAATAGTAATATAATGAACAGTAAGATGATGATGGTGACATGATGATGATGATGTCATGTGATGATGGTGACATGATGATGATGAGAACATGATGATGGTGACAAGATGTTGATGATGTCATGTGATGATGTTGACATGATGATGATGATGATGATGAATAGTAATATGATGATGATGATGGTGATCACATGATGATCATGATGATGGTGATGACATGATGATGGTATGATGATGATGACACGATGACATGATAATGATGATGACATGATGATGATGATGATGATGGTGAGATGATGATGATGCCATGATGATGATGATGACATGATGAGATGATGATGATGATGTTGATGACATGATGATGGTGACATGATGATGATGACATGATGATGATGATGATGATGGTAACATGATGATGATGACTTGATGATGATGATGACATGATGAGATGATGATGATGTTGATGACATGATGATGGTGACATGATGATGATGATGATGATGGTGACATGATGATGATGACTTGATGATGATGATGATGGTGACATGATGATGATGATGATGATGATGGTTACAAGAAGTTGATGATGTTGACATGATAACATGATGATGGTGACATGATGATGTCAGGATAACATGATGGTGACATGATGATGATATAATGTTAGGTTGATATAAACTATAATAAATTAAAATAAATTAACATAACATAACATAACATAAATTAACATAAATTAAATTAAATTCAGCTAACATAACATAAATTAACATAAATTAACATAACATAACATAAATTAAATTAACATAACATAAATTTAAGCTCAACTGGACAGGCCCTAAAAACAGCAAGATATTCTACTACGAACAACAGGTACGTACGTATATAAGAAATGAATACATATTGGATGATGAGAATTCTAGTGAGATATCGATCTCACACATCTAACACATGTGTTAATGTGATCCCAAGGAGACAACGTATACCATATATGCAACTCGATCATGAATGAGTAAGCAAGCCATTCAGAATGTCACGAAATTACATATAACAATCGTCAGACATTCATAAAGGAAAATGATACACTTTGAAGCATATTATTTATGATACTTGCCGCCTAACAATTAGCTGTAAGTGCGGTAAACTATATTCATCTAATTAAAACACAACTCAGATATGTTACTTTTCATATTAAGTGGTACAGTGTTAACACCACTTTAGTTCAAACTTTTGTGAAAGTATGTTTTCATATATGTTTGTTCAAGAGGTTTGCATTGGGGCCACTTCATTAGTAACTTTCTTTTGATCTGAAATATTATTCTCTATTCATCAACACGCATATGTGGCCAGCTTCTGACAGTCCATAGAAGAAAACTACGTGTAAACAACTCACCAATAAAACTTTTAAAGCGGGTTCAAGACCCTCTATAAAAAGCCATTTCTATCTTCTTTAGAGATGCACATTTATTAGCGCCATGCCTCCTCTACTGATCAACAACCCACTCTGCTGGCCTTTTGCCTTGGCTATGGCTTTGCTTCTCAGCCATTTCACTGAGATTGAAGCTTCGCATGTTATTTATCCGGAATGGGCCACTGATCTTCAATCCATCATGGCTGATAACCAACCTTACCGAAGTGCTTTTCATTTCCAGCCTCCAAGGAATTGGATGAATGGTGAGTCATTGACTCTCCAGGAGCAGCAAGCTGCTTTAAGTTGTGATGATATGCTAATAATTACATATGTGAATCGATTCAGAAGAATCTATAAATAATTATTGTGTTGTGTGTTTTTCCATTAATATGACCTGCGCTATTCCTCTTTTATTATCTTTCGTTTTTCATTATTCCAAAAGAACAAAAAAATAGCGATAGCTTGCATTGGATCATCATGGACTTGCTGTTTTGTATAAATGACCTTAATTAGTTTCACTGCTGACTATTTGACTGCATGTGTGGTTTGCTATATGTCTCTCGGAATGGCCCTTGATGTCTATAAATACTACTTGAAGATCCTAATGGTAAGAATTTTATTTCTCACACTTTTTTCTTCTTCCTTCTACCTTTTTATTTAATTTGTTCGGTTTTAAATTATTATATATATATTGTAGGACCGATGATCTACAAAGGAATCTACCACTTCTTTTATCAGTACAATCCTTATGGTGCTGTCTGGGGAAACATAGTGTGGGCTCACTCTACCTCTACCGATCTCATTAACTGGACTCCGCACAACCATGCTATCCGCCCAGACGACTTGGCCGATATCAACGGGTGCTGGTCCGGTTCAGCCACCATCCTTCCAAACGGAAAACCAGTGATTCTGTACACTGGTGTTGACCCCCAGAATAATCAGGTCCAAAACATAGTTTTGCCTAAAAACTCAACCGACCCGTATCTACGAGAATGGGTGAAACCATCTAAAGTGAACCCTTTGATGGCTCCAACAAGTAGCAACAAAATAAATGCCAGCTCATTTAGGGACCCGACTACAGCCTGGATAGGTCCTGATGGACATTGGAGAACACTAATCGGTGGCAAAATTAACCGTAGAGGCTTAGCCATTTTGTATAGGAGCGGAGACTTTAAGCATTGGGTTAAGCAACAGCACCCTCTTTTTTCAGCCAAGGACAACGGAATGTGGGAGTGTCCAGACTTTTACCCTGTTTCGGTCCACGCCCCTCAAGGGATGGACACCTCAATAATGGGTTCCCATGTTAAGCATGTGCTTAAAGTGAGCCTAGACGATACTAAGCATGACTACTACACGATCGGGACTTACAGCATTGTGAACGGCAAGGATGTTTATGTCCCAGATAAGGGCTCTGTTAACGATGACTCCGGTTTGAGATACGACTACGGCAAGTTTTATGCTTCTAAGACTTTTTTTGATAGTTCAAAGAACAGACGAGTTTTGTGGGGGTGGGTTAATGAATCTTCTAGTGTTGCTGATGACGTTGCGAAAGGATGGTCAGGAGTTCAGGTAATTTTTAAAATTTTGCTAGTGTACTGTAATTTCATTAATATGAATTACCACCCGAATTGTTTTCCCGTTGATCATCTTTATATATTTATAGGCAATACCAAGAACTGTTCGACTAGATCTATCAGGTAAACAGTTAATCCAGTGGCCAGTTAAGGAACTCGAAATACTCAGGATAAATAAAGTTGATTCGCCTAGCAAACTACTTAAGAACGGATCAAGTCTTGAGGTTTCTGGGATCACAGCAGCGCAAGTGAGTTTTCTTGCCAACGTTGATTAATTATAAGATGTTAGAATATATATATATATATACGAGACTACCAATAATACTGAGTGTTTATTTTTTTATTTTTTTTGGCAGGCTGATGTAGAGATTTCATTCAAGATAGTAGACCTTAGCAAAGTTGAGCTACTACATCCAAGCTGGACTAATCCACAGGCTCTTTGCTGCCAAAAGGGAGCAGCAGTCCATGGCGGGGTTGGTCCGTTTGGTTTGAAGGTTTTGGCTTCAGGGGATTTGCAAGAGTACACAGCAGTATTTTTTAGGGCTTTCAAAGCTCAAAACAGCAAATATGTTGTGCTTATGTGCAGTGACCAAAGCAGGTATATATCTCTTTGACTCTTTACACTTTACACTACACATTATTTATGATTATCATTTTAAAAGGAGAATAAAATGAAGAGTTGACTTTTGAATAGTAAAAACTGTCATTATATAGGGATGTTGATGACAAATATAGAAACTGATATAGTTAGAATATATCAAGTTGCCTACAGTAAAATATTGCAACATACTAAAGACGTCATATAACAATCTATCAAAGACAACATAAAATAATATAATAATATATCTAAAGGAAAAAATCAGATACAAAGTTGATTTTTTGGTACAAAATACAAAAATCATAGCCATTGATCTTGTAATTTGAATGGATGAGAGTAAATCCTGATTATTGGTACATTTTCTTAGTGACGAATTATATGCAAAATTGACTAACTATGTCGTCTTTTCATTTTTCCGTTACGAAAAGTGACGAATGATAGGTTGATTTTGACGAACTTTGTATTTTGTACCAAAAATCAACTTTGTACATAATCATAACCCTATATATGTGCTATATGTATAATATTCTAATAGGGGAGCACTCGGTTGAGGAAATGTTGTAAGAATGAGGCAAGTGAGGCATGATCTTGGTCATTGATCATATTGCTCTAATGGTTGAAATTTAAAGGTGTTGGTAGTGAGATTTTGTTGTTTGCTTTTTACTGTTGGTAGTGGGATTTATAATTTGTCACGTGGCGCGCCCACAATGCACGTGGGTTGATGGATGGATGAGATCGTGCCTCACGTTACCTCATTCTTATTTGACTTGCCTCATTTGAACGCTCCTCTATTCTAATATATCTCAAATACTTGCTAATGCTACTTTTTGAGTATTATTATTACTAGCACCATGTAGTCAATATGTATTAACTTCTTTTGAAACTGAACAAAATTGCGCATGCAGGTCCTCCTTAAATGACAAAAATGACAAGACAACATACGGAGCATTTTTAAATGTGGATCCAGTGCATGAAGAGGTTTCATTACGAACTTTGGTGAGTTCACATCACATGCATCCATTAAGTTTAAATAAGGAATGAAAAGAACATGCATCCAATAACTCGATGACAATTTACTTGGATAACACTAACAATCTATAAATGAGCCTTGATAAAACATATAAACCCCTTTTTATACAGAGTGTACTTTGTATCATCAAGTCCCCACCACATTAGACGATTAGGTATCAGGCTTTACATAATCTGTAAAATGAAACACACGTAAAATCAACCCTATATATAAAATTAACTTGGACAGAGCCCTTTTGAAAGCAGCCTGCTTAACAACGTCGTCAATTCCTTTGTATAAATGAACAGATTGATCACTCGATAATTGAGAGCTTTGGCGGTGGAGGTAAGAGCTGCATAACAGCTAGGGTTTATCCTACACAAGCTATTCACAAGGAGGCTCACCTGTACGCCTTCAACAACGGGGTTGCTAATGTGAAGATGACCAAATTAAGTGCTTGGAGTATGAAGAAAGCCAAAATCAATACATAATAACCGCCGCCTATAACCGTGATATCAAAAGAGTGCTATGAATAATTAATGTACTATCCATATTTCTATCGGTAGTACGTCCATGCATATTGAGTTATTGGTCTTGCATGCCACCCTATATATGATCGATTCTCATTTGAGTTTGCTGCCTTTAAAGTTTGTATTTCACAAACAAATAAATTTATCTATAAGCGTGCGTCTTCACCTGCTGCTGGTAACTATTCTGCCTATTTTTATTATTTTATATGAGTTCAGGGACGGACCCAGGAATTTGGGTAGATGGTGACAACCAAAAAATATTTTGTATTATGAGAAAATGTACGATTGTTCAAAAAGAATTACTACATTAAAATAACGATCGTCATGTTTCCAAGTCACGGAAATCATCTATTATTGAATCCGTGCTAAACATTTTTGCTATTTCTTTTTCAATGTTGACAACCAAGCAATCCAATAAGAAATTTATGTAGTTTTTCTTTTAAAGAACGAATCAATAGTTGGTGTTTTCATCTATAAAATCAGAAAAATCAAAGATAAGAATCATAATGTAACACAATTTATTTCAATGTCAAAATAGCACAAATCGACAAACCCTAATTCATGCAGTCCAAACTAGCGAAAATCAAAACAATACAAATCATAATATCAAAATCATCGCAGGTGACTTCAACGTACATCTATTTGTCGAAATCTTATGAATCAAAAAAGAAGAAAAAAATCTGAAAGACGAGAGAAGCCGAAGACTCACGACCGGCGTACTCAAACTCTCTGTGCCCGTATCTGTTTGATATTGATGACTGATATTTGATAAATTTCTAAAAAGTAATACCTAAATTTGAATAATATATATTATATTCTATTATGTATATTATAAGAAGAAATTTTTTTTGGAAAAACCTGGGGGTGACAAGTGTCCCCCTGGCTCGCCCTAGTTCCGTCCCTATATGAGTTGCACTCATGTTTCAATGTTTTGGATACATCTATATATACATGTTGTTTAAAAAGTTGAAATCATGTTGTCTGTTCAAGACCAGATCCAGGATGTGTTCTAATAGAGGCTGGAACACCTTAGCAGATAGTATCCGAAAATAAAGAACACGAGCACACGCAATATACTTCCCAGTTCGGCAATCGGCCTACTCTCGCCCTAAAGGGTAGCAAATCTTTATTAAGAGTTTAGAGCTACAAGCGGACACACTCTTACAACCTCCCGTTTGTAATGGCCTAGCCTCTAACACTCTTCTCTTTGATTTGCGATCTCGGCTCCCCCTCGATCCCCTGCGATTAGGACCGAGCACTACTACAGACAGGAGATTATGCATCGATTCCGTGTCCAACATTTCGCATCGGTTAGTCCAAAACTGATGCATAATCTCGACCTTATGCATCGGTTTTGGACCAACCGATGCGTAAATTCGATCGGTTAGCCCAAAACTGATGCATAAGGTCGAGATTATGCATCGGTTCAAAATAACCGATGCATAATAGCAACCTTATGCATCGGTTTTGGATCAACCGATGCATAATGTGAGAATTATGCATCGGTTTAGAGTGAACCAATGCATAAAGTCGAATACAAATTTACCCTAGTATCGTTTTTACTTCTGCAAATTTCATCCTCCGATGTAAAATCGATTTTACTCGATATTCAAAAGCTTCCCCGCACGCCTTCGCCCGTCTAGTCTCCGACCATTCCGTCTCGCTTCCGGTTTCCGACTCTGCCCTCTCGCTTTCGTCTCGCCTGTCGACCAACAACTGTCTCGCTTCCGGTTTTCGAACACAACTCCTCCAGCAGCCGTCGACAAGCAACTGTCTTGCCCGTCGACCAGCAACCGAACACGACTCCTCCAGCAGCGCCCCTAAATTTCTTGACCAGTTACAGTCAAAGGTATGCATTGATAATGTATATGACGGATTTATTAGGGTTTATAGGGTTTTTTCATCTATTCTTTGAGCCTTCAATTGAAATTGGGTACTATTGGTGAGGTCGTGAGGCCCAATCTCACACCTTTAGATCATTTGATCTAATGGTTGAGATTTAAAGGTGCAGGGAATAGTGTTTTGCTTTTTAATTTTGATGGATTTTGGTAGTGGGACACGTGTCGTCACCAGATGAGTTTGATGGAGTTGATCTAATAGTTAAGATTGGGGCCTCACGACCTCACCAACATGAGGGGTCTCATTTGAGCGCTCCTCTATATATATATATATATAATACCATCTAAATCTCGACACAGACGCACCTCCTGCACATTTCGACAGCGAGTTCCATGCTCAGTATTTATTTTCATATAGCCTTCTTCCTGTGGTCTCCAACATGTCCCAGGTTCTTCGCTTAATGTAAGTAATGAAAATCTCCTTTCAACTGTTTCATGTATTGTTTTTCTCACTCTCTGTGCTGCCCATCTGGTGTTTTTTTGCATGCCTTTCCAATGCCACAAAGAATTTCTGTTGAGCCGAATCGCGTAGCTCCCTGCAAATAATATTGTTGAACCCTCTAGTGATATAGTTCGGACTGCTACCAAATCCAGTCACCAGGATCAGAAGAGTTTGCCCTCCAATCAGTATTTGCTCGGAATTCCAAAGTCACGACCGAGGACCTTCGCACAAGAGACCCAGGGCCTTGGACGAGTGATGAGTCGTCGACATGTACTCACCGGCAACGGCGCCAAAATTTGACGCACGTTGATCAGTCAATATTCTGACTGATTATTCACTACATTCGATGAAGGATAACACTTGTTCTCCAAGCAAATTGTCCCTATTTGATGTCTTTTCCTAGTGTTTCAGGTAAAATTGGCATATCATCGCCCCGTGGACGCAAAGTGCCGAAACAACGGAAAAAATAACAACGAAAATGGCCTAAAGAGCTCTACACCAGCAGTAGGCCGTGACATGCCGTGACATATCATTAGTGTCACGGGTGTCACGGTAGGCTTTTTCCTCAGACAGATCCGAGTGACTTCCATCTAGGCCGTGACATGCCGTGACATCCTCCAAATGTCACGGGTGTCACGGCACCCTTTCAGCTCAGTGAGTTTTGCCCTAGCCGTGACATGCCGTGACATGTCCGAATGTCACGGGTGTCACGGCACCTCGGAAGACAGAATTTTTAGACAGATTTCCTAATCCATTTTTGGCAAGTTCTGATCTTTTTTGCAATTACTTGATTCTTGGGCTATAAAAGGGCAACAATCAGAGTGTTCTAAGTTTGCTAATTTGGAGATTAAAGAACCCTAACTTGGGAGAAGACAAAGATCATCGCAAGAGATTGAGGATTCAACGAGCACCCGCGTCATTACGGTTTCCTCGTCCTTAACTTCTTCATATACACTGCTTTTGGTTTAACTTACCATGAGTAGTGAGTAGCCTTCTTATTCCGGGATCCAACGGATCCCGTGCTATGTACCCAACTCTCATATGATCAATTAAACGTTTTTATTTATGCGATTCGAATATTCAATTTCATTGTGTGCTTAATTTTATCGTTCCTGCAAGTATTTACATCGAATGGGATGTTTGCATGCTAGAACGTAATTAGGTTATTTACCGAAAGATGGATGGGTCCTAGGTATTAATCGGATTACATGAAATTGATGTTAGGTCATGTTTCTACAATGGTAGTACATGAATTAATAGGAAAACCTTCTGTTTAACAATCGAGATCGTTGATAATCCGTGGATGGGCGGCGTTCAACGATTGAGATTAATCTAGACAATGATCCGTGGATGGGCGGCTTGTCTAGTGTTATTTCGGTTCATTTCCATATTCGATAGCATGAATAATTTACGCGACATGATTGCATGATTAACGGGGTTAGCACGGGTGAAGTATGGTCCTGGAATTCTATCTCTGATTTAGTACAAACCATTTAATTTCTGCATATTATTTTCTGCGAGTTTCATCACAACAAAACCAAAACCTCTTGTTAATCGGAATAGCTAAATAGTTTGCTAGTACTCACACTACACTGTTCCTTGGATCGACCATTGGCTTACCAAGGTTATAAATTTTGGGCCAAAGGCCAAGTAAAAATCACTTAAAACTTGACTTTATGCCCTTCCATCATCTCTTATATGTGTGAGTTCACCACGTGCATTGTGTGCTAGCAAGTTGAGCTTTAGGACGACCCTTGTGATTTCACATAAGCTATCGGTGGGTTTTGCTTGTTTTAAGAACTCTTGGTGTCAAACTCCTCTTTCCTTATGAATTACGACTTTAGCGTCTAAAACTTGGAAATGAGTTTATATCGTGAGCCCGTGGACTAGCCCTAGCTAGCATAGGTAATCGATCGACGTTTTTGTGCAAAAAGCTTTAACCATTTTTCAATAGCCTTGCCTCAAAAATGAATAGACTTCTAGGTTAGGCACTTGATAGCTCTAGTATTGACTTTCTTGAATGTGCACCCTCATGTGATCTTAAACGGTTTGAAAACTCTCTTGAAATGTATAATGATTGTGATGCTAGCTTGGGATGTGAAGTAAGTTTTGAGAAATTCATGCCTTAATTGTTAAACACTCTTGCTTTCACTCTTATGAGATAAATGCGTTTGGGATTTGTGAGTATTCCCTTTTCTGAAAACTCTCACGAGACTATAACTCGTCCACTAGGGTAGCCTAGGGGTTTAAAGGCTTGGTGCATACGCTAAATGCACTCGTAACACCTACGAAAAGGAGTTTTGTTGCTAATAAAAAGCGTTGCTCTTGATTATCTTTTCAACTCATCCTTGCTTCGTCTAGACTGGTCTTTATTGTTTGCTCGAGACGATCAAACTCTAAGTGTGGAGTATTTTGATGAGTTGAATTCTATACCTATTTTGCTCCACATTCGCGAAGAGTTTTGGTCCATTCTCGGTGTTATTTCGATGCTCATTGACCCTTATTCTTACATTTCAGGTTAAAAGCAGCTATCGCGTCAAGACGAGGCCCAAAGCTCAAAACTTCAAGAAAATCGAGCTTTTTTGATCAGAAAATGCCCAGAACCAGCCCCCAACCGGCCGGTTGAAGAACTCAGAGAAATCGAGCGTTTGAGAGCCATTTCCCAACCGGCCGGCTCACAATTTTTGCCCAGACTTTCCCCAACCGGCCGGTTGAAAAGCTTAGAGAAATGAGCTAATCGGCTCACATTTCTCAGCCGGCCGGTTGGCCATTTAAAGACAGATTTTTATACTTGGGCTATAAAAATCTTTACCAAGTGGTGTGAAGGTTGGTGTGAAGGTTGTACAGACCCGGGTGATTGGGTGTGGAAGATTGTTAGATCTTTACCAAGTTGTGCCCTACTAGAGATCTTCAACGGGGCCTATGCGGTCTGGCTGAATAGAAATTCACAGAGCCATGGGAAGGGAGCCATGAATGTTAGCTGGTCTATTTCTAAGATCAAGATGTTATCTCAGGAGTTAAATGGTCGTGTTTTTTCATTTCAAAATTTTAGATTCGATGCTCATAGTAGATGGCGACCACCAGCACATGGCCAGGTGAAGATCAATGCAGATGCGGCGTGGAATTCAAGTTCAAGGATAGCTGGGGTAGGTTGTGTGGGGAGGAATGAAGCAGGTCACGTTTTGTTTGCCTGGGCAAATTTCAAAGATTTCGTTTCAAGTGTGCTGGACGCTGAGGTGTGGGCGCTGAAGATGGCCATGAATGTTGCTGAAAGATTGGCGTTGAGAAAGGTTCAATTTGAGACAGATTGTGCGAATGTAGTTGACATGGTGTTGCTTGGAGGGCAGATCCGATCAGCTAGGGTCAGAGATGACGTACTGAATTGTCATACCTTTCTTGGAAGAAACCATAAATGGAGAATTGATCTTATTTTGCGCGACGGAAACTCGGTAGCAGATAAACTTGCGAAGAAGGCTAAGGAAGAGGCGTGGAGCTGGACGGAGTTACACTCTATTCCCATATGTATTGCGAATTTCGTACAGGGGGAGTAGTTTGCGAGTAGTCTGGTTTCAGTTTTTTAACTTTCACCGTGTTGTTGGAGCATAAAAAATAATAAAAAAAAAAGGTCCAAGTACAACAGCCTACTGTGTAAATAGTTAAGTCAGTGGACCTCACCAACCCCTTAACTTTGAATAGAAAAATGGAGCTTGAAATTTGCTTGATTATTAATCTGAGTAGCAAGCTGTGGCCGGTGCGACCCTGACAGCCTAGAAAGTCAAAGGCGTGTCAGACTGAGAGGCTTGAATCCGACTTGAAGTAGCCAGCCAGCTTATTCTTCGCTCGCTACTCTGCTTCCGCCTCCACTGTTTCAATTCAGCTGCCGTGCTTCGTTGCTGCTGTGCCATTTTCATTCTCCCTCTCCCAGTCTGGCCAATAAATAAGCTACTTCCCAACTGTATTAACCACTGCCAGCCGCACTTCCAATTTTCAACCTCCTGATATTCTCTTTGCTCAGATCTTGATCCTTCTGCCCTCTAAATTTACTCTTTTGTTGCTGCTCTGCACTGGTGATGCATTTTCAACAGTAACCCCCGCTACTTTCCGTCTTCTCCAATTCTAGGTTACACTCCATATCGTATATTGTGCTCTTTACTTACTTCAGATTGCTTTTTCTCCAGTCACTTAATACTTCATATTTTGTCCCCACATCCTTTTTTAATCTGATTTTGATTTGAAACGCAGGCCTAGTTGTGAGATATTTGCTATTGACCTAGTGGCAGGAGTTCATTGTTTCTTTTGGGGGTATTTTTTTTTGTTGAGGAAGACATTTGGCGAACTCCTCTTCAAGCTGATGAATTTTATATCTAAATTTTGATACTCAATTGAAGACAATAGGAATTGATATTGTGGTGAGAGACAATGGAGCTAATGGAGGAGGGTATGAGTAAGGGAGATCTCAGAATGTCATCCTTGCGGCTAATTGGTAGCACCAAGCCTATGTTGTCAGTGAAAACCAACCCAAGAAATTCCCCCACACTTCGCAGATTGAACTCCAGTCGAACACCGCGAAGAGACGGTAGAGGTAGCGGGTTGAATGCCACCCAATGGTTCCGCAGCAATCGTGTTGTTTATTGGCTGCTATTGATCACTCTCTGGGCTTATCTTGGGTTCTATGTGCAGTCCAGATGGGCTCATGGAGATAATAAGGACGATATATTTGGGCATAGAAGTGATCCCATTACGGACATTTCAAATACTCCTCGCAGAGGCTTGGATAGTGAAGATAGTCATTCGGTTGTGAAAAATGAGACAATTACTGATAGAGATAAAGGGGTAGAGGCTGATGTGTCTACGAGAGAAAATGATCTTAACTCTCATAAGGATGCACCTTCAAAGAAGAAGACTAAAAAGTCTGTACGCAATTTACGAGGTAAGAACCGCAGTAAACTAAAATCAAGTAAAAAGGTTGATACCAACGAACTGGATGGACAAGATGAAATCTTAAACTGGAACAACTCTAACGGGTTACTGGTTGGTCCCTTTTCGTCACTAGAAGATAAGATACTGGAGTGGAGCCCTGACAAGCGCTCTGGAACATGTGATAGGAAAGGTCAATTTGCTCGCCTTGTTTGGTCGCGAAAGTTTGTCTTAATTTTTCACGAGCTGTCTGTGACTGGAGCCCCCTTGTCAATGATGGAATTAGCATCCGAGCTTTTGAGCTGTGGGGCGACTGTCACTGCTGTAATTCTTAACAAAAGGGGAGGTTTGATGCCAGAGCTTGCAAGGAGAAAGATAAACGTGCTTGATGACAAAGGTGATCTTAGTTTCAAAATTGCCATGAAGTCAGACCTCATTATTGCTGGATCAGCAGTGTGTGCATCTTGGATTGGTAAGAAACGCTTCAAATGTTGATGATGTCCTTTAATTATTTGCTGTTGATAATACTGTGGAGATCAGAAAATGAAGCAATTTCTAAAGGTTACATGAGTCTTGTAGGCATAATGATCTCTGAATGCTTATAGTGATCTGCTGCAACAAAACTTTTAGATGATTTTCTGTAGCCTTTATCACCAACAGTGTTCTGAATGAGTTTTTTTTGGATGAATTTTTGTTATACTTATAAATGGTTGCATTCAGATGCTGATACAGGTGTTGATCTCCTTTCTTTTTTCTTTGTTCGTTTGAGCTTTCAAAAGTTTGATCTGAAGTTCCATGTTCTTCTGGATGATTGTAGCTTACATGCATAGTTTTGGTCACAGAGTTGTTATATGAATTTGTTATGGCTTGCGTTCTTGCACTACTATATAATTCTTTTAGCTATATATTTCCTCGACAGTCTTTTGTCTTAAAAATACTCGTGGTAATCTAAATATTGGCACCTCTATTGACTCGATCTGTATTTCTTTTGCCTCAACCTTTCAATATAATGACTTTAACCAGACTTCGTTAATCTGACTCCAGATCAATATTTTTCACGTGCTACTGGTGGTTCAAGCCAGGTTGCTTGGTGGATCATGGAGAATCGAAGGGAGTATTTTGATCGGGCAAAGATTGTTCTAAATAGGGTGAAAATGCTGATATTTCTTTCTGAGGGACAATCCAGACAATGGCTATCCTGGTGCAAAGAAGAGAACATCAATTTATTTTTCAAGCCTGGTCTAGTTTCTCTATCTGTCAATGATGAACTCGCATTTGTTGCTGGAATTTCTTCGTCGCTGAATACTCCGTCTTTCAGTACTGAAAAGATGTTGCAGAAAAGGAAATTGTTGCGAGATGCAGTAAGAAAAGAATTGGGATTAACTGAAGAAAATATATTGGTCATGACTTTAAGTAGCATAAATCCAAGCAAAGGTCAGCTCCTACTGCTAGAATCAGCAAGGTTGCTTATTGAAAAAGTTCCGTGTGATGACTTCTTGGAAGTGAAAGATACTATGGATAATCAGCCTGGCACGATCAAAGAAAAACATTCCAGAGCTTTTCATCAGTATAGTAGCCGTGTTAGTGGTTCCTTGAACGACAAGGTTAATGCGGATACCAGCCGCTTAATTAGCCATAAGAGAAGAAATATTTTGCAAGTTAATGATTTGCGTAATCAGAGTTTCAGGCTTCTTATTGGATCAGTGGGATCCAAGAGTAATAAGATGACCTATGTAAATGGGATTCTCAAGTTCTTATCTCGCCATGCGAATTTGTCCAAGTCTGTGCTATGGACTCATACAACTACGCGTGTTGCCTCTCTTTATGCAGCAGCTGATATTTATGTTATCAATTCTCAGGTGATGTTCCCTTAACATCTCTTCATCTTTTCCCATGCCTTATGTATGCTTATTGAATTCTCATGTCAATCAACTCTAGAGAAGTTCATCTTCAAGGATCATTTAATAAAAGACTGCCAGTGTATTACTTTGGAATAAAAAGGTCAAATAGGAAGATTATCATGGCTCCATCGCAAACTAAACTGTAGACAGGAGATGCCTCTGTTACATGTTGATAATTATGCAGGAAAGTATGAACTTAGTCAGGCCTCTTTAGGGTTTCTTGTGTAGAGTTAGCACTTAGCCGTTTAGGTGCTAGCTGAAACTGAATTTGGTACTTGATCTAAACGTCGTCGTTAGCTTCGAGTCCAGCTGTTGTATGAAGCGGCGTCGTCTAATTCATTGTGTGGTAACAATCAACTTCCTTTGTGCAGGGATTAGGGGAAACATTTGGGAGGGTGACAGTTGAAGCAATGGCATTTGGTCTTCCTGTAAGATATGATCCTCTGCTAATATCTTCTTTTAGGTTGTGTTGTATATTAAATGCAATTCATGTTTGACGGATTTGTTTCTGTATGCGGATGCATGAGATTGATACAATGTCAGAATGATTTTTGAGATTACTGTGAAATTGGTTGATGTCAATCACAATGACACAAAAAGCAGAATTTTGCATACACATGCTTTTTTTGTCAATATCGCAAGTAAAACCTCGTATGCAGTTCTGCTTTTAGAGACACCGAACATGCCAAAGAGACAGGAATCCACAAACTAACTCTGTGACCTTTGGGAGCAGGTACTTGGAACAGATGCTGGAGGCACATCAGAGATTGTTGAGCATAATGTAACAGGTCTTCTTCATCCTTCCGGCCGTCCTGGTACTCAAGTCCTTGCTCAGAATCTCAACTTCCTAGTGAGAAATTCATCTGCAAGAGAGCAAATGGGAATCAGTGGAAGGGAAAGGGTGAAGAAGTTGTACCTAAAAAAGCACATGTACCAGTCATTGGCAGAGGCTCTTTACAAATGCATGAAGTTTAAGTAACAACAGCTACAAATAAGGTTGAGATAGACGTATAACTGGCAGGTATTTGCAGACAAATTTTTTCATTAAACAGTTTGATGGTGGAGGAATAAAATCTGGTGCAGCCAAGCTATTTACAGTAATTTGAGTTAATGACGCAGTTTAATATGTTTTAAGATAAAACTATATAGTTTTAAGCTGAAACTGTCTAGTTTGCAAAATGATTCAGTTATCAATTTAGGGGTTATATTAATGAAATGACGTAGTTTTAATATTGTTTTATCAAAACTGTATCGTTTCTTAATAGCTGTAAATAGCTTGGATAGGTACGTGATAGGAATCCAATGGTGGAGGTGAGTTGCGATTGCGACTTCCTGTTGTCCAGCAATGAATTCACACCAACGTTTTGCCCATTCTCATTATTTACTGGAAATAATTTAAACAACAATAAATTAAATGAAACTGTCCACATGATGCGTGGATTATTGGATCTAGCAATTAAACACTCAGAGCATCTTCCTACCATGATTAAAAAAATCATGTCATCCATCTCTCTCATCCTTTTTCTCTCTCATCTAATCATCCCTCATGATTTTTTCAGTCACATGCATCCCACTCATGATCAAAAAAAAAGTTTATCATCAATCTCTCTCATCACTACATAAATTATAGCTCATTAATGTTAAGATTAATAAAAATATATCAAAGTGTATTTCGTTTATAGAGCTCCAAAAATTACGAATATTGGTATTTATTTTGATTTTTTTTACTTTGTGTAATTTCGAAGATATATTCGTTGCAAGATCAAAATAAAAACTGTACTGTTTTCCTACACAGGACACGTGTCGCGTTACGATTAGCTCACAGCTCATGATCGAATCCATTTTTTGATCATGAGAAGATCTTTTTTATAAAAAAATCATGGGATGATCAAAACTATGATAAAAAAGATCATGGTGGGGGTGCATAATTTTTTTAATCATCTCTCATGATTTTTTTGTATGATTCAAAAAAGCATGATGAGGGATACTCTTAGCCCGTATGTCAACCGCTCTTGAAATTGTTTTTAACCGCTCGTTAATATAAGGGTCGGTGCCCTCTTTTTTTGTTTTCTTGCCTGAACCTGGTTGTATCAAAAAAATAAAATAAGGGTCGGTGAATCTTGAACCATGTAACAACCCGTTTGTAAATGGGTTTAATACATTTATCAATTTATGAATATACATAAGAGCTCGCTCGGTTAAGATCTTTCTTATAATTCGAGAACATGATAACTTTAATTTGACCATTGGATTAGAGATGCATTTTCGAATGTACGTCTGTCACGTATCCCACTAATCAAGTCAAAGTTGATGACTTTAACTTTACATTAAATACAAGTTTGAATATGCAAGCGAGACACATGTCAGCACCACGATGATTTGATAATGTATTATAAAATGCGTTGAATAGATTCTCGAAACATAGAGGTGTTCTCATTTCTCGATTTGTATAGAGGGGTTCTCGTTTGAGCACACCTCATTTGAAAACCCCTAAACCATATATTTGAACGTGCAAGTGAGACACGTGTCAAATGCACATTCGAAGATGCATCTTAATCTAATGGTTACGTTTGGATTCCCAAATTCTTGAATTATAAGGTGAAATACTCCCGTGCGTGTCGAGATATTGTTCTAGCTGTTTGCGGAACAAATAGCTAAACAACTTATGCAGAACTTTAAAAATAACTACGTGCAGAATGTAACTAAAGACACGTAACTTGATACCCAGTTTGAAACAGCCTACTCTGGGGGGAAATCAATTCTCTATATTGAGTTAAGATTACAGATGAACTTACGATTACAGACTCCCTCGTAATTAACCTACTCTAACACTCCGAGAGAACTTGCGATCAATGCGCTCCCTTGACCATAGCTCATTCTCTGTTTTCACCTTGATCCTCTCTCAAAGATCTGCGCCTTCGCCCGAAGATGAATGCCCTTTCTCGAAAGCGTAGCAGCAACCAAGCATCAGCCGATCACCGCCTCTTACCCTCGCAGTGTATATGCGTGAATAATTTCTCCAAAACTGCTGAGTAAAACGAGATTCCTAGCACTATTTATATAGTGATTGTATCTTTCTTAAATCCCTTAGGAAATAAAATCCTATTTTTTTGCCATGATTTGAAACTCATCTCTCCAAAATAGCTCGCTTAAATTGGAATATCCAGATTGCCCCATTTTAATTAATACCGGTTCCCTAGGAACCTGTATTCAGTATTTTCGATCAAATCCGGTTCGCAGAGAACTGATTACATTTCGACTAATCCCGATTCCTGGGGAACCGGAATGATATGAAAATGCATACACAACTTATTTAGGTTCTACGCGGACCAAATAAACTCATTATATCAATCCACGTCAAATACCGATTCTAGAGGAATCGGTATTCTAAAAACTCTAGCCCCATTATATCAATCCACGTCCGACACAACCCGCGCGCAGCCTGCTCTTGCTCCTCCTTCCGTTGTCAAATCGATCATCATCTTCTTCGATTGACGGATACAGACCGACTTCATATCCTTCTCCGCCGCCTCCGGCATCATCATCTAAGCTTAGTAGACGAAGCTGTTGTGTTGCGCCTCAACGACGTCGTCAGCGGGTTCATGAGATTTGTAGAAGCTTGCGTACTGGTAAAAGTTGATCCACTTCAATCTCTACAACACGGAAGCCGTGCACTGAATCAACATCTGCTCCGGATGATCTTTCTGTAGGAAAACTGACTTACTCTGCCGAAGCCGGTTGAAATTGAACAATGTTGATTATTATCTGGATACCGGTTCACGAGGAACAGATATTAAACGTTAATGTCATTCTGCACAAATAGGGTCGATTGGTCCACGTAGGCCCCAAACGAGCAACATCCGTAATTTTTTAATGATACCGATGCCCAAGGACCTGGTACTAGTTGAAATTGAAGTGACTGGTTCGCTTTAAATCGATATTATGAAACAATACTTAATACCGGTTCCCCAGGAACAAGTATTAATTAAAATTGGGCAATCCGGATATTCTAGTTTCAAAGGAGCTATTTTGGAGAGATGAGTTTCAAATTGGGGCAAAAATAGAGAAACTCGAATATACTTGACAAGCGTATTTTTAACCCTTTATAGTCGTCAAGATATGAGTTTTAGGGGTCTAGTTGCAGTCAAACAAAATTTATAACCTTGGTAAGCCAAGGGTCGATCCAAGGAACAACGTGTGTGAATACTAGTTAACAAGTGACCTATTCAGCTATTCCGATTAACAATAGGTTTTGATGTGATGAAAAAAGAAGAAATTAAATACAGAAAAAATAAAGGTTTGAGCGTGATCAGAGAAAGAATTTCAGGACCATACTTCACCCGTGCTAACCCCACTAATCATGCAATCATGTCGCGTAAATTATTCATGCTATCGAATATGGAAATAAACCGAAATAACACTAGACAAGCCACCCATCCACGGATCATTGTCTAGATTAATCTTAATCGTTGAACGCCGCCCATCCACGGGTTTTCAACGATCTCAATTTATTAAACTTACGGTTTTTCAGACGAAAGTCAGCTTTCCTATTAATTCATGTACTACCATTGTAGCTACCATGACCTAATATCAATTTCGTGCGATTCCGATTAATACCTAGGACCAATCCAACTTTCGGTAATTAACCTAAATACGTTCTAGCATGCAAAACATCTCATTCAATGTAAAACTTGCAAGAACGATAAATTTAAGCACGATGAAATTCAATATTCGAATTGCATAAATAAAAATCGTTTAATTGATCACATGAAGAGTTGGATACATAGCACGGGATCCGTAGGATCCCGGAATAAGAAGACTACTCACTACTCATGGTAAGTTAACCAAAAGTAGTGTATAAAAAGAAGTTAAGGACGAGGAAACCGTGTAGACGATGTGGCTTGTTGAATCCTCAATCTCTTGCGATGATCTCCGTCTTCTCCCAAGTTAGGGTTCTTTTTTCTCTCTTCAAGCACACGCCCTCTCTCTCAATGTCGCACACAAATCTCGCCAATCACCCACACTGAATAAATCAGCCGCTTGCCCTCTTTATACCTTTCCAAAAGCCCAAAAACGAAATTAGGAAATAAGTCCAAAAAGTCCAAAAATCGTTTTTAGAAACTGTCTTCGACGGGGCCGTGACACTTGTGTTTTGATGAAGTGTAGCCTCGAATCTTGGTCTTTTTTGAGCTCTTAGTCGTCCTCTTTCTTCAATTTAGGTCAAGATCGATCCCCAAAGGCAGCGTACTCAAAATTTGGTCCGAAACAGCTATTTATAGCTCAAAATATCCGCAGGGGTCGTGACATACGACTTTGTCACGGCTGTCACGGCCGTCACGACCCCCTAAAACTCTCTGGGCTATTTAGGGGTCGTAACACCCGTGACATATTGATTTTTCATGGCTGTCACGGCCATGAAAAATGGCAGAGACTTCGAGTGGCGTTTTGCATGGTCTTAACCTCCGAATTTGATCTTGGCGTAAACTACAAAGTTGTAGCCCTTTGAATTAGCTTTCCAACAAGTTTTGAATCAACCAATTGGGACACCATATGCGATCTGTGCGTGCAAAACAAGTCAGAAAGGTCAATCTGCCCTGTTTTTTCCCAAATCTCTACTAAATGCTTTGTTTTGCTTCAGATCAATCCATAAGTATTAGGAATGTGATATATGACCTGAAACACTAGAAAAGAGGTTAAATGATAACAAAATGTCCGAAAAACAAACCTAATCCATCATCGAATGAAGTGAATAATAGGTCAAGAATTCGACCGATCAATACTCCAATCTTTTAGGAAGATTTCCTAAAAGCATGCGCCGCCTCTTCTTGATAATCTTCTTTAGAGATTTCACGCAACAAATCTTGCAACTAATGAACGAAAACGAAATAATAAACACAAGGTTTATACTGGTTCGGAGTCCGGGTGACTCTTACTCCAGTCGAGAAGAGGGGCGAGCTCTTTATTGATGAATTGATGGTAGTACAATGATCGGAATACACAATCGAATCTACTCTCAAGCTCTCGTCTCTCCATTTGATCTATATTGAACGAATTGAATCCGAAACTCCAAGAACCCTAATTCCTCTTTCTTGTAATTTCCGAAGATGGTGAGTGAGTCGACTCAGCGCGCTAACTTACTTATATCCGTTAGACCTGGTCCAACTCGAGAACGCTCCAAAACGCAGACGTTTCTCATCCAGCTATGACCAAAAAACGGCGTAGCTCCATTAAACTGAAGGCGTGCACACCTTTAGCTCAAACTGACGTCGCTTCGACCAACTGCTGTAACTGAAACTCGCGCTTTGCTTGAACGACGTCGCTCCACTAAACGCTAATCCGCGCCTTTGCCCAACGACGACGTTTTCCCTCCGTCTTCAAACATCAACTTCGCGCTTTAACCAAACGACACAGCTCTGCAACCCATCCAGACCAAACGACGTAGTTTTGCCATGTACTCATTAAAACCATCCCTTTTGTTCTTCAGGTCCTCCAGACCATACTGGCCTATTCAAGCTCCTGCAAATCCTATATACTTCCATCCAAAAACCTCAAGTAGTTTACAACCATGAACTACAAATCTCCACCTTAGTTGTCAACTACTTACTCAGCCCATATGCCCCTCACCTCTCATCCTGCTCTAGGGGTTCTTCCATCAACCCTATCAGCTCCAAGCAAAACTCAAACTTGTCACTTGGAACTGATTTCGTCAACATATCAGCAGGGTTATCCTTTGTTCCTATCTTCACAACTTGAACTGTCCCAGTGTCAGCAATATCTCTCACAAAGTGCATCCTCACATCAATGTGCTTGGACCTCTCATGAAAAACTTGATGCTTGGATAGATGATTTGCTCCTTGGCTGTCACTATGCACCTTAACACAGCTCTGTCCATGTCCCAACTCAGTCATCAGCCCTTTCATCCACACATCGTCCTTGACTGCCTCAGTTATGGCCATGAATTCTGCTTCATTTGTTGAAAGAGCCACCACCTTTTGTAAGTTAGCCTTCCATGACACAGCAGTCCCAAAAATTGTGAAGACCAGTCCTGTTTGTGACTTCCTTGTATCAATATTACCTGCATAGTCTGAATCAACAAAGCCTTGGATAATCTCAGCACTGACTTGATCTTTACCAAAAACCAGTCCTTTTCCCAAAGTCCCTTTGATATATCTCAGCAACCACTTCACAGCTTGCCAATGGTACTTTCCAGGATTAGCCATATGTTTGCTCACCAAGCTGACTCCATGGGCTATGTCTCGTCTTGTACAGACCATAGCATACATTAGACATCCCACAGCATTAGAGTAGGGAATATTCTCCATATAAGCCTTTTCTTCCTTGGTTTCTGGTTCTTGATCCTTACTCAGTTTAAAATGTCTTGCTACTAGGGTTAATACTGGTTTTGCATCCTTCACCTCAAACTTCTCCACCACTTTAGATAGGTAGTCAGTCTGACATAGAAATAGCCTTCTTTCTTTCCTATTTCTTCTTATCTGCATACCCAATATTTTCTTGGCACCACCAAAGTCCTTCATTTCAAAGTTAGTACTCAACTGCACTTTAAGATCATTAATAGCAGCAATATCATGGCTAGCTATCAGCATATCATCCACATACAACAACAGATAAATAACAGACTACCCTAGTACATGCTTATAATAGATACACCAATCATAATCTGACCTCTTAAAGCCACAGTTAAACATAAACTCATCAAATCTCCTATACCACAGTCTACGTGATTGTTTAAGACCATATAAGGACCTTTTAAGCATACATACTTTCTTTTCAGGATCACCAATTACAAGGCCCTCAGGATGTCAGATATAGATATTCTCATCAAGATTACCATGCAAGAATGCAGTTTTAACATCAAGTTGTTCTATTCATAATCAAAATAAGCTACTAGAGACAACATGATTCTAATATACCTATGTTTCACAACAGGAGAACATATTTCATTAAAATCAATACCTTCCTTTTGTGTGAAACCTTTTGCAACTAATCTTGCCTTCAATCTGGGAGGTTCTACCCCTGGTATACCTTCCTTCCTTGTGAAAATCCACTTGCTTCTCACAAGTCTTATTTTAGCAGGCCTATCCCCAATTTCCCAAGTTTTGTTCTTCTTTAAAAAATCCATCTCATCATGCATTGCTTTAAGCCACTGTTTTCCTTCAGCTCCATTCACTGCATCTTGTACATTCTCAGGTTCATGATTAGAAATATTTTCAGCAACATTACAAGCATAATTAACCATATCTTCAAAACCATACATAACAGGTGCTCTATGGTTTCTTCTAGGTCTATCCCTTGTAAGCCAATAATCATTATCATCACTATGATCATTATTCTCATTTATTTCATCATCATTCCCCTGAGACTCAGTTATTACAACAGGAATGTTATCATGTTCAAGCTCCACCTTAGGTTCTACACCATCAGTTCTAGGCACAAAATCAGTATCATCTTTTTCCAGATTTAACTCCACCTGTTTAGCATTTTTCTTAAAGGGAAAAGTAGACTCATCTAACCTTACATCTTTACTGATAATAACTCTTTTATGACCATCCTCTAAACACCACAGTTTATATGCTTTTGTTCCATCAGGCTATCCAATAAACACACATTTTAAAGCTCTAGGTTCTAGTTTACTCTGCTTCACTGTTGCATAAGCAGCACAACCAAAAATCCTAAGCCTATCATACTCCTCTAAATTATCAGTCCACACTTGCATAGGAGTTTTAAAGCTCAAAACAGATGAATGATTTCTATTTATCAAGTAACATGCAGTATGGGCAGCTTCAGCCCAAAAAGTTTTTGGCAAACCTGATTGGATTAGCATACATCTTACCCTCTCCAAGAGAGTTGTGCTGAACCTTTCAGCTAGACTATTCTGTTGTGGGTTACCTGGTGCTGTGTGATGTTTCACAATGTCATTCTCCTTGCAAAAGCTCAGACAAGCACTGTCCAAATACTCCAGTCCATTATCAGTCCTCAAATATTTTACCTTTAGACCAGATAGGTTCTCAACCATCATTTTCCAGTTCTTGAAAGTCTCAAATGCCTCAGATTTCTGTGCTAAGAAATATACCCAAGATCTTCTGGTAAAATCATCAATTAAAGACATAAAATATCTTTTACCACCATGGGATTGAATTCTAGTTGGTCCCCAAAGATCAGAGTGAATATAGTCAAGTTTAGCCTTAGTAACATGCTTACCTTTTCAAAAACTTAACTTAGTGAACTTACATAAAACACAGTTTTCAGAAAATTCAATTTTGCTCACATGATCCTTACCAAAGCAACCTTGATCATGCAGTTTTTGTAGGCCTAACTGGCCTAAGTGCCCTAGTCCTAAGTGCCACAAAATAGTTCTATCTTTATCAGATTCACTATAGTTCACATCAGTAATCATCATAGTATTTCCCTCTAGCACATAAATCCAATTTTGTCTATTACCATTTAATTTCAGCACATTCCCCTTGAAGACTTCTATCAAACCAAAGACACAGCCATGTGCTTCTAACATGCCCAAAGAAATTAAATTCCTTTTCAAATCAGGCACATACCTCACACCTGAGAGTTTGAACTCAGGTCCATCATCCATCTTGATCCAAATGGTGCCAATTCCCACCATCTTACATGCCTTGTTATTGCCCAAATGCACAGTGCCTTGATCTTTTTCAACAAATGATGCCAATTCCCACCATCTATGAGCTACTCTTTGTGTGGTGTCATATGATATGAGCAGACACTATCAAGGATCCATTTGCTGGTAGGACAAGTCTGAGTCACAGTCAAAGCTTCTGCATTCCCATAAGCCTCCTTAGCCATGGCAGCATCACCCTTCTCTTGATCCTTCTGACCCAGATTTTTCTTTCTTTCAGGGCAATCCTTTCTCTAATGTCCAGTGTTATGTGCTTCTTTTGTTCTTCCTGTTGAGAATTGTTGGAACTTTGCTTCCCTTTGAATTTTTGAAAATCAGACTTCTTTTGAAAGTTCCTTTTCTGAAATCCTCCATGAGCAACCAAACCATCAGCTACATCCTTCTTTGGCTTCTGTTCCAGTTGCTTCTGCTTCAGGGCAGCCAGCACATCCTCCATGGACAAAGTTTCTCTAGAGTATTTCATGGTATCCACAAATGTAGCATATGAAGGAGGAGGAGCATTTAAGATCATAATAGCCTGATCTTCATCCTCTATTTTCTCCTTAATGTTCTCAAGATCAATCACTATTTTTTGCAAAATCATCAAGATGCTCTTTAATGGATTTACTACCATCCATTTTGAAACCGAAAAGCTTACCCTTCAAGTAGATTCTGTTGGTGAGAGTTGCAGTCATGTACAAGGATTCCAGCTTCAGCCATACACCCGCAGCTATCTTCTCTTTTGAAACCTCCCTCAAAACCTTATCTCCAAGATGCAAGATTAGGGTAGAGTAGGTCATCTCCTGCATCTCTTCCCTCTCGGCTGCGGACACAGTCTCCGGTTTGCCATTCACGACCAGCGCCTTAGCAACATTCATACGAACCAAGATCGCCTTCATCCTTTGTTACCACAGGGCAAAATCGCCCTTACCATCGAATCGCTCGAGCTCCACCATCGTTGTAACCTCGCAGCTCTGATACCAAGTTATAGAGATTTCACGCAGCAAATCTTGCAACTAATGAACGAAAACGAAACAATAAACACAAGGTTTATACTGGTTCGGAGTCCGGGTGACTCCTACTCCAGTCGAGAAGAGGGGCGAGCTTTTTATTGATGAATTCATGGTAGTACAATGATCGGAATACACAATCGAATCTACTCTCAAGCTCTCGTCTCTCAATTTGATATCAATCGAACGAATTGAATCCGAAACTCCAAGAACCCTAATTCCTCTTTCTGGTAATTTGCGAAGATTATGAGTGAGTCGACTCAGCGCGATAACTCATTTATATCCGTTAGACCTGGTCCAACTCGAGAACGCCCAAAACGCAGACGTTTCTCATCCAGCAATGACCAAAAGACGGCGTAGCTCCATTAAACTGAAGGCGTGCGTACCTTTAGCTCAAACTGACGTGGCTTCGACCAACTGCTGTAACTGAAACTCGCGCTTTGCTTGAACGACGTCGCTCCACTAAACGCTAATCCGCGCCTTTGGCAACTGACGACGTTTTCCCTCCGTCTTCAAACATCAACTTCGCGCTTTAACCAAACGACACAGCTCTGCAACCCAACCATACCAAACGGCGTAGTTTGGCCCTGTACTCATCAAAACCATCCCTTTTGTTCTTCAAGTCCTCCAGACCATACTGGCCTATTCAAGCTCCTGCAAATCCTATATACTACCATCCAAAAACCTCAAGTAGTTTACAACCATGAACTACATCTTCAAATAATGTGTTGTCAATATCTTCTTTTTAATTATTTTTTAGGCGCATATCTTCTTAAACTTCTCAATCGACTCCAAATTGTGTCACCGACATTCCAAATATGAATTAAGAAATTTTGCTCCTCTGGCATGCGTCAGTCTTGGTCCACGTCAGTTGTCTCTATAGTCTTGAACACCAAAACACATGACACTAAAACTAGGATAAGGATGTCCTCAACCAAGTGCTCCCCTATCAGGGACGTTTCAAGGCTCCACGGGGCCTGAAGCAAAACATAAAAAATGGGCATTTTTAGTTTCGACGCATAAACTTTCAAAGCACTCTTATTTAAGAACTAGCACATACATTCTTATTTCACTCTCAACCGCTTCAGAATCCCTTCTTTAACTACTTCTATCATCTGCCTCGAGTTCCTCTTACGTCTTTCCACGATATTCATTCTCATTTTCTCCATCTGTAAAGAATGCCATCGTTATCAGCCTCCAATTCATCCGGTGCAACAAAATACCTTAACAAAGAAAATAAAATTAAAACATCAGCTTACATTGAAAGATTAATAGATGTTTGTCCTGCTGCTTTTCGTCTGTTACACACTACCAGCAGCATATTTTTTAATCATCAATGGATTGTGAAATATAGTAACCTGTTCAAGCTACTGTTTCAAGGGACTGTTTGAGACAGACCTTGAACACCTTTGTGACAGTGCAGCAAGCAGACAAAGAAGGAGCACACACGATATGATACCCAGTTCGGCTTTGCCTACTCTGGGGGTTTCCCACACCCTAAAAGGGACACAAATCTTATTACGAGTTTAGAGCTATTCGTGGACTTACACTTACACAACGCCTTGTTTGTAATAGCCTAGCCTCTAACACTCCGTCTCTCGGATTTGCAATCTCGGTTCACCGCAGCTTACCTCGATCCCCTATGGGTAGGACGAGACTTCCCTCTCGACCTAGTCTTGGACCTCCCAGAAGCCCAGTTGCCTTCTCTCGAAGACGTGTCCAGATCACTGTGTGTGTACGCTTGGTAGTTCTTCAAGAACAGTCTGAACAGCACCCTGAACAGACCGCTTCTTCGCCGTTGATATTCCGAGGTGGAATACTCAGCCGGCCGTCGCTTCTTCTCCAATCTTATGAATGCACTCGTGTGTGTTTCTCTCTAGAAGCGATGCAGATTAGGTCGCCCGGCACTTGTATTTATAGGGCGAAGAAGACCAAATCTGCTATTGATAATCATCCAAATATTTAGGAAATATTTCCTAAATATTTGTTGGATATTATCTCGTCCAATCTTTGGAAATATCCGGAGATACCTTCCACGACAAGTCAGCCATCCTTCTTCACACGGAAGAGAAGATATTCGTTTGAATATCTGTAGCTCGAAATCTTCGCTGGCCGACTTTAGTTCGAAAAGATCTTCGATCTTTTAGAACCTTCCAGAAACCATCCTTGCGTCTGCTCCACGCTGTATATGAGTGCTAGGACGTTCTTGAACTCCTCTTGAACTCCTACTTGAACTGTCTAAAGTCGTTTTGCCAAACACATGTCATTCATGGGAACATCAAATTGGCAACTAATCCCTGACTAGTGGCAAGGCCATCACCCATTCAATCAACAAATCAGAAGAACCTCTTACTAATTACCAGCAACAAATAACAATAAAATGCAAGTCAGTAGACTCCTATTTTACAAACTTGTTTATCCTGCTGTTGCTATTACACACTACCAGCAGCACTTTTCTCATCAATGGATTGGAAAAAAAAAATCTCTGACCGGTGGCAAGGCCATCACTCAGTCCAGCATCAAATCAAAGCAGCAACTTACCAATTAGCAGCAGTAAATCAACAATAAGATGCAATTAAAATTGAGGAACGATGGAACCTGAAAAGATGAGATAGGTGAAATTAGGGATTGTGGACCTGCGGCAGCGGACTTGCCGTATGAAAATTGAGATTTTGCAGACTTGCGATTGAAGATGAACAGATGTTAGGGATTGTGGAATGCGGACTTATAGTTTGCTCAGGGCCGCCGAACAAACGCAGCTTTTGCTCTAGTCGTGAGTTTATTTTGTTTTTTTATATTTATTATATATTATTCATTTATGTTCCTATATAAAATAAACTTTGCCTAAATGTGGCATGACGGCATGAAGCAGCCGCTTCACTGGCTTCACATTTGGGTCGGATCTGCGCACGGAGAGCATGTGAGGTTATTTTAAAAGGTCGAAAAATTTGCGGAAGGCAGATACCAAATAATTCATTACGAATTTTGCAGCTGCGCTCACTTTGACTCGTATTTCGACCTTATAAACGATTTTTTCTGCTCTTGGCTTGAACTAGAGAGTTGTAGAGCTTTGAGTTAGCTACGCAACGACGTATACCTCGTCTTCATCAGATCTTTAGTCAGTTCCCGACACTCGTTTGAAACATCAAAGGTCTAATATGTCGTTAACGACGTTAGTTTTTTTAAGACAGTTATACCCTCGCATCAGTTATGAATTTTTAAATAAATCAGTTTTAATTATTTTTATTTACAAAAAGCGCCCCGAATTATGTTTGGTTGAGATTGACACGTGTCGAATTCTTAGTTGGTTTATCATTTTTATAATTAAATGTGGTTTTTATTTGATCCTATATTTTTTATACTATTTGCTTATTAGAAGACTCGATGCTTAAGCTTGCTTTGCTCCACACCTCTCGAGCCGGCCCTGTCCATGTGCACTAGAGACTTGTAGGACATTAAGTTAGCTACGCAACGATATAAAGTTCGCCTCCACTGGATTTTTTATTTGCTCCCAGCATTCATTTAAGTCTGATCATTATCAATTTAATTCTGATCATTATCAATTTAAGTCTGATAATGAAAATTATCAATTTAAGTCTGATCATTATCCATTTAAGTATGAACATTATTTGATTAAGTCTGATAAATCTTAACATTATCAATTTAAGTCTGAACATTATCAATTTAAGTCTGATCATTATCAATTGAAATCTGATCATTAACAATTTAAATCTGAACATTATCAATTTAAGTCTGAACATCATCAATTTAAGTCTGATTAGTCTGAACATTAGCAATTTAAGTCTGATAAGTTTGAACATTATCAATTTTAAGTCTGATCATTATCAATTTAAGTCTGATCATTATCCATTTAAGTCTGAACATTATTGATTAAGTCTGATAAGTCTGAACATTATCAATTTAAGTCTGATAAGTCTAAACATTATCAATTTTAAGTTTGAAAATTATCAATTTTAAGTCTGATCATTATCGATTTAAGTTTGATCATTATCCATTTAAGTCTGATAAGTTTGGTCATTATCCAATTAAGTCTAATAAGTCACAATATTATCAATTTTAAGTCTGATCATTATCAAATTTAAGTATGATCATTATGTTTTAAGTCTTAACATTATCAATTTAAGTCTGATCATTATCAATTTTAAGCATGATCATTATGCTTTAAGTGTGATAAATCTGAACATTATCAATTTTAAGTATGATCATTATTAATTTAAGTCGGATCATTATCCATTTAAGTCTGATAAATCTGATTATTATCGATTTAAGTCCGAAACCAGATTTGGGCAGGGACTCCCGGGAAAGAGGGGATTAAAAAAACACTATGAGACGAAATAGCCGTGACGAATTACTTAGTTCTCATATCTCCCAACTCTATGATTGGGCAGACAGTTATTAATTATGTCTCTTTCATCACTTTATTAACTGTTGCCTCAAGATACACCCAAATAGTGTATCATTGTGCTAGCATGGCCTCCTTCGGCTGCACTGCGTCTCCTCGCGTATATTTTTATCCATGCATGGCTGGCCGGCCATATAATGCATTTGCTGCAGTCTTCACATGCCTACGATAGATTCGCAGAGCTACATTAATATTTTTACATTTTATTATTTAATGTTCAATAAATGAGAAATTGTACTAACTAGATCATCACAGGGATCAAACTTGGCATGTGCTTTAAGCGGCGAATATATATGTACCAATAATTTTAGGATCTGGACGAGATGCAATATATATGTACTAGATAATTTGTATTGAAATGTATTGTATCGTTGTACCCCTTCATGAAGAAAAAAAATCATCCAATAGATGCGATCTGTTGTTCCCACGTATGGCATGGCTTTTGGAAAAACGTCTTCAGAGTGTTCAAGCAGAGGTCAAGAAGATGTTAAACCGAAGATTAGAACTCGCATACATCATGGAACAGAAGCATGAACGTTTCCTAATATCGACGATATACTGATTGGAGTCGGTTGAAGATAAGATTGGTTGGCAATATATTCGAGCTACATTATCAAGTTGCCAAGATTATCAAGCGGATATCCAAAAGATAATTGAAGATAGAAGATTTTGGAAGCTTGAGAATATATAGGAAAAATTTCCTAAATACTCAAGATTCGATATCCTAACCGATTTAGGAACCAACTGTGTACTATAAATACAAGGCTAGGGTTTCCTTGATCGGTTTCGTTTTTTGAGAAGTTATACACGCATATATTCTGCAGAGGAGGAGGGGGAACGATCGGCCGGAAAACTTTTCTCACCGGAAAGTCGACGGCGCTGAGTCTGTCTGTTCAGTGTGCTGATCAGAACAGACTTTGGAACACATACCGCCGCACACACCAAACTGAGATCACGCGTTCGGGAGAAGGCTCTGGATTTCGGGAGAGGTCCAAAGGACGGTGGAGGAAACTTTTTAAGAAATCTGCCTCGTAGCTCCATATAATTACTTTCACAATCTGCAGATGATGAGTAATACCAAGATATTACGGAGTCAGATAAAGAAAAGAAGAATATTTTTAACTTAAACCTCTTCAATTATTCTTCTTTAGGCTTTATGCGGCAACAGACGGAGTGAAACGTTTTTACATGTGTCACAGGGTCTTCTCCAATGCCACCTCCAAATTTGGGGAGACGCCGAATCATCCAACACTTAACCTCACTGCCATCATCTTCCTCATCGTCTTCGTCATCACAAGCTGCTCCACTATAATAGGAAGATAGTGAATCACACAAAAAACAAAAAAAAACAACTTCACCGAAGCGCAACACCCCGACAACGGTGCCAAAATTTGACACGCGTCGTCTGACGCGTCAAACTTAAATTAATATAATTCTCCTGCTAAAAGTTAGTGCAGTGACAAGCAGGGTCGAACTCAAGAGGGCTGGTTTGTGAAGCTGTAAATGTAAACAAATAAAGAAGGGGGGGTTTTGTGAGCAAGTACTTGGAAACTCAAGAGAAAAACGACAAGTATTAGGGTTTTTAATCAGCGAGAATATTCAGTCTAGGATTTCTATTGTGACATATTTATCATAGATATCTAATGATCAATCTTATATTTTAAAGTGTGGTCGTTCCGACAAATGTAACAACCCAAGTATCCCGACAAAGGTAATACACCATAATCTAACCCGACAAAGGTGTTAGACTTATAGTTCTTTCCTAAAATAAACAATCGACAAAGGTATTATTTAGCTTAGGTATTACTATCTACCTTTACGACAAAGTATCCAGTATGTATTAACGGTAAGAATTAGTTGTTCGACTAAGCTTTGCGACAAAGCTTCCACTTAGTCTAACAATTTAATTCATAAGAATGAGCACAAGAACTAGTAAAATATAAAATTGCATTAAGAACGAAAATCTCAAAACGTGTTCACAATGTATGAAACCCTAAACTGAATTAGGAGTTTAGCTACACATAATGGAAGTAAAACACATGATGAATGGTAAGAAAATCTCTTCTCTCGTCGAAAGCTTCACCTTCTCCTCCAGAGCCGTCTAGAATGATGGATTATGAACTCCTGGAAACCCTCACCCAAACCTTTTATTTATAGCAAAACTGGGTTTCAAAATCTGTTTTTGGGTTGAATTATCAAACTGGGTTTCCAAATCTGTTTTTGGGCTTGAATTATTAATTTTTGGACTGCTGACATCATCAAAACGCATTGCTAACATCATCGCCGCGCCCCGTGTAAACGTTACGGTCGCTCCCAGCGTTGACGTTATCAGTACTGGTCGCGCCCAGCGTTTCCCGACTTCGACTCTTGATTTGAGCATCTAGATGACCTCGGCTGCTCTCGGTGTCAACTAGAGAGTTGTAGGGAATTGAGTCAGCTACGGAACGACATGTAGCTCGTATTTTTTTGATCAGTGGTCAATTCCTAGCGCTCCGTCGAACCTCCGAAGTTCTGATCTACCATTATGGTGTTTTCAGCATTAAATGCCGTCTTTTATGCACGTTTTCTCCTAGAGCTTCCGAAGCACCTGAAATGCAAAACCATACTAAAAAGTAACTGCTCGCATATAAAAGTGTTGAAATAAATAGGATTAATTGATTCGACGAGTCGTATAAATACGACTCATCAGTTATTCATCTCTTAAAGGAGACTGATTTGATTTGGACCGTCCAAAGATGCAAACCATTCAATGAGAAATTAGTGAGAGACGCAATCGCTAACCTACTAGGTCAGTTTGGAATTGCTGGTGGCAAGGATTTTGGAGTAGTCTTCGTAAGAGGAAAGAAGGTCAGGATTGATCCTGAGATCATCAATGTGTACTTTGCAATGGATGATCCTTACGAAGTGATGGAAGAGGAGAAAACTATGACAAGATTGCGAGTTGTATAACTGCTGGAGTATACCCCCGGTGGGAAGACACTTCCTTTCCGGTAGCCCACCTGACTACAACTTATTCCATGCTATTCTTCATTGCGATTGTGAACTGGAAGTCAACCTCACACCGGACAACTGTGAGTAAAGACATGGGGCAGCTGGTATACCTCATTGGGAATACGATGAAGATCAACCTGGGACAGCTGATGTTCAATCAGATTGCAGAACACGCTACATCTACCAAGTCGCTGCACCAGATTGTCTTCCCTTCCCTCATCTATGAGCTCATCATTAATCAACATCCAGAGTTGAAGACATCTCAGGACAGCCTTTCAAGAGCTCCGTAGAAGTTAACTGTGCATCACAAGCTGTTCAAGGGTCGACATGTGAATGATCTTAAGGACCCCGGGCAGAAGAGGAATGACGTTCATGTGTCATCCATGAGGAGAGCTGCTACTGGTGAGAAGATGTCTCGTACTAAACGTGGGAGGATGCTAAGCGAGCTGGAGATTATCCCGGAGACTGAACGAGAGCAGAGGAAAAGAATCAACAGATTGGTACGTGCTCTGAGATATCCTAGTGAGGATGAAGCTGATGATTCGGATGAAGGAGACGGCATGGACGAAGACTCCTCTGCTTAAAGGTTATACTAAAAACCTGTCTTGACTCTGACTTTGGAACATTTAAATTATGTTCGTACTTGTTAGTTTGAACTCTTATTTTGAACACCCCTTGCCAAATTGTGGCAAAAAGGGGGAGTAATTTTGAGGATGACTTAGTTTCCTCAATCTTACCTGTACGAGTCTCTGACGTCTAGGTAGTTAGATCTAGATGCTTTGGTTTTGCCAAAAATGCCAAGGTGATTGTTGTTCCAATGTATGGCATGGCATGGCTTTTGGCAAAACGTCTTCAGAGTGTTCAAGCAGAGGTCAAGAAGATGTTCAACCGAATATTGGAACTCGCATACAGCGTGGAACAGAAGCATGGACGTTTCCTAATCTGGGAATATCCTAATATCGACGATATGCTGATTGGAGTCGGTTATTGGCTGGAGTCGGTTGAAGATAAGATTAGTTGGCAATATATTCGAGCTACATTATCAAGTTGACAAGATTATCAAGAGAATAGCTAAAAGATAATTGAAGATAAAAGATTTTGGAAGCTTGAGAATATTTAGGAAAGATTTCCTAAATACTCAAGATTGGATATCCTAACCGATTTAGAAACCAGCCGTGTACTATAAATACAAGGCTGTGGTTTCCTTGATCGGTATCGTTGTTGGAAAAGTTATACAAGCCTATATTCTGCAGAGGAGGAGGAGGAACGATCGGCCGGAAAACTTTTCTCACCGGAAAGTCAACGGCGCTAAGTCTGTCTGTTCAGTGTGCTGATCAGAACAGACTGTGGAACACATACCGCTGCACACACCAAACTGAGATCACGCGTTCGGGAGAAGGCATTAGTCTTCGAGAGAAGGCTCTGGACTTCGGGAGAGGTCCAAGACTAGGTCGGGGGGAGTCTCGTCCTACCCATAAGGGATCGAGGGGGAGCCGAGATCGCAAATCAAAGAGAAGAGTGTTAGAGGCTAGGCATTACAAACGGGAGTTGTGTAAGCGTAAGTCCTCTTGTAGCTCTAAACTCTTAATAATGATTTGCTACCCTTTAGGGTGTGGGAAGCTCCCCAGATTAGGCAGTTGCCGAACTGAGTATCATATCGTGTGTGCTCCTATTGTTCTATTTACGGTGACTGTTAGATAAGTGTTCGAGACTCAGTTGAAACACCATTTGAAATTCGTCTTGAATTAGACAACTAGATTTCAAAATCTATTGGTACCAAATCATTTTCCATTTCCCATATATGTTGCAAACATTGCACCAAAAAGGTGTCGGAAGATACGACAATTTAAGCCAGAGAACTCGATCAACTTAAAAATCATTGTTGTCTGCTTTTGTAAGTATTGCTTTTTTACAAAATAAAATTAAATATCATATCAAGTGGGTAGTAAACGATACGGGTTGCCCAATCTTGTGTCGTTTGGCTTGTCCGATTGACTGTAAAAAAGAATAATATAAAATGGGGCAATACAGTACTCCACAATAATCTATTGTCTGCGACGTTGCATTTGATCTGTCATCACTTTGAGGTTTATTTTTCCCACTGGCGTTTGGCAATGAAATGTGGATAGGCGGCCGTTTGATCGAGCTAGATCCAATAAATAGTAAGTGTAAAAATTGCACTCATGCATACTTAAACTAGAGTTAAAGTGCCTTTGCAACTCCTCTTTACAGGTTAAACTGGGGTCCAACCTAAACGATTGAGATATCTTCAAACGAACACTCGCTTTTGATATTGGCATTTCCGTATGTGTCCCACATCCATTGCAACTAGCCAGGATCGGACGTAGGCTCTGATACTATGTAGAAATTGCTAACTCATATGAAATTACATCTCATATTGACTCAAAAGCCCAGGCTTCAGTGTCATAGTTTAGTAATCCAATATAAATTAGCAATTTGTCTCCTCATTTAACAGTGTGAGACAATTTCTTCAAGTGCACAATTTCTAACATTAAGATTTTCACACACAAAAAAAAAGTAAGATTTTCATGAGCTGAGACTTTTATTACGAATAAATGATTTGTTTGTGTATATTTATATGAGATCAATACGTCATTATATACCGTACGGGGTTTATAAGAACATCTGCACCTATATAAAAATTCAACAAATGCTGAGAATAAGCGCAAGCCGATTTTTTATACGGGTCCATATGCTCCAAGAGATATCTAACGAAAAACTTTTTATAGAGCCTCAAATTAACTTCATGTAAAGTTGGAGCCCGGAGAAATGAATAGTGTGGATGGGAGGAGAAATCCTTACAGGGGACGCATTTGGCTGGAGCACAGACCTCGCTGCAGCAATCACATCTTCTGTCCAACGCAACATGCATTCAGTACACGGACCCCGGGCCGCATGGATTCATTGATATCATTCCTCTATTAAGGTTTGTTTGATAGAGTTGAATTTTTTTTTATCTAATTGTACTTTACTTTATTTAAATTTATTTTATTTTATTTAACTGTACTGAACTTAAAAAAAATTAAGTTTTCGAATAAATGTGTTGAATTTAAGTTTTGATCAAGTTGAACTATAAAATTGAATACTGAAAAAAATTTATTTAACTTAATTTAATTGTACTCAACTTTATTTAACTTTATTTAAATTTAATTTAATTTTACTGAATTTAAAAATATGAAATTTAAGCTCTACAGAACAGACTCATGCATTTATTTGTTTCGTTCCGAATGGGCCAGTCATGTCATTTTTTCTACAACTCTTTCAAACAAAGGCATCTTTCTCTCGTAATGCTTCCTGTCTCTCACGTACGCAATAGACAAAAACACACATTACAGACATCTTTGTCTTCATATCTTTCGCAAGATTTGTTTCATTACTATATTTACGCTACAGCAACTCCATGTATATGTATTATCAAATGTTGGACAGTTGGGAGATGGCCACTTTTTTGCAAGTATATTACAAGTGGTTGAATATTGGAAATTTAAGGACGAGCTCTATACATTTTATATGATTTTATCTGATATATACTTTGATAGAATCAAAGTATATAGTTTTCCAGCCAATCAAAAAAAATAAAGTTATAGTTTTCCAGAATACACAAATCTCTTTCTTTTTTTCAACAAACAATATATATGGGTAATTTAATGGTAAAATAGGCACATGCAGATATTATTATTATTATACTATTTATTATTGAGGATCAGAAGAAGCATGCATTTCTTTGGCCATCATAATTTTTAGTACTTGGAATTTACCTACAGCATACATTTCTGTGGCCAACACATTACAACCACGTCCATCATGCGCCCAAGTGCGTTTTTGAATATACGTGTGTATGTATTATTAATTAGTTTTACACACAATCACTATTATCAGACTCGATCGGACACTATTTTGGTCACTTACATCCTTGAACCGATAGATTAGCAGGAGCGCAAACCCTAATTGAGGACAAAGCCTTATCGAAATGCTTGGCCTTGGTACCTAGATACTCGCTCCAAGTGATCGGGCGGTATAAGGGTGGGCGTGTCGGGCTTAAGAGCTTGCATACAGGAGAGATTTGGACATTGGGTGGAGGTCCATACAGATAAGCCAACGAGAGACGGTGCTGGGCCCGATTAACCATGGCTCGGTGAAGAACACTAAGGTATCGACCGTTGGACAAAATATGAAGTAGGTCGCCTACATTCACCACAAATGCGTTGGGTATTGGTGGCACGGTGACCCACCTGCTATCTTGACCAGCGGGTCCTTCGTGGAGGACTTGTAAGCCGCTAGTTTTGTTCTGGTATAGGATGGTAAGGAGGCTGGAGTCGGTATGAGCAGCAAGCCCCATGGCTCGATCCGGATCCGGACAGGCCGGGTATGAATTCATTTGTAAGGCAGCACATGCTCCTTTGAAATCACCTTTTGCGCCAGACCATTTGATGTCTCCCATGGTTATCCCCAAGGATCCCAGCACCAGCCACATTAGCCTGTCAGCTAGATCCTTCATCTCCATTTCATACGTCTTTATAACATCACTGAAAATGATAATAGCATTAAAAAAAAATGTCAGGGGAATATGATATAAAAAGCTTGAGATCGAGAAGGTGAGTAAAAATAAAGTGATGGATATGGAATGCATGGTCAATTAATGAAATCGATATATATACCAAAATCTGTTATAATCATTCGGCCAGAGGAGGCGAGCATGGTCAAGGGGGGATCCGAAGATTGTGAAACCTTCAGACCACATGAGCTTTGGAAAGAAAGAAGAGATCCTCGCCACACCATAGCCAGAAATTCCATCCGGAGAACGTGCAGCCTTGAGCTTCTGTGAAACAGGAAGAGAGAAGAGACTCTGACCGGCTGATTCAATATTCTCAAGAAGCTCAGCCGAGATTCCATGGTTTGTCACTTGAAAAGCACCCCAACTTTTGCATGCATGGCCCATGAGGTTGGAGGCGTTGGGATCGCTGAGATCAATGACGGGAACAGAGTCCTCCAAGTCATGGGCAGCTGCCTGATACTTGTTACATGGTGTCCATGCATAGGACTCGGGGAGCTCACGTAAGGAGTTGAAGTCAAGATATTTTTGATGGATATCAACGGGATGATGAGCTTTGAAGGAATTTGCAGATATCCTTGAAGGCATGGTGTAAAGCTCTAGGATGAGTCTGGTTTTATAGGGTATGGCGCTGATGCGTTGCTAACATTAATCTTAGGTCGAGAAGTGGGATGGCAATTGATTATGAAGTGGAAATGGGTGAAGAAGTGGAGCGGTTGTTGATGAGCAGGAAGAGAGGGTTATAGAGAGAAAAAAAAAATATGATGTGGTAGCTAGAGATGTGAGGACTGTGTTACTAAATAGTATACATTTATAGAGAAGCGCTCAAATGTGAACCACATCTTACACTAAGAACCTATGAATTCATCTCCACCTTTAGATCATTTGATCTAAAGGTGCATAATCAATCTAAAAAGTGAAAGTTGTTTGTCTTTTTGCACTTTTGTCTTTTACCTAAAGACAAAAGTGCAAAATGCCAAAAAAACACTTTTTGGACAAATCTACACCTTTAGATCTCAAGATCCGAAAGTGCAAGATGGTTCATATGTTCTTAGTGTAAGAGGAGTTCATATTTGAGCGCGCCCATATATATATATATATATATATATATATTGATGTGGAAGCGGACAATGGGTGCGGATATGGTTGACAGGAGCCTTGAGTAGGATTGTATGTGTTTGATATATGGGATAGATATGATTCTTTTAGGAGGCCATTAATGGGACAAGAAAGCAAAACAAAAGAGTAGGGTCTTTCATTTTTGTGACTCGAGTATACTAACAAAAAACAAAATGCAAGAAAGAACAACCACATATTGCGTGTAGTTATGTTTGCTAATTAAGGAGGACTATTTGGTGGATCAAGTCCACATTTTTTTTTTAACTTTTTATGTTTTTTTTATAATGAGTGGGTACAACAATTCAGACATTACAATGTAATGACGCCTTATCATCTAGTATATATATATATATATATATATATGGGGCGTTCGGTTGAGGACGCCTCTAGAAATGAGGACGTAGGGACAAATCTGGACCGTTGGTCTTGTTGATCCAATGGTTGAGATTTAAAGGTAGTGGGATTTTACTGTTTGCTTTTTACTGTTTGCTTTTGATGAATTTTGGTAGTGGGACACGTGGCGCGCCCACAAAGCACGGGGGGTTGATATATATATAGAAGAGTGCTCAAATGTTACACCTCTCTTATGGTGTTATGTGTTACACCAATCTCATCCTATATATCAACCCCACGTGCTTTGTGGGCGCGCCACGTGTCCCACTACCAAAATCCATCAAAAGCAAACAGTAAAAAGGAAAAAGTAAAATCCCACTACCTTTAAATCTCAACCATTGGATCAACAAGATCAATGGTCCAGATTTGTCCCTACGTCCTCATTTCTAGAGGCGTCCTCAACCGAACGCCCCCTATATATATAGGGGGTGTGGCGGCAAAGATGGAGTTTTTCGCTTCAAGAAATAGTCAAATTTGCATTCTGCAAACTTATTTATTTTAAAAAAATTGAAACAAGTTTGTTTTATTTAAAAAATCCTCAAACATAGACGAAGTATGACCGAGCGATATTTTTACGCCCTATCCCACATAGGTAAGGCATGAGATGGCGATACTTTTACGCCCAGTCCCTCGACCAAGTGACCCGATCTTTGATGAACAATGTTATTCTAATGGAATAAACTATTAGTTTGACATTGTTCTCTCTTATTTTGGACACATGTAACGTAAAATAAAACTGTTCTACTGTAGAAAGCTAAAACTGAATTTATATCATCTGTCAGATTATCACTCAAGCCGTGCAAGTTTATTATATGTTTGAAACCTACATTCAATTGAAATATTATATGTTTAAAACTTAATTCTAATTTCAACTAAAAGAATATATGTTTGGTTACAAGTTTTATTCGGTTTGATGTTTGATTTTATTTTTGTTTGGTTTAAGGTCAATCTTACTCTGAATAGGAATACAACTTGAATTTCTAAATTAATGACAGCTAAAAATTTAATGGGGCAAAGAGTAAAAATTAATGGGGGCAATGAGTACAAATTAATAGGTATTAATCGAATTAATTATACATTAAAGACAAATTTGAAAAAATCATTGGGGCAGCTGCCCCCATTCCTTCCATTGTGCGTCCGCCCCTGTGTGTCATGGAAGTGTATACAATGAGAATTCTGTTATAAAATGAAAATTCTGAACCCGTAAATAATAAATATATTTGGATGAGAGAGTGACGATCAATTGCAAAAAAAAAATTAGTGTAAACTAAAATTTTGTCAAAAGTAAGTTATAATTCATCATTGAAAATCAAAAGTACAATATAGTTCGTCAAAAGTGATTTAAATTTTGTCTACGAAAAATCATCTATTCGACGGGGTTTATCTCATAACCAAGGACTATCACTGGTTTGTATTTTTTACAAAAGTATGTTGTTTGCACTAGATACTTTTTCTTGGAAGAAATATAAATTACTAATAAGTAACAATATATTTCGATGAACAATAAATTGATAAAAAGTATTCAGGAAAGGGATCATATGAGAAGTGGGTATTTTCGTGAGAAATAAGAAATTAAATTGGCCATTGGATCCAAGATCCCACGTCTGTTAATAAACAACATATTTGACATATAACAAATTGTTAATTATGGTTTAAATGGTATTATCGGAAGTAAAGATTCAGGCGGGCGAAACTGTTTCACATGGCTGAAAGCTCTTAACTTAACATAGGGGCAATCCAGTTTCCAAATTTGCGGAGCTTCTTAGCGTGGTTGGAGATATGCCAAAAGCTTGAGAACCATGCTCCACAACCGATTCGTCCCCAAATCGGCCATTAGAGTAATTCTGTCTCTTAGGTTAGGGTTTGGATTCATATGGGGATTCGAATACGACGAATTCCCCACAAACGTTGACTCATTCCGATTCAACACCGCATATGTCATTTTGGTATCGCATCGGACGCGGCGAATCTCACCTCAGAATCACAGACGGGATTAAGCACATGATTGAAGATGATTGCGCCGACAACGACATACCTTTGCCTAACGTCACCAGCTCTGCACTTAGTGGGATGAGCTCAAGGATGCTGCAACTCAAATTGGCAATGCTAAAGATTATTTTTGAGAGCTACGGGACTGGAAGCTGCAACGAATATTTCGTTGAAAAACCATCTTCTGTTTTTCATTTAATGAAATACAATGTACCTTCATCTGCAACTTGGGTCTAAACCCCATCCTTGGACATGATTTCAAGTCCATGTATATCATTATGTTATGTATTGGTAGCTCTTAAGTTATAATTAGTATCCTTCTAGTTAAAATACGTAGCATTCTGTTTAAAGTACGTAGCTTTCAAGTTAAACTACGTAGCTTTCTAATTTAGATACGTAGCTTTCTATTTAATATATGTAGCTTTCTAGTTAAAATACAAGCTTTCTCGTTAAAATACGTAGCCTTCTGTCACCGTCGCCGTTTATTTTCTTATTTGTTTTTCTACAACTTTTGCGTTTCGAATTTCAAGGGTTATTTTATTTTATTTTTGTCAAGGAAATTATCATATTTTAATAAGTAAAAATTAGAGATGACATTAATTGATTTGGTTTCTAGTAGACATGCACAAATCCGGGATAACTCGATCGACCCGATCCGCTCGCCCGGTCAACAAAACGACCTTGGACAAGCACACTAACCCGACGGACCGGGTCGGGCCCAGTCCGTAATTTTTTAGGGTCGGGCTTGGACACATATTTAAGCCCGAACCGGGCTAATAGGCTTGCCCATTAACCCGCTACAAAATAAATCTTAATTATTATTTTTGTAAAATAGAAAACTAATACTTAATTGTACTTAGTAAGAAATAAATAAATATATCTAATGTGTTGTTGAAATCCAACAGAAATAGACTCCAAAAATAAAATAGTTGAAAGTTTTAACAAGGAAAATTACTTCCGACATTCCCTGCCAAAAACTTTGCTGAAATATTTTATGATGCTTTTAGAAATGTTTTACATCAGTGTGGCTAATGTTTTGCATCCTTCTAATATGCTACATCATCGTAATATACTGTTGTTGTGCAAGAAAATTATTGTATTTTTATTTAAAATGTAGCGATACATATTTGTAGCGGGTTGACCCGATGCGTAACCCGGCCCGGTACATAGGGTGGGGTTGGACAAGCCGACCCGACTGTATGGGTTATCGAACATAAAAAAACCCCAGCCCAAACCCGAATTTGTGCAGGTCTAGTTTCTAGAAATACGTAGCTTTCTGGTTTCTTGTAAAGTTCGTAGCTTTCTAAGTAAAATACGTAGCTTTCTAGGTAAAATACGTAGCTTTCTGTTTAAATTTGTAGCTTTCTAGTAAAAATACATGGCTTTATAGTTAAAATTCATAGCTTTCTAGGTAAAATGCGTAGCTTTTTTAGTTTAAAATACGTAGCTTTTTTAGTTTAAATACATAGCTTTCTGTTTAAAATATGTAGATTTTTTAGTTTAAATTCGTAGTTTTCTAATTAAAATACGTAGCTTTCTGTTTAAAATCCATAGCTTTCTAATTGAAATACGTAGTTTATGTATAAAATATTTTCTGCTGATCATACATTTTATAATACTTAGCATTCTGTTTAAAGATCGTAGCAGTCACCAGATCTCAATCCTTAGAACATAAAGCTGCTCCCATTTCAATCACACCCACAACCAACGCAAGCCTGATGGGTCGTATTTATACGACTTGTCGAACTAACTAATCCAATTTATTTCGATACTTTTATATGCGAACAATTACTTTTTAGTATGGTTTTTCATTTCAGGTATTTCAGAAGCTACAGGAGGAAACGCGCATAAAAGACGGCATTTCATGCATAAACACCACATTAGCAGATCAGACCTTTGGAAGTTCGACTGATGCTGGCAATTGACCACTGATCAAAAAAATACGAGCTACATGGCAATGCGTAGCTGACTCAATTCTCTACAACTCTCTAGTTCACACCAGAGCAGCCAAGATCATTTGGATGGTCAAATCAAGAGTCGAAGTCGGAACTGTTGCGCAGAAAAAAGAAAACATGGTCAGTGGGGACCGCGCCCAAGGAAGACATTAGCGCATTGCTAACATCAACTACGGGCGTGACAATACCGATAACGTCAACACTGGGAGCGGCCGTAACGTCTTCCTTGGACGTGATGATGACATCATCAGCGTACTCGATGACGTCAGCAGTTCCGAGAATTGACAATTTGGGCCCAAAAATAGATTTAGAAACCCAAAAACTTACAAATTAAGAGTTTGGAGAATGGTTTCCATCATTCTACATCAAATCCTACTTTTGAAGACAACTCTAGAGGAGAACGTGAAGCTTTCGACGAGAGAAGAGATTTTTCTACTACTTTTCATTATGAATACTTTGTGTTTTCTTTCAATGACTATGTGTAGCTAAATTCTTATTTCAGTGTAGGGTTTCTCATACATTGTGACTACGTTTTGAGACTTTTATTCTTAATGTAATTTTATGTTATACTAGTTCTTGCTTTCATCGCATGAATTAATTTGATGGGTTAGGTGGAAGCTTTATCGCAAAGCTTACCGTTAACATCTACTGGATACTTTGTCGTAAAGGTAGATAGTAAGTCCTAAGCCCAATAATATCTTTGTCGGATTATTGTGTTTAGGAAAGAACTAGAAGTCTAGCACCTTTGTCGGATTACATTGTGGTGTATCACCTTTGTCGGATACTTAGGGTTATTACCTTTGTCGGAATAACCACACTTAGAAAAATTAGATTCGATCATTAGATGTCTATGATAAACTTGTCACAATAGAAACCATAAGCTAAATATTCTCGCCGATTGAAAACCCAAGTTTTGTATCTTTCTCTTGTGCTTTCACAACAATTGCTCACAACCCCTTTTTAATTGTTTACAGTTACAGCTTCAACAAACCAGCTCTCTAGAGTTCGACCATGCTTACCGCTTGCTAGTAGTTGCAGGAAAAAATAAATTTGAGTTTGACGCGTCAGACAACGCACGTCAAAGCCCTAAAAAACACCACAAAACATCATTTTTATTTTGACTCTTCCAACCTGCGCACAATCCCAATCCATATACAACAACGAACATAACAAACCCTAGATTTCTCGCTCTCATTCTCCACCACCCGAATCCTCCGCCATCACCTCTGCTGCTACTCCGAGACACGAATCCGCCTCAGCGCCGCGCCTCCAAATTCGTGAATTAGGGCAGTGGCTGGTGGCGGCAAAATGGTGAGATTCGCGACGACGGTGAGCGCTGCTTTCAGTATCAATTTAGACATGTCTGCGGCGACGACGAAGACGAATTGGAAGGGTAGATTTTTTTTTTGCGATGCTAAACGAGTCTCATTCAAAGGGTTGCAGCGGCAATGATGATGAGCTCGATTGAGATTAGGGTTAGTCAAATTTTTTATTAGACAATTATACCCTTATTACGGATTAAAATGAACTATTAGTATTAAATGAGTACAATTATGTGTCGTTGATTAAATCAGATCTACGGTTGAAATAAATTCTCATTTCTCATGATACATGAGCTTCTCACAGGATCCCAACACATAATATTCATTGTTCATATTCAAAGATAAATGAACTAAAAAATTAATATTCATCTATTTATAGTTAATCAAAATATTTTGCTATTAATAAATATTTTACGGTTCATTGAAGTATACTTATTATTCTTTTTTTTTTTTGAAAATAATTATTATTCAGTGATTCCTGGCCCTCATAATTATAACCATATATAATCAAAAATTGCATTTACGGATTAGCAATCATGAAGAGCCAGCTAACCTAACTGTAAGCATTTGGAGTTAAATGGTAGGTAGCTAAAATACAAACTCTTTCTCCCAACCCGTTCAAATCGATGCAGGAGGCTTAAGTACAACTTAAACCGATATTGATCCGTCCTTGCCCTTTCGGCGTCATGAAAATGCGTCTCGAGCGGATAGATAGGTATCACGGCGTTTTTGGATACACATGCTGCTGCGAAAAGGGTATAATTATTGTTACATGGGATTAAAAATAGACAAGATTTGAATGTAGAATTGTGATTGGTTGAGAACCTCTTATAATATAAGGACATATAAATTTAAATATCATTAGATTAAAATGTATTTTTGAATGATACATCGTGCCAAACTAGCAAAATCAAACTTGATGACTTTGATTTTTATTAAATACTAGTTTAAATTTGTAAATGGGCACTGCTTAGGTCCTGTTCTATAGGGGTTGGTTCAATCCGACCCAATCTCACCCAACACAATTCAATCTCACCAAACACAATCTAATCTCACCCAACACAACCTAATCTAATCTAATCTCCACTCACATATATCTAATATTTTTATAATATTATTTATAAACTAGGGCCCACTCACATATATCTAATATTATTTAGCACTATAATATTTTTTTCATTGTGGGTTACATATCAAGCATTATACAGATACATCTTTTACACATTTCATGAGAACTTTATCGAATACATATGAATGTCTAGACTCTTGGAGCACAGACCAATCTAGGCACCAATCCAAATTTGATACTTGAATTGCGTCCACTGAAGCACAAGCCATAAACACTACAATAATTTGATCCATTTTTAAAATAAATTTTATAAAATATAGATATGACTAAATAAATTTGTCATGATATATGTTTCGTCTCCATTTCCGCATTAATATACTAAAGTGACCCCGCCATAAGCTCAGGGTTTGAGCTCGGAAAGGAACGACACGTTTTTGTGGGACGCGTGAAAATTTGGTAATAAGCTGAGTGCCATCGTTTGAAGCAGCGTGAGACGAAGAATCCAAACTATCTAAAGGCGTGATCATTTTGGCCAAGAAGACACGCCAGCGTTAGAGGAAGCGATTCAAAGATTTTGAATATTTAATTTTAAATTTAACTAAAGAAATAGTTGATTTATAAAATTCAGGGCTTCTCGATCTTCACATATAAAATTGAGACTACGTAACATGGAAGTATCATCATACCATACCACACTAAGAAAAACAAAGCAACATGATTAATACTCTTCCGTCCCGGTTTGTTTGTCCAAAAAGACAATATGCACGGGAATTAAGAAAAGTAAATAAAGGACGATGAGAGAAGAAGAAAGATGATGAGAGTGTATGTGGTGGTGGTCCCCGCACACGAATAATTTTTTTTTTTATCATTGGAAGTATAATTTTTTAATAAAAATAAATTTCTTTTGTAGGAAAGAGATGATTGATATGATTATTGGGTTATATTTAAAAGGAAAGTGGACAACATTAGGGGACGCCTAAAAAGAAAAGTGGACAAACAAAATGGGACAGAGGGAGTATTATATTGGCGCCTGAAATATAGAAATTCGCTGCTGGGCTCGTTCATCTGTCACTTTTTCAATGTGGTCTCTTACTGAGGCCGAGCCATCCAAACCGACATATCTCCTAAAGTTTGTGTTAGTTTTATGGCATGTAGTTTGGCAAAACTTAGTGTAGTTGTTCAAGCTGTTGTTCAAGACTGGAAGAGACAACTGTCCTGTAACAAGTTGAAGCAGATGGAATGTTTTCTAATTAAGATTAGGAAACTCAGTCGGCCGTTGGAGATCAAGGCGGTTGCAAGTGGAAGGACAGAAGTTGGAAGTTTCTTATTTCAGATTTGAAAACTTGTTTCAACCGACGTAGCACAACTTAGACGCATCAGATATATCCTAGAGTGGATTTGGCAAGTCGGTGCTTGATGAATATCGAAGATATTTAAAGAGTCGGTTGAGAGATTGCTTGCGCTTGAAGACAACTTAGCAAAGAAGATAATCGAAGGTTTCTTAAATGAAGTTGAAGATATTTGAAGGATTATCTACAAGAAGATATGCGCAAGGATTTAGGAAAGATTTCCTAAAAGATTAAGAAAGGTTTCCTAAAGATATAGGTGGTTAAGATTAGGAATCCTATTCGATTTAGGATTTCTACCGCTCTATATAAGGGAGGCTAATGCTTCGGTATTAGTCAGCACTCACGGAGATATTATACACGCTCATACTCACTGAAGGGAGGAGGAGACAAACGGTCGGTGAACTAATCGTCAATGATTACTCACGGCGCTCGGATTCAGTCCGTTCTAGTGCTCAACAGAGTGATCGTAGAACAACATAGACGCTACACGCACTGGTTTTCTTTTGCGCATTTGGGAGAAGGCGCTGATTCTCATGGAGGATCATTCTGGTGAAATCGGAGGCGAGACTCAGATCTAGGGGGAGACCTAGTTAGCGATTGCTAGAGTGTCCGATGCTCAGGTTGTTTAAGAGGGATTCTGTAAACATAAAATCATGTACTCGCAATACTCATTATTAGTGAATTGCTATCCACCGGGCTAAGGAGACAGCCCCCCGGACGTAGGCTCATTAACGCCGAACTGGGTAACAACTTTGCGTGTCGTTTATTTTCCACACTGCATTTATTTTTGCATAAGTTGTTCCAGTATTTGTTCTGCACTCGACCAGAACAACATCTCAACTACTAGGGAAAGATTTCAATTGGTATCAAAGCAAACACTCGACGCACAGAGTGAGATCCAGAAGTTGTTGAAGATAGATTTAAGAGAAGGGCAGAACATCACGCGTCTACCACTGCTGGAAGGAAACAAGTATGGATATTGGAGAGTGCGAATGAAGGCCTTCCTAAAGTCACAGGATGAATCAGTTTGGGAAGCTGTTGAAAACGGGTGGACACATCCAGTGATCACTGAAGCTGGCAAAGTTAGCCTTCTTGCTAAAGACAAGTGGACCGAGATACATAAGAATGCTGAAGCAGTAAACTCCAAAGTAATGAATGCCATATTCTCAAGAGTTGATGGAAAGAACTTCAAAATGATTTCAACCTGTGAGATTACGAAGAAGGCATGAGACATACTACAAACCGCTCATGAAGGTACGACCAAGGTCAAAATATCTAGAATGGAGATGGTCACGTCAAAATTCAAAAATCTAAGAATGCAGGAGGACGAGACCATAGTTGACTTCAACACAAGGGTGCTTGATATCTCTAATGAATCGTTTGCAATTGGAGAGCCCATGACCGAAGAGACGCTAGTAAGAAAAGTGTTGAGGTCTCTACCAAAGCGATATGCAATGAAGGCACTCACAGTCAAGGAAGCACACGATGTGAAGATCATGAGGTTGGATGAACTGATGGGATCTCTTCAGACCCATGAGATGGAGATGAATGAAGAAGAACAACTCATAAAGGTCAAAAGTGTTGGTCTGAAAGCTGAAGCTTATGTTGTTCAGGACAAAACAGGGGAGATGTTTGAACAACAGTATGCCATGTTCGCTAAGAACTTCGGAAAGTTTATGAGAAGACCATACAATCCAAGTTCTGGTCCAGGTCAGTCATCTAGTTCAAGGTTCCAGAAGAATGAAAATTTTCAAAAGAAGGACAGATCTGGAGGCGTCAATTAGGACAACAAAGGCAAAGGGATTCAATGCAGAGAATGTGAAGGCTATGGACATATTCAGGCAGAATACGTTAACACACAAAAGAAGAAGAATGCCTATGCCGTTAGCTGGAGTGATTGTGATTCTGATCAGGAAGGTGAGTCCAATAATTTTGTAGATCTTGCTACCTATGTCCACCAGGAAGGAAAAAGGAACAACGAAGTAGAGTCAAAGTCATCCTCGGAGGATCACACACAGTACTTAAGCTGCAGTGATGATGAAGAAATCATTGATGAAGACTTTGCTAACAAGTACAAGGAGTTGTTCCAGAAGTGGCTGAATGAAGTTGAACAGAACAAACAACACCACAGCAATCTAGCAGACCTGAAGGATGAAAAAGAAAAGCTATGGGAAGAAGCTGCTGTCCTTGTAGCTTAGAAGGTGGAACATCAAGAGACAATCACTGATCTTCAAGCTCAGCTGATTAAACCAAAAGGTGAACGAGCTGAACTTGTTGCACAGAAGGCTGAACTACTGACAGTTATCTCATCTCTAAAGGTTCAGATTGAAAAGAGTCAAGACGAACATCCAGAAATCATAGTAGATCTAAAGAAAGAGAATGCTACTTTAAAGCGTCAAGAGGTAATTCTTCTTAATACTGTGGATGCCTTGAAAATTATGATTGAGACAGACAAGGAAATTTATGCTGAGACTCTGGAAGAGCTGAATAACCTGAAGAAATCTGTCAAGATGCTCAATTATGGGACTAAAAATCTAGATGACATACTGGGAGCTTAGAGAACAACTGGCGGTTGCAAAGGGCTAGGGTTTTCTGGTGCCTCTGGCTACAGAAAGACAACGTTTGTGAAAGCTGAGCCACGACCACATATTGTGCCAGCTGAACGTCTTCCACGAAGGAAAGCAACCCAGTATCTCTCAAGAAAGCAAGACAGACTAAGGTGCTTTTACTGCAGCCGAGTGGGACATATCAAGCCAAGATGCCCGGAATTCCATAAGTTTCTCAGAAAGATGGACCAAATGCCGAAAAATCACATGAAGCAAGTCTGGAGAGTTAAGCAAACGAGTGAGGTCTGTTATGTTGCATTCAGTTCAACCAGCCATCTGGAGAAGGAAAAATGGTACTTTGACAGTGGTTGTTCTAGACACATGACTGGCAATCCTGAGTTTCTGACCAAGATAGAGACGTTCAAAGGCAAATCAGTGACGTTTGGAGATGGAGTAGAAGGCAAAGTTCTCGAAAGAGGAACATTGAAGGTTCCAGGCCTACCCAGATTGAAGGAAGTTCTTCTTGTCGAAGGACTGCAGGCAAATCTAATCAGCATAAGCCAGTTGTGCGATGGAGAGCATCGTGTCCAGTTCACGCAAGATACGTGTGTTGTGCAGAACAACAAGAATGATCCAGTCCTCACCGGAAGGAGAGCTTCAAACAACTGCTACGTGTTGAATCTTGGTCGACCCACTGCTGAAACAACATGCATGCTGAGCAAAACTGAAGGCGTAAAGACTCAAGGTAAACAAGCTAACTCTCAAGAAGCGACTGGGTTTACGTGTTTTCTATCCACGATCACGCCTCGGCATATCAAGGGAGTTAGAAGAAAGCTCAAGTTCCATCCTGATTGTGTGGATCGACTGAAGGCGCACAAAGCATGGCATAAACGTATTAACCATGGCTATGTTCGAGTGGGAGTAGACACAAAGAAGTAACTTTTCGTCAAACACGCAAGATCAGACACTGGAATTTGTTGCACCCAGATGTTATGGAAGAAGTCAATGCTGGAAGAGTACAGAGTAGAACAAAATGAGATCTTCACCAAAGCCTTGGACAACATTCAATTCGAGACACTTAGACTCTCACTGGGTCAGTGTGTCATCAACAACTAAGTTGTTCCAGTATAAGTTGGTCAGCCGGAGCTAGAACAAGATATATGTCAAGGGCTGACGTGGAAGGAAGATAGAAGATTTCAAATACTGGTACGAGAAGAAACGATTGGACTACAAAAAAATATTCAAATATTGTTTAAAACGCCTCAAAGGGACGTGGCAGCACGTGGAGATTCGAGAAGAATTTTATGGCGTGCCAAAAACAGATGGAGTTTCCAAAATCAAATTGCTTTCAAATCAACTGTCCGTGTGTTGCTCTTGTTCTCCCGACAAAACCCTAGACGAAGCTTGACGAGGTTCAACAATGGTGAACACGAGGAAGAACAAGATGACTAAAGTGGTGACGACTGCAACAACATCAAAGGAAGTCGAAAAGACAAAGGAAGGAAACCCTAATTCAGAGAGCGACAAAGTATCCATTGCAAATCCAAAATCCACTGTGCTAGGGAATGTGCCTGTCCAGAAGAAATCTAAAGCAACTATGAAGAAGAAGGCGACCGTTACGGAGAAACCAGAAATGAAGAAACCTGTTAAGAAGACGACGACTGATAATCTGGAGAAAGAAAAGCAGATTCCTAAATCTGTTCCGAAGCAAAACCCCAAGAAACCTACTTCGACCAAAGAACCAGCGAAGAAGACGACACAAGAGGTAATAGCTAACATTTCCAAATCTATTAAAGCGAGCAGTCCTAGTGTGACTGGTGTGTCTATGGAGGGCTCGAAGGCGGTTGTAGAAAAGCCAAAGGGTGTGGCTACGTTGCAGGGGGAGAGTACTCCTGTGGTGAAGGGTGCAAGGGTAAAGATGATTGCTCTTAAGAAAACACCTGTGAAAGAGAAGTTTAGAGTTGTGAAACGAAGGGTGGTTGTTTCTAAATCCGATGTAGAAAAGTCTAGTGAAAAAGATAATGTAGAAGTGGCTGATAAAGGTGTTAGTGAAGAGAAGCTGAGTGATGCTTCTGTTGAGAGTACTTATGAGGGAGAACCAGAAGAAGATGAAGCTTCTGCCACAGAGGAGGAGTCTGACCTGCAAAAGAAGACGTTGAGGTCCAATCTGTGAGGAAAAAGAGCCTTCCCAGAATGAGTCCGATAAAGTAGATGAATCCCTGCAAAGTTTGTTCGATGCTGTTGAGCACTATGTTGAAGAAGAATTCAGTTCTAAAGCTGCTGAAGAGGGTGAAATCAATCAACCAGATCAAACTAATGTGGATGAAGATTATGAGGAGCAGAGTAAGGCTTCTGAAGATAAATCAATCAAGTTGTATGACTTGGTTAAAGAGATTCAGAAGGATGTTCCAGTTAGTAAGGAACATGTTCCCATATCAAAGCCAGTTGCTAAGATAAAGAAAGCAGTACTGAATCAAGACGCCGATGTAGAAGATCCCACAGTTACTGACAGGAATACGTCAAAGAAGAGGAAGGCTTCTACCCCTGAAGAGGAAACTTCTGACAGCATGGCTACTTTCTCAAAGAAGGCCACTACTCCTGCAACCAAGAAAGCCAAGACAAGTTCCTCTGCTGGAAAGGCTAAGGGGAAGAAAGTTCAGTTTGAGTCTGGTGTTGTTGTTGAAGGAGTTTAGTTTGTTTCAGACGAACATGCCAAGAAGTGGGAATTTGTTCAGAAGAGGAAGATAGTCGCCGAGAGGGTGCTGGAGGCTGACAAATATGCGACCAAGGAAATTGTGAGCCTAATCAAGGAGCTAGATTTGTGGCCGTCCGTGACAATGGCTAAACCGTTTGCACCTAACCTTGTCAGTAGCTTTTACCAGTAGCTTTTGTTGATATTGAGAATGCAGCTTAAGGGATGGTTAGTGTGAGAGGTAAGAAGATCATCATCACTCCAGAAAGTATAAATGATTACTATGACATAGAAGGAGGAGAGTTGTCTTGGACAGAACCCCAATTGGCACAAAATAGCTGAGGCTATTACTGGTGGAGTTCGTTCGAAGTGGTATAGGTTGACCTTACCTGTGAAAGATCTGTCAACAAAGCACTCATTGCTCCACAACATTACGGTTCATAACTAGTTACCAAATCTTCACCGCACGACGCTCGGTCATACCATGGGAGCTTTTCTGAAGTCTCTAGGAGTTAGGAAAAATATTGATCTTGGACGTCTTATATTCGACCAAATTGCTGCTCACGCAACCTCTGTCAAAGTCAATCATCCCATTGGATTTCCTTCGCTGATTCATCAGCTTGTCGTAGCACAACATCCAGACATCATCACAAGTCAGAACAAGGTGACTGGTACTCCTAAGGTTTTCCTTGCAGATCACAAGCACTTCTCTGGAAAGCATATTTTGGATCTGGACCTGGACGCACCTGTCAAGCCAAAGAAGAAGTTGTCTGAACCAGCTCTGGAAGAACTTAGTGCTCATGTCCCTCTGCCACTCGGAGAAAAATCATTTCACATCTTGAAGAGGAGCTTGCAAATGCTAATTAAAGAATAGTGCTGCTCATGGCGAGGAAGAAAAAGGTCACAAAACTATTGGTGGGACTTTTCTATCCTGAGGAAGAAGATGAAGTTGACTCAACTGGTGATGAAGAAAGTGAGGAGTCCGACTACTAGCTCCTGGTGATGATATTTCTACTCTCTATTTCAAACAATTTTATCTTTTTGTTGAACTCTAAATTTATTGTGAAACTATTGCTACTGTTTCTGCACTCCCTTGTCAATTTGTGGCAAAAAGGGGGAGTAGTTTTGGAGTTTGAAATCTCCTTAAAAGATTCATATGTGCTAGATAGTTAGACATGTTTTGGAGTTTGAAAGCTCCTTAAAAGATTCATTTGTGCTTACATTTTTTTCAGAGTTTGAAATCTCCTCAAAGATTCGGTTGGTAGCTTAGTTCGTAGGACAGCTTGGGAGTTTGAAACCTCCTTCAAAGATTCAACTGTAATAGTAGTACAGGTAGATTACAGGTAGTTAGTTTTGCCAAAAATGCAAGGGGGAGATTGTTAGTTTTATGGCATGTAGTTTGGCAAAACTTAGTGTAGCTGTTCAAGACTGGAAGAGACAACTGTCCTGTAACAAGTTGAAGTAGATGGAATGTTTCCTAATTCAGATTAGGAAACTCAGTCGACCAATGGAGATCAAGGCGGTTGCAGGTGGAAGGACAGAAGTTGGAAGTTTCCTATTTCAGATTAGGAAACTTGTTTCAAACGACGTAGCACAACTTAGACGCGGCAGATATATCCTAGAGTGGATTTGGTAAGTCGGTGTTTGATGAATATCGAAGATATCTAAAGAGTCGGTTGAGAGATTGCTTGCGCTTGAAGACAACTTAGCAAAGAAGATAATCGAAGGTTTCTTAAACGAAGTTGAAGATATTTGAAGGATTATCTACAAGAAGATATGCGCAAGGATTTAGGAAAGATTTCCTAAAAGATTAGGAAAGGTTTCCTAAAGATATAGCCGGTTAAGATTAGGAATCCTATTCGATTTAGGATTTCTACCGCTCTATATAAGGGAGGCTAATGCTTCGGTATTAGTCAGCACTCACGGAGATATTATACACGCTCATACTCACTGAAGGTATGAGGAGGCAAACGGCCGGTGAACTAATAGTCACTGATTACTCACGGTGCTCGGATTCAGTCTGTTCTAGTGCTCAACAGACTGATCGTAGAACAACATAGACGCTACACGCACTGGTGTACTTTTGCGCATTCGGGAGAAGGCGCTGATTCTCGTGGAGGATCATTCTGGTGGAATCGGTGGCGAGGCTCAGATCTAAGGGGAGACCTAGTTAGCGATTGCTAGAGTGTCCGAGGCTCAGGTTGTTTAAGAGGAATTCTGTAAACATAAAATCATGTACTCGCAATACTCATTATTAGTGAATTGCTATCCACCGGGCTAAGAAGACAGCCCCCCAGAAGTAGGCTCATTAACGCCGAACTAGGTAACAACTTTACGTGTCGTTTATTTTCCACACTGTATTTATTTTTGCATAAATTGTTCTAGTATTTGTTCTGTACTCGACCAGAATAACATCTCAACTACTAGGGAAAGATTTCAGTTTGCGTGGCCCTAAACCTTCATGGATTATAGTGAGCTCCTTCATATTATGTATTTGGCGTACGCTTTTCGTAAATGTGAGTATTTTGATTTGCGGGTTAAAATATTCATAGGATAATTTTTACTTTACTCGATTCATGCCTTGTTGTACTCTATCCGATCCATGAAACCTTAGACACGGTGAGCCATTTTCAAGACCCTATTCTCCTTATCTACTATTTTCAATCAAATTTTGAATATTTACTTCAAATTATGATTAAACTCACCTGGTCAGCCCCATCTTACAATACTCTAATATGAATGTGCCCATAGGTCAACCAATTAAAAAAAAATTATCCTTCCCTACCCGCACACTATTCATTGTGTCAAGAAAAAAATCGTCCAACCCTGCCCTCTTACAATAGAATTATTCTTACCCAACCCATGTTTGTAAATATGGCGACAACTTTTGATTTTAATCCAATAAAATCATTGATAAGTCGAGTTTTTGATTTATTGTTCGCTTCGTTTCATTAAAGATTTTTTTCGATTCCGACATTACTTTGATGTCATTTGCCCTTATCCGTACATTTCAGATACAAAACGACTCTACATCAATGTCTAGTCCTTAAAGATGGAGTTTGCACGAATATCGGAAATTCGGGGATAATTGAGAACTTTAGAGGCGTATTCGCAAAAACGCTCTTGATTTGTCAAGTTAAATCACTCTGAGCATGGTACTCACCTCCACTCGCCCGAGTACTGACCTGCCCTTAAAATACGAAATTCTTCTGACCATGTCACTCGGCCGAGTACGACGCCTTACCCGCCCGAGTACCACCATCAGAAGCCTAGGCTAATTGCTCTGAGCCCCGTACTCGCCCGAATACAATATGAGTCTGCAGAATGGTACTTGCCCGAGTACTGCTGTTGTGCCAGATTTTTCACTCGGGGCTATAAATAGAAAGAGAGGGTTTTTGACATAGGGAGCTGGGTTTTTGGGAGAAAATACTAAGAAAAAAGGTCCAAACCAAGGTGATCATCAAGGATTCAACCAAAGGAGAAGAAGAGAAGATTCAAGGAGGAACTAGGCTTGATCATCCTATTTCTCTACAATCGCTATTTTCTACTTGTTATTTTTTTATGAATACTACTCTTGTTATGTTGTCTTACATGATGTATGCGTAGTCTCTTGGTTTTGAGGGTTCTATAACCCTCCTTGGTACTCAATGATCATGTACACGCATTTGATGCTATAATACATGGTGTTGAATTCATTTTCACTAAATGATTCAAGTTTGACATGTCACTAAAGTGTCTGATGAAATGCCTAAGTGACTTGTTTGTCTTAAAACTTAATATAAGGCTTGAAAAGCTTAATGATGGTTTATATGTAGTGAAAATGATCATATCTAATATTCATTAGAGTGAATACATGGATTTGATGTTAACTAAAGCTTGTAGCCTATTTCACTTATTAACTTTGGAAGAGATTTCAAGCTAATAAGAGTTATAGAGTAAATCGATATCTCGATGGAATGAGATTTTATTTGAGATGGTTTGGCTGGAAATAGATTCACATGAAAATTGATATATCTTAGTCAAAGCTAGGTTTTAAACAACTTAATTCCTTATTATGTTTAGAAATTATGTATGTTATCAAGGAGGAGAGTAGTCCCTCGAAACACCTTTTTAATTAAAGTTAATCCCCCTAAAATCTTTGCATTGCTAGTGTTTTAATTAATTAATTCATACTCAAATCGGAAGTAGCCAAGTAATAAATACAATTTCTCTTAGCGCATAATCACAAATTATAAATTCTTTTGACAAGTGTTTCTATTACACCCAAAAAAGTGTATACGAAAAACTACAACGTCAATCATTTCATCAGATCACTCCACCATTTAATTTCAATACCCTAACAGATTTATATCACTTGCAGACAAGCCAAAAATAGTTATTTGAAAGAAAAAAACAACGATGTTTAGAAAAAACTGAATCATTTTCAAAATTACGCAGGTTTTACTTAAAATACGTTGTTTTATTGAATTGTTATTTTTTGTGAGGCTGCACCGGATCTCATTCCTAACTCATACCGCATTACAAATTATTTGAGATTACAAAAATGTAATTATTAAATAATAAAAATATAAAGAGATATTCAATATTTAGTTGGTATATATTACTTGATAAAATTAACTAATACGTGTGATGTTCCTATAAATGGCATGGTTTTGGCAAAACGAGTTTAGAGATGTCAAGGGGAGTTCAATCGCAGACTAGAACTGAAGTACAGCGTGAAACAGACGCACGAAGATTTGCGTATCTAGAAGATCGACGAGATTATCTGATTGGAATCAATCGACAAGTCAACACAGAAGATCAGATATTCAAATGAATATCTACAGCATGGCTGCGAGATTATTGGAAGGATTGGCACGGAAGTTATCTCCGAAGATTGGATACGGTTAAGAAGATTGGATATCTATCAAATATTTAGGAGTATCTCCGAAATATTTGACAGGATACTCTGATTGGATCTGGACGTCACCGAAGCCTATCAAAAGAATACTAGGGCGTCCATGATTACCATCGCTTTTCTGAGAGAATAACACACGAGAGCATTCGTGAGATTGGAGAAGAAGAGCGACGGCAGGCTGACTTTTTCCCTATTGGAAAATCACAGGCGCTGTAACAGTCTGTTCAGTGTGCTGATCAGACTGTTCGTGTTGAACTGACCGCTGCACACACCAGAGAACACTGCAAGCTTTCGGGAGAAAGAAACCGAACTTCGGGAGAAGATCGAGCACGTTCGGAAGGGAGTTTCGGACGAAAGGGATCGAGGGGGAGCCGAGATCATAAATCTGAGTGAAGTAGTGATAGAGGCTAGGCGTCTTCGATCAGGAGATTGTAAGAGTAAGTCCACGTGTAGCTCTATACAATTCAATAAATATTTATATCACTTTAGGCGTGGGAAGCCCCCCAGAGTAGGCTGTTGCCGAACTGGGAAGTACATAGTTGATCAGTCGAGTTTTCGACTGATTTATGGCCATTCTTCACTATAGTTTTGGGTCGTTTTCGATATTATTTTGATGTCATTTGACCTCTATCTCTACATTTCAGGTAGAAAACAAGTATCCCTTAACGTCAAAGCCCAAATATGAAAACTCGGAGAAAACCCGAAAGATTTCGCGGCAAAACCGAACAGATTGACCTTTGTAGCTTGGTTTGGACGCCTAGGGCGCATACGGTGTCTAAATTGGTTGATTCAAAGCTCGTTAGACAGTTAACTCAAAGGGCTACAACTCTCCAGTTGATGCAAAGACCACATTCGAACGGGAAGACCACCAAAAAGGCCCTAGTCGGTCGATTGAGAAGTTCAGTCGACCGACTCAATGAAATCCCAGAAGGCACTGAAATATCACCCAATCCAGTCGACCGACTGGATCAAAAACTCAGAAATTTCAGTTTCTGAGCTATAAATAGAAAGAGGGCTTTTGACCTAAAGTGTGGTGGTTTTTAGAGAGAAATGATGAGAGAAAAAGGCTAAGGAAGGTTCACCATCATCAAATGATTGCTTGGGGAGAAGGGAGAAGATCAAGGAAGTAATCTAGAGCTTGCTCAACGTCTCCAACTTGGGTTTTCTCTACTCATCTTTTCTCTCTCTTATTGTTTTGAAATGAAAACATGTAACATGATGATGTGTGAGTAGTCCTTGTGTTTTGAGGGTCTTATGACTTTCCTTGGTACTCTTTGATCACACATATACATTGATATTCGTATGGATGATTGTTGATTTCATTTTTCTCTTGTGTTATGAATGTTATGCACTCTAGGTGTTTGATGAAATGCCTAAGTGACAACTTGGACTAAAACTTGAACCTAGGACTTGGAACCCCTAGGGAATAGTTCTAGGATGGAGAAAATGATCTATATCTTAAATCATGCAAATGAACCTTAGGATATGGATGCTTGACTAAGGATTGAATGTTTAATTCATTGGAGTTAGTCATTGAGCGAATCATCAATTAATCCCATCGAATGGTGTCAATTTCATGTTTACTATGCACTCTATACATGTCATGTTACTAAGTGTTTGATAAAATGCCTAAGTAACATGTTGAATCTTAAAACTAGACCTAAGAATCTAACGACCTTAGGGATAGTTTGGATAATAGAGAATGTCATCCTATCTATTGTATTACGGAAAGTAAACACATGCATTTGTTGCTAACTAGTCCTTCATGCCTATTTCACTTATTACCTTAGGAAGACATTTCAAGGATAATAGTGCTATAGAGTGAATCAATATCCTCGAATGAGTGAGTATCTAATTAAGAGAGTTTGGCTAGGGTTAGATTCACATGAGAATTGGTCTATCTTAGTCTAAGCTAGATTTTCTACAATGCATGGGTAGGAAGTGAACTAGTGCGTATGTTCATTGTATTTATCTCCCAACCATAGGACGATAATGCAATGGAAAGAACCGATAACCTCAAATTGAGTGAGGTTCAAGCTAAGAATGTCCTAAACTATTTGACTAACATGAAATGTTTGAATATCGTGTATGTGATCATTGGAAAATTGTCAAGGAGGGGAGTAACCTCTCGAAACACCCTTTTATCTCTAATTATTCGTCATTTAGGATTTAGAATATACAAACCTTTATACATTTTGGGTTTAGAATAGCCGAACGGAAACACGATCTTACATAGTGCATGTGCTTGGCTTGCTCCTTTAGGTTCGATCCAGTCTTACCGGTCATTATAAATTGTTTTTGACCAAAAAGAGATTCTAATCGCAATTCATTTGCGTGTGAAAATCTACAGCGTTCATGTGTTATGTTCATATACTGTCCCAGTTACTGTCTGGCAAGGTGTTCAAGGTGTGTCTGAACATTACCTCGAAGAGTTGCTTGAACAAGAAACAGTATTTCAACGTGTAATATGTAAAATATTGAAAGGAGCTAGCAGTTTGAAACATATATAAGATTCACCTAGGTCCCTGATTGTACGTTTAGTACAAGGAAGAGTTAATATTAATACATGGCTCAGAAATCCAATGTGCCGCTTGTTCGAATAAGCTACTTTGTTGGGGCGCCATATTTGTGAACCCTGGCATCGATCCACTCCCTCATGTCATTGAGCACCATGTCAGCATTCTGATCGGGCTCTCCCTGTATGAGGGAGTGGTACATCCCCTCGTACAGTTTCAAGGTCTTGTCCTGGCTGGATGCCTTTTCATATAAGAGCTTAGAAGAAGAAGGGCATGTCACTCCGTCCGCTGTCCCGTGCACAGTTAGGAAAGGGGCTGTGACTTTGTCAAAATTGTTCTGCTAAGAAATAATAATATCAAGAGGGAATGCTTCTTAGTATTAAACTTATTTAAGAAGTGCAAATGCTTTCCAATGAAGCGCGTTTTGTACTTTTTAAACGTAAAAGTAGGACGAGTACTATACGAAAAAACTATGAATGTTTTTGCAGAAATGGATGAATGTCTCATCTTAAAATATATTTATAAATGGAAATTATATGTCTGTTGTCATGTGATTAGACCTACCTGTATGTATTGGCATACTCTGGCGAGCTCCCTCATGGTCCCGACGCGAGGGGGTCCGGTGTATCTCCTGGGATTGGAAGCAATGATCTTGAGCTTCTCAGGATCCTTAATGGCCTTCCCGACCATCTTGTTATCAGGCATCACCGCCCACGTGTCTGCCAGCCCCATCAGCAGCCCGTACCCGAACAGGTGAATTCTCGACGGCTTCATGTTCTCCGGCATCACGAAAAGCGGCGCCGAGAATATCAGCCCCGTCCACAGCCTGGATTCCGACTGGAAGTACATCATCATGGTGGCCAGGCCACCCATGGACTCGCCGAAGAGGAAAGCGGGGAGATCCTTGTAGGGTTGGCTGAGGCGGACGTGCTTGAAGAAGCAGAGGGAGGTGGCGGCGACCTTGTCCATGTCGCCCAAGTAGCAGCGGAGGCCGTCGGATCTTCCGTGTCCGTAGAGATCAGCGGCAAAGACGGCGTATCCCCAGGATGCGAAGGAGATGCAGATCTTCTGGAAGAGCCAACCGGTATCGGATCCGTAGCCGTGGGTCATGTGGACAGAGCCTTTTATTCTATTTGGTTGGAGTGGAAGAAAGCACTGAGTGAAGAGCTTGCCGTTAGGGGTGTCGAAGTAGGACTTGGTGTTGGACACTCCTTGCGATGCGTAATACTCTTCCTCTGGCATGTCTCCCCAGAAGTTGGCCGGTGCCGGACTTGTTTCCATTTCTTCTTCTTTTTTTTGTGTTCTTTGGGTCAAATTTAGCCTATATCAAATTTAGCCTATATCAACCAAAGTAGGGGTAGGCATTTGACCCTAAGGTCAAAATGCCCTTAGGGCTATCCTTATCCTGTCCGATCCGTACCCTGCCCTGTCCTATCCTCGTAATCTAACGTACCCTGCCCTTCTACCCTAAGGCAGGGTAAGGGTCATGAAAAAATAGACCCTACCCTGCCCTCCTACCCTGCCCTTCTACCCTAACAACATACCCTGCCCTCCTACCCTATCATACCCTGTCTTACCTTACTATTTTCATTCATATTATGAATTTTTTTTCAAAATATGCTTAAATTTGCCTTACTTGACTCTATCCTACCCGACCCTATCCTACCCGATCCTACCCTAATATTACTCTGCCCATGGGTACCCTACGGGCTTAGGAAAATTGCTCTACCCTGCCCTTACCCTGCCCTGTACTGTTCATAGGGTCAATGAAAAATGACCTTACCCTGCCCTTACCCTGCCCGTTAGGGTAAGGATGACCCTTACCCTGTCCATTGCCGACCCCTAAACCAAAGCATCATATTATATTATTTATGAGACGCAGTTGAGTTGGTAAATGGGTGATGAATGCGTGGGGTCGTGAGTAGTAGGTATGGAAAATGGAAAGGTGAGCAAACCCAACTACAACCACCAACTCCACTCCGTGTCAATTCATCATCTAAGGGGTCTCCTTCTTTAGAATTTAGAAAAAATAGTTTACGTTTTTTTCTTAATTTGCTTTACTTTAAATTTATGGATGTGAGTTTAGATTAATTAATTTAGATTGATTGAGATTAATTTAAATATTTTTATATAGGGAAAAGTATAAATTCGTGTCTTGGTATTTTCTAATTGAATGTCCAAACTATCAATTTTTCTAATAAAGACAAAATAAAAAATAAATTTACGAATTTTCGAGCATTAAACCTACACCGTGAGCTGTTTTTAATGGTGGAAAGTACTGTTAGAGAAAGGCTTCAGTCAACATATCCCAGGTAGTAAAAGTGCCCTCTGCATGACTGTCTAGCCACCAACTAGCCTTGTCAGATAGTGAGAATGGAAACAGCCTTAGGTAGTACTCCCTCTGTCCCTGTTTGTTTGTCCACTTTCCTTTTTGGGTGTCCCCTAATGTTTGTCCACTTTCCTTTTATATACAACCCAATAATCAAATCAATCATCTCTTTCCTACCAAACAAACTTATTTTATTTAAAAAATTGTACTTTCAATGATAAATAACTAATGATTCGTGTGCGGGACCCACCACCACATATACTTTTTTCCTCTTTCTTCCCTCTTCTCCCTCACTCATTGTCCTTTATTTACTTTTCTTAATTCTCGTGCAAACTGTCCTTTTAGACAAACAAATGGGGACGGAGGGAGTAGGATTCTGGAGAAACACCATTAGTCTTCACTGTGTTGCACATCTGGATAAAACGCTTGAGATGTTGGTGAGGGACCTCATTCATCCTTCCTGAAAACTGATTATTTTGCACCATCAGAATGAGTCCCGTCTTGAGTTCCCAGGTGTTGTTGGCTAGACCAGGTGGTGCGATGGAAAATTGGAATCCTGAGACTCGTGGAGTAGTGTAGTCTCCAAGAGTCCTGCGCACTAGCTGCTGCGCGGGGCGCTGCTGGTTTTCTTCGACCACTTTGAAATGTAGTAACCTGTTCAAGCTGCTGTTCCAGGGACTGTTTGTGACAGGCCTGGAACTCCTGTGTGACAGTTTAGCAAGCAGTACAAAGTAACGGGACACACAGAATGATACCCAGTTCGGCTACGCCTACTCTGGGGGGTTTCCCACACCCTAAAAGGGACACAAATCTTTATTACGTGATTTAAAACACTAGAAGGTCTTATACTTACACAACGCCTTGTTTGTAATTGCCTAGCTGCTAAACCACCGTCTCTCAGATTTGCAATCGAGAATCACCACGGGTCAGCTCGATCCCCTTCGTCCGAAACCTCAGTCCGGACGTGCTCGATCTTCTCCAGAAGTCGGTAGCTCTCCTACGAAAGCCGGTCGTGTATCGTGGTGTGCTGCAGTTGTATCGCTTCCAGGCAGTCTGAGTAGCACGTTGTTGAGACTGCACATGCACCGATGAATTTCCAGCAGGGAAATACAACCGGTCGTCGCTTTCTTCTTCTCCAATCGATAGTGTGTACTCGTGTATATTGATATGGAAAGCGCACTTCGTTTGGTCGCCCTAGCCTCGTATATATATGCATGGGAGCTGGCGTCCAAAACTGATGAAGATAATCACATCAAATATTTAGGACATATTCCTAGATATTTGATGTATATCTTTCTAAAAACGGTTGGAAGAATATACGAAATCTTCTTGCCTAAGTAAGCAGCGCCGTCTTCAATGTAGATATTCATTTGAATATCTCATGCTAGAATAAGTCGCTGGCCGACTTACCTTGGCGAAATCTTCGCTGTTCAATATCCTTCCGGAGAATATCCTTGCGTCTGCTCCACGCTGTACGTGAGTGCTAGAATGTGTTCGAACTCCCCCTGAACTCCTGCTTGAACTGTCTAACTACGTTTTGCCAAATACATGCCACTCAAGGGAACATCAATCTCCCCCTTGGTATTTTGGCAAAACCAAATCTACTTGATAACTAGATCTATCTAACTATCTAGACATTAGACAACCTTGAGAGAACCAAAATTGTCACCTTTCAAAATACTCCCCCTTTTTGCCACAAACTGGCAAGGGGTCCAATCGGAGTTCAAACAGCCAATCAACCAGTGCAAGAACAAGCACAGAAAAAAAAAAAGCGACCGTTTACGAGTGCGGAAATGAAGGAGATAGTTTTTTCAGGGGACCTTTAAGTTGATGACTCATCATCAGTGTCATCCTCAGAGTCTGCATCATTAGATTCATCGTCACTTGGGTAGCTGAGGGCACGAGCAAGCTTGTTTATCCGTCTGCGCTGTTCCTTGTCCGCCTCCATGATGGCATGCAAGTCCTTGAGGAGCTTGCTCCTCTCATCACCCCCCATCCTGGCTCCCACTCGTCTAGACGACTCCGCAACGATTGTTCCTTTCTTGAGATCGTTCACGTGACGACCTTTGTACAGCTTGTGGTCAACAATGAATTTGTTGGGTGCTTGTGAGAGAGGGTCAGTCGAGGACTTCAAATCGGGTGCTTGTAGGATGATCAACTCATAAGTCAGAGACGGAAAACAGATCTGGTGAAGAGTCCTCTTTGAAGTAGCATGATCAGCGATATGTTTGAACATCACTCTGCCCAGGTTAAACTTCAGTTTGTTCCCTATCTGATAGATCAGTTGGGCCACGTCTCGGTTGACCGTGGAGCGGTGAGTTGAGGGTCTCCAGTTAGATACTGCAATGAAGAACAGCATGGAATAGAACGTGGAGAGATCAGTCGTATGCATAACAGAGTCAGGCCTCCACCGAACCGATCCTGCAGTGATGGTATCAACAACCTTTTCGAAGTCTGATTCTTCTTCATCGGTAGCGGGATCATCCATGCAGAAATAGACATTTATGAGTTCTGGATCGATCTTGATTTTCCTTCCTCTAACGAAGAAGATTCCATAATCCGCATCTCCGATAACCCCAAACCGTGGAGGCAGATTAGCCATAGCCTCACGAACCAGCTGTTCGTTGAACGGTTTGCATCTGTTCAGCGTCCAGAATAGATCAGATTGCTTAAGTACTTCGATGACTTCCTTTCCCTTGTACCGGGACTCCTCTAAGACTCTTTCTGGTATGATTTTTCTTTTCTGAACACAGGACCACTTACTCGCAGCATCTTTATTGACAAACCACACACCTTTCTTGACAATACCCACTGGCGCAGTATCATCCTCAGGGGATGGGACTTCGCGTCTTCCATCATCTTCAGAGACGGGGACCGCAGCATCGCGCTTCCGTTTCTTGGATGAGCTGACTCCCCCTGCACCAATGCTGACCTCAGCAACCTTCTGAACTAATCCCTTTGTAGACTTTGCAAAATCTACCTTCTTCTTTTCCTTCTTTGTCCTTTTGAGATTGACAAGAGGAACAAGGTCCTGGTCATCTTCCGAAAGAGTAACTTCCTTTGACACTGGCTTCGCAGACACCCCACGAACTGATGTACCATCCTCCTCCATATGATCATTACGAAGATCACCTTGAATGACTGCTGGTACAGCCACTGTCTCCTTAGCCATAACTACCTCTGGAGCTAGTGCAGTTTCAGCTTCAGTCTGAACACTTGGTTCCATAGTTGGAACACTTGCAACTTTCTCGGCAGCAGACCCTTCTGCCCCAACACTCTGGGCATGCTGAACTTCCTCTGAACTTGTCATTCCCCGATCCTTCTCTTTTTCCAAATCTTCCAGGACATTATCAATGTCTTTGAACAGATTTTCCAATTCTTCATCCTTTTCAGAAGGCGCAGATTCTTCTACTATGACTTCCTTCAATAAATCTTTCTTCTCTGATGGATGAACCATCTGGGTCACAGGCTCATATAGCTTACTGATTTGTTCCCCCTCTGAAACTCCAAGCATCTCATCAGAGCCATCGACAGATGCCTCATTAATCACTAGCTTCCTCTTCCCCGAGGCCTCAAGAAGTTTCTTTGTCTCATTATCAGACATTGCTATAAGCTTTCCTCTGATTGTATTAATATTGGCCAGACATTTTCTTGGAGAAACGACTCGGCGAGTCCTCGTCTTTCTTCGTAAGCCACCCGGACGAACATACCCAGAGGCATGGATTTTCTCCCTCCATGTTGCTGACCCTCCAGCCACCTTGCTGGGTTCACCATCTTCAACATGCTTGACAGATTTATTACCAGTGATAGTACTACTGGCCTTGTCACCAACCATCGTCTTATCACTAATAGCAACACCACTAGTATCAGTACCAATAACAGCCCTACTGGCTTCATCACAGTCTGCAGACTTACCCTCCTTCTCAACACCCACATTCAGATCTTTGTCCGCCACAATCTTTTCAACAATAGGAGTATTTGCAGAAACTGAAGGGACAGTTGGAATTACCTCAGATTGGGGACGGACTTCTTGAGACGTACCAGTATCTAATGAGACGGACGAGTCCAACGTGGTCGACTGAGGGATTTTAACTGTTACTCCTCTGGCAGTCTTCTTTGCTTCGGCCAAGGATTTGGTGACGGAGCGTAAAGGCGACGCCTTTTTCTCCTTTGGAGCTTTTGCTTTCGGAATTTGGGGTTTTGCCTCCAGAGCCTTTGAGGACTGCATGTTCTTCTTCTCAACGGATTTGATACCGGACTTTGAAGACTTTCTTATGTTCACCATCGCCGTCGGAGTGGATGGGTGGTTGAGAGATTGCACTGTTTCGAATTAGGGTTTTGGGACAAAGAGAGTGGAGACGCAGACCTAACTGATTTGATTTTTTTTTAAAAAACTGAGTCGGTCGATTCAACTTCCCAAAAACGGCCCTTAAGAATAATTCCTTCCTTTCCTTATAACGGCATGATCAAATCTTTGAAATATTTAAAGAATATTTAGTAAGCAAAAATCACCTTCTGTTCCAGCTCCCTTGCATAAATGATTAGTCCAACTGTTTTGCTGGAGTTTAGCCTGTGACTGATCACACGTGGAGCACTTCAGGCTTTGATGACACAAAGACCCAAAGAGGATCTGAGTGTCTCGAACTGAGCTGCATCCAAAGGTTTGGTAAAGATATCTGCTAGCTGCTTGTCCGTTGTCACATGCTGGAGAGATACCACCTTCTGTTCAACCAGCTCTCTAATGAAATGATGTCGGATATCAATGTGCTTTGTCCTGCTACTGGATTTTTGGAAATGCTGATAGCACTCATGTTATCGCAATATAGCGTCATCTCCTTTTGCTCTACTCCGTACTCAGTCAGCATTTGCTTCATCCATAGCAGTTGAGTGCAGCAGCTTTCTGCAGCGATATACTCTGCTTCGGCCGTGGAGAGAGAGATACTATTTTGTTTTTTACTGAACCAGGAGACCAAGTTGTTTCCTAAGAAAAAACAGCCACCAGAAGTACTCTTTCGATCTTCAGCGTTTCCTGCCCAGTCTGCGTCACAAAAGCCAACAAGGTGCGAGTTGGTATCTTTGGTGTACCAGATTCCATACTCGACAGTTCCGCACACATATTTTATGACCCTCTTGACTAGCAGAAGATGGCTCTCCTTGGGATCCGCCTGGTACCTAGCACATACCCCAACCGCATACGCGATATCTGGTCTGCTTGCGGTTAAGTACAGAAGACTCCCAATCATACTCCTATAGAGAGTCTGGTCAACCTTTGTTCCCGTATCGTCTTTAGTGATCTTTAAGTGGGTTGCAGCAGGTGTTCGTTTGTGACTTGCTTTCTCGAGGTCAAACTTCTTTATCAGAGTTCTGGCATACTTACTTTGAGAGATGAAGATGCCATCATTCTTTTGAGTAACCTGGAGTCCTAGAAAGTAGGACATCTCTCCGACCATACTCATCTGAAACTCTTTCTGCATCTATTCAACAAATAGATCTACCAGTTTCGGTGTGTTGGACCCAAACACAATATCGTCAACATAGATTTGGGCGATGATAAAATCTGACCTTGTGTGCATTACGAACAGGGTCTTGTCCACTCCCCCTCGCACATATCCATGATTGACGAGAAACTCGGAGAGACGCTCATACCAAGCACGAGGGGCCTGCTTGAGTCCGTAAAGAGCCTTTTTCAGGCGAAACACATGGCCAGGGTGATGTGGGTCTTCAAAACCTTTCGGCTGAGCGACAAATACTTCCTCATTAAGACAGCCGTTCAGGAACGCACTCTTCACATCCATCTGGAACAGTCGGAACTTTAAGTGACATGCCAGAGCAAGGAGTAGCCGAATGGCCTCAAGACGTGCGACAGGGGCAAAGGTTTCGTCAAAGTCTATTCCTTCTATCTGAGTGTAGCCTTGTGCTACAAGCCGAGCTTTGTTCCTCGTGATATTTCCTGATGAGTCAGACTTATTCTTGAAGATCCACTTGGTCCCGATGACATTGAAATTATCAGGTCGTGGAACTAAATCCCAGACGTCATTGCGAGCAAACTCCTCCAGTTCCTCATGCATGGCCAGGACCCAGAACTCATATAGCAGAGCTTCCTTTACGTTCTTTGGTTCAATAGTGGACAGAAAACATGAGCCAGCAGCTAGGTCTCTGAAATTAATCTGTTTTCCACGAGTTCGTATACCGTCACTTGGATCTCCAATGATTTCAGAGAGTGGGTGATCTCTAGTGACTCGTCGAGAGGGTTGTAAAGCAGCAAGGTCCTCTTGAACAGTGGAATCCGTTTCGACAGATGCCTGACAGTTGGATGATCATCAGTTGTTGGAACTTCATTTGTAGAGGCATTCTGGTTTTGTGAGGGTGTCTCAGGAGTTGTACCAGTGCTTATGTCAGCGTCGTCTGAGACAGATAGTTCAACAAACTCATCCTTGACTCTAACATTAATCGATTCCATGACAGTGCTAGTGCGTTTGTTAAACACATGGTATGCCCTACTATTTGAGGAGTACCCCAGAAAGAATCCCTCGTCACTTTTTGGATCCAGTTTCTGCCGATACTCACGATCATTTAGGATGTAGCACTCACTCCCGAAGATGTGAAAATACTTGACAGTGGGCTTCTTCCCTTTCCAAAGTTCATAGCAGGTCATCTCAGTTCCTGTTCGAATAGTAACTCGATTTATAATGTGACATGCCGTATTCACAGCTTCTGCCCAAAACTTCAGAGGAATCTTCTTGGCATGGATCATGACACGGGCCATCTCCTGAATGGTGCCATTTTTGCGTTCCACAACTCCATTTTGTTGAGGAGTGATTGCAGACGCGAACTGATGGGCCACACCATTCTCTTCACAGTAGGAGTCCAACACGGAATTTTTAAATTCTGTTCCGTTATCACTTCTGATACTTACCAGACGTTCTCCTTTGTCCTCCCTTTCTCTTTGGAGTAAGGTGACCAGTTGGATGAATTGTGGAGCAGCTTCAGTCTTGTCTCGGAGAAATCTGGTCCAGGAAAATCTGGAATAGTCGTCCACACAAACAAGGACATATTTCTTACCACCATAGCTTTCCACCTGCATTGGACCCATTAGATCCATGTGGATCAGTTTCAATGGTATGCTGGTACTGATCTGAGTGGTATTGGAATGAGAGGCCTTCGTCAGTTTCCCGATCTGGCATTCTCCACAGATCACATCATGGACACCAGTCACGTTTGGTAACCCTCGAATGAGTCTAGTTGAGGAGAGCTTTTTTAAGGTTTTGAGGTTCAAATGTCCCAACCGTCTGTGCCACAAATCCATTTCATCAGCTTGGCTTGTCAGGCAGTTCGATGCCCCCACTGTCCCAGAGGAGCCTATGAGGTAGCAGTTGTTGGCCACTCTGCACCCTTTCATTAGAGTCCCTCCATTCGCATCCATCACTTGACATGAGTCATGAGTAAATCTGACATGATATCCGCCATCGCACAGTTGACTGATGCTGATTAAGTTAACTTTCAATCCTTCAACAAGTAGGGTGTCCACGAGGACAGGAAGATCCGGAACCTTTAATGTCCCACAGCCGATCACCTGTCCCTTTCCTCCATCACCAAAGGTGACAAATTGTTTCTTTAGCACAGGGCGAATATGTGATAGATAATTGGAGTTACCTGTCATGTGGGCGGAGCAGCCACTGTCGAAGTACCAACGATCTTTTTCCATGTGGCTTGAAGAGCTGAATGCAACCATGCATACCGTCTTGTTGCATCTGTAGTTTTCATTCGTGGAAGCAGTAGATGCAGCGAAGTCAGTGGATTTGCCAGCCCCACCTTGGTCAGAGCAGCGTCTGTTGAGTTTCCGAATTATTCTACCGAATTTTTTAGCCATCATTGTCAGTTGTTCTGTGCTGCAATCTGTCCCAGTCCAGTTATCAAACACTTCTGTTATTAGACCAAGTTCTTTCTTCAGAGTCATCTTGAACAGCTTGAGGATCCCACTCAGTGTGTCGAGTGTTTGCTCTGATACCAATTGAAATGTAGTAACCTGTTCAAGCTGCTGTTCCAGGGACTGTTTGTGACAGGCCTGGAACTCCTGTGTGACAGTTTAGCAAGCAGTACAAAGTAACGGGACACACAGAATGATACCCAGTTCGGCTACGCCTACTCTGGGGGGTTTCCCACACCCTAAAAGGGACACAAATCTTTATTACGTGATTTAGAACACTAGAAGGTCTTATACTTACATAACGCCTTGTTTGTAATTGCCTAGCTGCTAAACCACCGTCTCTCAGATTTGCAATCGAGAATCACCGCGGGTCAGCTCGATCCCTTTCGTCCGAAACCTCAGTCCGGACGTGCTCTATCTTCTCCAGAAGTCGGTAGCTCTCCTACGAAAGTCGGTCGTGTATCGTGGTGTGCTGCAGTTGTATCGCTTCCAGGCAGTCTGAGTAGCACGTTGTTGAGACTGCACATGCACCGATGAATTTCCAGCAGGGAAATACAACCGGTCGTCGCTTTCTTCTTCTCCAATCGATAGTGTGTACTCGTGTATATTGATATGGAAAGCGCACTTCGCTTGGTCGGCCTAGCCTCATATATATATGCATGGGAGCTGGCGTCCAAAACTGATGAAGATAATCCCATCAAATATTTAGGACATATTCCTAGATATTTGATGTATATCTTTCTAAAAACGGTTGGAAGAATATACGAAATCTTCTTGCCTAAGTAAGCAGCGTCGTCTTCAATGTAGATATTCATTTGAATATCTCATGCTCGAATAAGTCGCTGGCCGACTTACCTTGGCGAAATCTTCGCTGTTCAATATCCTTCCGGAGAATATCCTTGCATCTGCTCCACGCTGTACGTGAGTGCTGAAATGTGTTCGAACTCCCTCTGAACTCCTGCTTGAACTGTCTAACTACGTTTTGCCAAATACATGCCACTCAAGGGAACATCACACTTCATTCAGCAAAGCTGGGTCGTTTTGATTCATATCTAATGCTGCAAAATTGCGATTCAGTGCTCGGAGTTGTCGAGCTTCGTTTTGGACCCTGCGAAGAGTTCTTCGCTGGTCCGGTGAGTCCTCGTCTGATACCTGAATCTTCTTCCTCTGCCTCGGTGTTTTCTTTGGCATGAAGTATCTTGTACCTGAAAGACAAGAAACACCGTGAGTGGAGAAATTTAGGCAGAAAAATTCAAGTAACGAACAAGGTAGAATAGTCTAAACTACACACGTTAAATCTTATATCACACTAAACGCTGCTCCTCGGCAACAGTGCCATTTTGACAAGCGTAATTTTGACCCTTTATAGTCGTAAGTTATGAGTTTTAGGGGTCGAATTGCAGTCAAACAAAATTTATAAACCTTGGTAAGCCAAGGGTCGATCCAAGGAACAGATGCGTGTGAATACTAGTTAACAGGTGACCTATTTAGCTATTCCGATTTTTTTTTTTTTTTTTACACAAAAGGTTACCAAATACATTCAACACCAGTACAAATATGAATGTCTCAGAATAGATGACGCATGTCCCATTCAAAAGCTATTCCGATTAACAAGAGGTTTTGTTGTGTCAAAAGTAGCAGAAATCAAATGCAGAAAAATAAAGGTTTGAACTGGAATAGAGAAATAATTCCAGAATCATACTTCACCCGTGCCAACCCCACTAATCATGCAATCATTATCACGTAAATTCATCATGCTATCGCATATGGAAATAAACCGAAATAACACTAGACTAGCCGCCCATCCACGGATCATTGTCTAGATTAATCTCAATCGTTGAACGCCGCCCATCCACGGATTATCAAAGATCTCGATTATTAAACTCAGGGTTTTTCAGACAAGAGTCAACTTTCCTATTAATTCATGGACTACCATTGTAGCAACCATGACATAATATCAATTTCATGCAATCCGGTTAATACCTATGACCCATCCATCTTTCGGTAATTAACCTAAATACGTTCTAGCATGTAAACATCCCATTCAATGTAAAACTTGCAAGAACGATAAAATTAAGCACGATGAAATTGAATATTCGAATTGCATTAATGAAAAACGTTTAATTGATCACATGAAGAGTTGAGTACATAGCACGGGATCCGTAGGATCCCAGAATAAGAGGATTACTCACTACTCATGGTAAGTTAACCAAAAGCGGTGTATATGAGGAAATTAAGGACGAGGAAACCGTCAATCTCTCGCGATGATCTCTGTCTTGTCCCGAGTTAGGGTTCTTTAATCTCTATTCAAGCACACCTAGAATACTCTGGTCGTTGCCCTTTTATAGCCCAAATATTGATCAATTCCCAAAAAGGATCAGAACTTGCCAAAAACGGATTTGGAAATTACTTGATAATTCTGCCTTCCGAAGGTGCCGTGACACCCGTGACATTCGGACATGTCACGGCATGTCACGGCCTGGGCAAAACTCACTGAGCTAAAAAGGTGTCGTGACACCCGTGACATTCGAACATGTCACGACATGGCTGAAAATCACTCTAATCTTTCTAAGGAAAAAGCCTACCGTGACACTAATGAGATGTCACGGCATGTCACGGCCTACTGCTGGTGTAGAGCTTTTCTTCGACCTTTTTCGTCGATCTTTCCGTTCTTTCAGCTCTTCGCGTCCAAGGAGCGATGATATGCCAATTTTATCTGAGACACTAGAGAAAGACGTCAAATAGGGACAACTTACCCGGAGAACGAGTGCTATCCTTCATCGAATGCAGTGAATAATTAGTCAAAATATCGACTGATCAACTATCGATTTACGGTTTGCTTGAGCAACCTTCGGTTCACAATCTGCCTTTGAAGATGTTTAAGTAGTCATCGCCTTAGCCACCTTATTCTTTCTTGTGTCCACCATGGTTGAAATGCTTCACAATGATTCGTCTAGGATTTCATCGGGAGAGAATAACAAAGACAAAATTAATTTCAATTTTGGAAACATAAAATCTTTTGGCAAGTCATATATCTGCTTCTATTTTCTCAAGACGCCACATCACTTTGAGCCGTTTAAAGTATTTGAATATCTTTGGTAGTCCAGTCGTCACTTCTCGCACCAGTATTTGAAATCTTCAACCTTCCACGTCAACCCTTAAAATATATCTCGTTCAAGCTCCGGCTGACCAACTTGTACTGGGACAACTTAGTTGTCAATGACACACAGACCCAGCGAGGATCTAAGTGTCTCGAACTGTAGGTTGTCCAAGGCTTTGGTGAAGATGTCTGCTAGTTGTTTCTCAGTGGATACGTGCTTCAAAGTGATTACATTCTTCTCGACTAGCTCTCGAATGAAGAGATGCCTGATATCGATATGCTTTGTTCTGGAATGCTGAACACGAATCTTGGATATGTTGATTACACGCATGTTGTCACAGTAGAGTGTCATCACATCTTGTTCCACTCCATATTATTCCATCATCTGCTTCATCCACAACATCTGGGTACAACAACTTCCAGCGGCGATGTATCCTGCCTCAGCCGTTGATAAGGATATGTTGTTCTGCTTCTTGCTAAACCATGACACCAGGTTGTTGCCTAGAAAGAAGCACCCTCCAGATGTGCTTTTACGATCTTCAGCATTCCCAGCCTAATCTGCATCGCAATAGCCTACCAGACACGAGTTAGTATCTTTAGTATACCACAATGCATTGTCCGATGTTCCACAGACATATTTGATAATCATCTTCACGTTCATCAGGTAACTCTCCTTCGGATTAGCTTGATATCTAGCACAGACTTCTACTGCGTGAGCAATGTTCGGTCTACTGGCCGTCATGTATAGCAAGCTCCAAATCATACTCCAGTACAAGGTTTGGTCCACACTTGTACCAGCTTCATCCTTGGTGATCTTCACACGAGTTGCAGCAGGGGTTCTCTTATGTGCTGCCTTTTCTAGGTCAAACTTCTTAATTACGTTCCTGGCATATTTTCTCTGGGATATGAAGATACCGTCCACCTTTTGCTTCACTTGTAATCCAAGAAAGTAGCACATCTCTCCTACCATGCTCATCTTGAATTCGATCTGCATTTGTTCTACGAACTTGTCCACCATATTCTGATCGCTCGAGTCGAACACTATATCATCCACATAAATTTGAGCAATGATAAAGTCTGACCTTGTGTGTTTGACGAAAAGTGTCTTGTCTACTCCCCCTCGAACATAGCCATGGTTGATTAAGAATTCAGTAAGACGTGCGTACCATGCTATGGGCACCTGCTTGAGACCATATAGTGCTTTCTTCAGCCGATACACATGGTCATGATGGTGAGGATCTTCGAACCCCTTCGGTTGTGCCACATGGACTTCTTTACTCATCAAGCCATTGAGAAAGGCACTCTTGACATCCATCTGGAACAACTTGAACTTCATATGACAAGCAAGAGCCACATTAGACGTATGGCGTCTAAGCGCAACTGGGGAAAAAGTCTCATCAAAATCCACTACTTCAATTTGCGTGTAACCTTGAGCAACAAGCCTCGCCTTGTTTCGAGTGATGTTCCCTTGCTCGTCAGACTTGTTCTTGAAGATCCACTTTGTTCCAATCACATTCATACCATCAGGGCGTGGAACAAAGCTCTTGATATTCACAAAGCTCTTCTTCATAATCACTACCCAGTATTCGTCGTTGATAGCCTCCTTGATATTCTTGGGCTCTATAGTGGTCATAAAACATGCATAACCAGTCAATTCTCGAAAATTTACTGGTTTACCTCGAGTCTTCATGCCTTCAGTCGGTTCAACGATCACATCAGTAATGGGATTATTCTTCTCAATAGTTCTCGAAGGTTGAAGAACCCGAGAGGGAGCCGGTGTCTCCAATTCGGATGCTTCGTCAATCTGGTCATCTTCTTCAGCAAGATGTTCTGAGGCCTTGTCCGAGACAACTTTTGGATTCGGAGTGGGAGTAAAATGTTGTTACGAGTGAGCTGCAACAGCATCATCATCCGTCGTACTTGTTTCAGGGGCATCTGTCACAACATATTTCACGATAACATTGATAGATTCCATAATGACTTCATTGTGCTTGTTGTAGACTCGGTAAGCGCGGATGTTAGTAGAGTAGCCCAGAAAGACTCCTTCATCACTTTTAGGGTCCAACTTCTGTAGATACTCCTGGTATTTGAGCATGTAGCATTGGCTTCCAAAGATATGGAAGTACTTCACCGTCGGCTTCTTCCCTTTCCACAATTCATAGCACGTCTTCTCTGTGCCGGACCGAATCGTCAGTCAGTTAATAACATAGCAAGTTGTGTTCATGGCTTCAGACCAGAACTTCAATGGCACCTTCTTCGCATGAAGCATTACTCGGGCCATCTCCTGAATGGTTCGATTCTTTCTTTTGACAACTTCATTCTGCTTAGGGGTGATCGGAGATGAGAATTGTTGAGCTATCCACTTTTGTGTGTAGAAATCAGTAAGAGCAATGTTCTCGAACTTTTTTCCATGATCACTCCAAACTCCCACTATACGGTCCCCTTTATCTTCTCTTTCTCGCTCCAGCCGTGTGAATAGTTGAACAAATGCTTGAACAGCATCTGATTTTTCTCGTAGAAAACTAGACCAGGTGAAGCGTGAAAAGTCATCAACACATACTAGCGCATACCTCTTCCCAAAATAGCTTTCTACTTGCATAGGCCCCATCAGATCTATGTGTAACAACTCCAAGGGTCTCCTCGTGTTGATCTGAGTGGTGCCCTTGTGAGGGACTTCGATCTGCTTCCTAATCTAACAACTCCAGGGGTCTACAATACTCAGGTCGCCATGTACTTTAGGGATACCTCGGAGTAGACCATCAGTGGCAACCTTCTTTAGAGTCCTTAGATTCAGATGTCCCATCCGCTGATGCCACATATTCATTTCGTCAGTTTTGCTCAACAAGCATGTTGTTTCAGCCGTGGGTCGGTCAAGGTTTAGCATGTAGCAGTTGTTCGAGGACCTTCTTCCAGTGAGAACTTGTTCATTCTTGTTGTTCAGCACAACACAGTCATCGTGCGTGAACTGGGCATGATACTCTCCGTCGCCCAACTGACTGATGCTGATTAGATTCGCCTGTAATTCTTTGACAAGGAGGACTTCTTTTAATTTGGGTAGGCCTTGAACATTCAGAGTTCCTCTTCCAATTACTCTACCTTCAACTCCATCTCCAAACGTCACAGACTTCCCTTTGAACTCCTCTACATTGGTCAGAAACTCAGGATTGCATGTTATGTGTCTAGAACAACCACTGTCGAAGTACCATCTTTCCTTCTTCAGATGACAAGTGGAACTGAAGGCAACATGGCATACCTCACTCCTTTGCTTAACTCTCCAGACTTGCTTCACCCGTGGTTTCGGCACTTGATCCATCTTTCTGAGAAACCTGTGAAATTTCTGACATCTTGGTTTGATGTGTCCCACTAGGTTGCAGTAAAAACACCTTCGTCTGTCTTGCCTTCTCGGAGGATACCATGTTGTTCTTCTTTGCACGTGACGTTCAACTGGTACATTATAAGATCGAGGCTCAGCTTTTACAAACGTTGTCTTTTCGGAGACAGGTGCACCAGTGAACCCTAGCCCTTTGTAACCGCCACTTGTCCTCTGAGCTCTCAGAATAGAGTTTAGATCTTTTATTCCAGAATTGAGCATCTTGACAGACTTCTTAAGGTTGTTCAGCTCTTCTAATGTCTCGTCATGACCAAGTTTGTCCGTTTCAATCTCACATTTCAAGGCATCCACAGTATAAAGAAGAACTACCTCTTTTCGTCTCAGGGCAGCTTCCTTCTTCTTTAGATCATCAATGATGCATGTATGTTTACCTTGGCTTCTTTCAATCTGAATCTTCAGAGATGACACAACTGCCAGTAGCTCGGCCTTCTGTGTAACAAGTTCAGCTCGTTCATCTTTTACTTCTATCATTTGGGCTTTAAGATCAGTGATTAGCTGTTGATGTTCCACCTTCTGGGCTACTAGGACAGCAGCTTCTTCTCATTGCTTTTCTTTTTCTTCTTTCAGATTCGCCAGATTGCAGTGGAGTTTTTTGTTTCGCTCAACTTCATTCAGCCACTGCTTGAACAACTCCTCGTACTTGTTAGCAATACATTCGTCAGTGATTTATTCATCATCATTACAGCTTTAGTACTCTGTAGGATCCTCAGAGGAAGACTTTGACTCTACTCCTTTACTTCTTTCTCCTTCCTGGTTGACATAGCTAGCAAGGGCCACAAAGTTATTGGACTCACCTTCCTGATTCTCTTCATCAGATTCACTATCACTCCAGTTGACAGCATATGCATTCTTCTTTTTGCGTGTGTTAACACATTCTGCTAACTAGTACAGGAGCTTACGTTTACAGAATCCCTCTTAAACTGTCGGAGCCTCTTACACTCTAGTAATTGCTAACTAGGCTCTCCCACTAGATCAGAGTCTCACCTCCGATTCCGCCAGATGATCATCCACGAAGATCAGCGCTTTTCGCAGAATGCGCAGTGACAGTAACAGTGCGTGTATCTTTAGTTGTTCTGTAATTTAGTCCGCCGAGTACTAGAACAGACTAATTCCGAGCGCCGTGATCTTATCAGAATTATAATCTCGCCGGCCGTTTGCCTCCACCGCCTTTCAGTGTATATGAGTGAATAATATCTCCGTGAGTGCTGAGTATTGCGAATGCATCAGCCCTCATTATATAGTGGTTGGACGACTCCGAATATAGGAAGATTTCCTAGTGTATCTAGTCCAACCGCCTAAGCCTTTTAGGAAATCTTTCCTAAAACCATGCGCGTCCATAACTTGATAATCCTCAAGTAGATCTTCGATTACTTCTTCTCTAAGTAATCTTCAAGCGTAAGTATTTCCTAAGATCTCTCAACCTACTTGTAGATATGCATCCTATATTTGAATCCACCGACTTCAATATCTGCATCATATCTTCAATGTGTATATAATAGCACCGACTTGCCTAATTCGGATTAGGAAACATTCGCTGCTACGAACTTGTTCCACATCGGTTGTCTGTCTCTGGTCTTGAACTCTTCCTTGCACAACAGCTTGAACAACTACACAGAGTTTTGCCAAACTATATGTCATAAAATCTAACAATGTATAGGCAGACTAAAAAATATATATAAGGTAGCACACATATGCCATGTATCAGGTAGGAGGAGCGTTCAAATGTGGAATTCTTTAAAAACTCTAAAAGTTGATCTGTATAAGTCTACTTGCATATTCAAACGTCCATAGTCAGCAAGTTTGATTTTATTACTGATACACGTGTTAGAACCACGTCAACTTGAACATGTACTTTTTAAAAGGTACAAGAAATGTTATCAACGGAGCGGTAACAACGTCGTAGATGTTGAAGTGAGACATTATTCATATGGATATAGCTTCACTGGGTCGAGAGTCTCCTAGTGGAAGCGTGAAAAGATGCAGAGGTGCCCTGCGGCTTGTGCAGCTCGGCGTACATGTCGGTGAAGAAAGTGTCAACGATGTCAAGATAAACAGGACTTCTGAGTCTAGAGTAGTAGTGAAGCACTTCCTCCACATCAAGAACATGATCCACATCTTTGAACTCCATCATTTCCAGCTCCTTCATCCTTTGTGAGATCCGAGAGCTACCTTGGTTTTTGAAACACCCCTCTTCTCTTGCTATCTTGCTCTTCTCATTTGATCTTTGTTCGTGCTTGTTTAAGCATTCATTATTGGCCATTATTCCCTTATCTTCAGTAGAAATACTTAAGTTACCTTGACCAATTTCATCCAGCATCCATCTGTCGTCGGAGTAGTACACTTGTTTGATAGAAACATCTTTGCCTAACTTTCGGTTGATAGTTGTGTGGCCTCCATGAAATTGCAAAATAGACATGAGGCATTTGATGGTTTTATTGAAGAAATCACTAGTAGTCTGCTTCTTTCTGCTGGATTTGCGTGGCGGCGGCATTCCTTGATTTATTATTATTTGGTTTGTTTGAACTTTATTTTCTTTTCAAAACAACCAGAATGTGCACTTTAATTTATAATGAGCGCAGCATGCTGGTAGCTAGCTAACAAGAGAGAGAGAGAAAGTGCATATGGCTGAATCACTCATGAGCTAGCTGGATGGGGTTGGTCCCAAGTGTGAGCTATATTGGTCCAATTAATTAGGCAGGCAGGCTGTTGTGTAGTTCAAGAGATAAGAGCACCTTAAATTTGTGCAGTGGGTAGTCATTTTCCGGCAGCTCTTTGATGTTAAAGGCTGCTCTACCCACCAAGCCTACCCTCATTATATGCCAAATGCAATTACCCGAAACACTTGAGAACTTGTTACGTACAGTACATAATTAAGCCACCAGCCTCGAGACGTACATATGGAGCCACTCATACATAGATAAAAGGAGATCCAACATGATCATCATCACTTCACTTCACTTCATCTCAATTCTTGTTTGATGCTCTCTCTTGTATTTTTTTTCTTTTCTTTTCCGGAAACTTTCCATGTAGATCATGAAATGTATTGGGCCTGGTTAGCGTCATTACCGTGACCCAGGCCCAAGTGTTTCTCTTAACCTAACTTCACATTCATATAATAGCGAGTTAGGGTTTCACAATGGTAATTTTTTTATTTTTGATAGGGCGCAATGGTAATTCTCTGCCCCAATTTTTTCCAATCTTGGGTTTTTTGATTGCATTGCATGAACTTGTATCTGACTTGATTTTTTGATTAATTGATTTGGTACAGGGTAAGGGAACTGGCAGTTTCGGAAAATGAAGGAACAAGACCCACACTCTCTGCGTCAGATGTGGCCGTAGGAGCTTTTATCTCCAGAAGAGTCGCTGCTCTGCTTGCGCCTATCCAGCTGCTCGTACCAGAAAATGTAACTGAGTTGGTCCGATTGATGTTGGTCATTGAATGTGTTTTGCTGTTACTATTGATTAGATAACTGGAGTGCCAAGGCGCTATTAGAAGAAAGACCACTGGAACCGGCAGGATGAGATACATGCGTCATCTACCCCGAAGGTTCAAGAGCAACTTCAGTGAGGGTAAGTGCTCTGGTTTACTTGGTTGCGTACCCAAACTTCTTGACGTAAACTCACTGGAAATCTAGAATTGCTCAGTCTTAGAAATAGACTTTAGTGAGGTGACTGCCTAAAATTGCATTCTCCCAGCAGAGATCCATCCTGTAGACCTTTTTGGACTAGAAGTGAATTTTAGGTGATTGATATTTGACATGGCTAACTTTGATTCTGATGTGATGGACAAGCTTCTCTCTCAATTTCCTATCAGCGTCCTACTTAGATTACCAAGGACCAAATTTTTAGTTTTATAGCAATCATTCGGTTGACTGTGAATCAAGCATTTTTGTAGACATTATTTTCAAATTAACTGTATGTGCTGCCCTTTCTTACATAGATTCTGTTCATTTTCTGAAGCTTCTATCACAATAGCTATAACTAGTTGTTTACTTCTTTATTCCTTTGGAACCAGTCCACTAATTTGTACCATTCAAACAGTGATAATATGTCATCTGATTTTGAAGTACTTATTAAGATCGCAATGTTGTTTATATTCTTTTTTTCAAATACAGACACATTTTTTTTTTTAACAATATAATTTCAATGTGACTTTGTTTTTATTTTAATATTGGTTCTTTTCTATCAGGTACCCAAGCTACCCCAAGGAATAAAGGAGCTGTTTCAGCATAAATGTTTCCTGCTTGAAGATTGTTGTCCTGCCCCATTTCAAACACTAGGATATATTTTGGTCTGATGCTCTTAAACCCAGTTTCGATTCACAACTTTTTTGGATTGCTACTTTTTCTTATATTTACCGAGTTTCATATTTTAATTCTCTTATAAGTTTTGATTGTGTAGCTTCACACATTAAGGCACTCCCAGTAAATCAGAGACCTCGTGCAGATGATGATTTGGTGACTTGAATGTTCAGGTACTGCCTTTAGTGTTGTTTTAATTTATGCTTTTCTCACTTAGTTATGACCAGTGTTCCAAAAATCGGCCGAATCGGTCGATTAATCGGCATTTTCTTGAATCCGATCTGATTTTACCCAAATCGGATGAAAAAATCGGGTGGCGCCTGGGTGTCGATTAATCGGCGATTAATCGGTTCAGGCGGTGATTAATCGGTCCGGATAGCTAAATGTTAAAGATTAAACTTGGAGGATTTTATTGTAATAATTAGGATTTTTTAGATCAAATTTGATTGTTTAGTTTGTTCATGATGTAGTATCAAGTATGTATGGACTATGCATGATGTAGTTTGAATTTCTATATAGATTACTAGCAATAGTTTAACATGTTTAGTACTCATTGAGAGTACTTTTTGCATGCACCCTGTTTTCTTTTGATGGCATGTCAACTAATGCATCTATAGATAACATTTATATAACTATTTTTCAGTTATAAATATAAAAATATGATAAAAATAAAAAATCGACTAATCCCGATTAATCCTCCAGTACCTTGTCCGCACGATTAGCGATTTCTGTAACCTTGGTTATGACTAATGAGACATAGGGTCTATTTTGTTGAATTTAAATTTTAGTTTTTTAGTTTAGCAAATTTAAGCAATTAGTTTCGGTTAGAAGTCAAGTATTAAAATTAAGACACCAAGTTAAGTTCATATATTCTATTCTCAGATTTAAATCAAGTTAGGTTGAATAAGTTCATTCTCTAAAAAAACACTCCCTAGTTCTTGTTGAATTGGGATCATATGAGAAGAGGCAATTTTCATGAGAAATGAGAAGGCTTAATAATAACCATTAGATTATTAATCTGATGGATGTTAATCAATACTAATAATTTATTCACACAATCACGATTTAATAACGATTAAAGGGTAAATTAGTAATAACGTTTAGAAATCAGATCCAGTTTTTTCTCGTACTCGGAACATTCAATCATCCTCTCTCCAGCAGCGTTGGATGCTTCGAGAAATTCAGAAAAGACGGCCTTCTACTCGCCTCCTGATCATCTTCCATGTGGATTGGAAATATAACTGAAGATGAATGTGCTTCATAGACTTGAACTTCTTGATGATTTTCCATTGTCATCTCGATGTCCTCATCTCTGCATTCATTGGTGGCTGCAATATCTTGTTGCTCTAACTGGTCCTTTATTATTCGTTGCCTAGTTGTGAGTGATTCCACCGTCTTTCGAAGGTCACTTATCGTCGCAGCAGTCTCCCGAGACGACCTCTCTTGCTCTGCTAAGAAGCTAGCCAACATAGACTCTAAACGCGATGATCCACAAGTGTCTTGAGACTGTTGTTGCTGCGAGTGCTTCCGGTAGCACTCATAGTAAGGATCATCTTGATAATAATGTTGATCATAAAGCTGATGTTGTTGCTGCTGCGATTGGTCCTGGTAACTCTCATAATAGTGGTCATTTTGATAACAGGGTCGATCATAGAACTGATTTTGATTTCCTTCCCAATTCGCATCATATGAATATGTCTCACGATATGTCTCTTCCCATGGGTAGGCGTCTTGATGACCAAAAGAGAACATCCTCGTAACATTTAAAAATAAAAGTGATTAGTGAAGGTCAAAAGTATATAGAGTATGTACAAGGAAGTATGAAAAAAATGGAATAGTCTAAACTACACACGTTAAATCTAATATCACACTAAGCGCTGCTCCCCGGCAACGGCGCCATTTTGACAAGCGTATTTTTAACCCTTTATAGTTGTCAATTTATGTGTTTTAGGGGTCGAATCGTAGTCAAACAAAATTGATAAACCTTGGTAAGTCAAGGGTCGATCCAAGGAACAACGTGTGTGAATACTAGCTAACTAGTGACCTATTTTAGCTACTCCGAATGATTTAAGGTTTTGGTGTGAACAAAAACGCAGAAATTAAATACGATAAATAAAAAGGTTTCGATTCGATCAGAGAAATAATCCCAAGATCAAACTTCATACGTGCCAACCCCCACTAATCATGCAATCATGCAACGCAAATTCATCATGCTATCGAATATGAAAATAAACCGAAATAACACGAAACAAGCCGCCCATCCACGGATCATTGTTTAGATTAATCTCAATCGTTGAACGTCGTCCATCCACGGATTATCAACGATCTCGATTATTGCACTCAGGATTTTTCAGACAAAAGTCAACTCTCCTATTAATTCATGTACTACCATTGTAGCTACCATGACCTAACATCAATTTCATCCAATCCGATTAATACCTAAGACTCTTCCATCTTTTGGTAATTACCCTAAATACGTTCTAGCATGCAAACATCTCATTCAATGTAAAACTTGCAAGAACGATAAAATTAAACACATGAAATTGAATATTTGAATTGCATAAATCATAAACGTCTAATTGATCACATAAGAGTTGGGTACATGGCAATAAAGAGACTACTCACTATTCATGGTAAGTTAACCACAAATAGTGTAGATAGAGAAATTAAGGACGAGATAACCGTGTCGACGATGTAGCTCGTTGATTCCTCAGTCTCTCGCAATATAGTGCGTCCTCTTTCCCAAGTTGGGGTTTCTTCTCCTCGATCCAATCTCTCTATTCTCGCACTTGTCTCTCGCTCAAATCGTCCACTCATCTCTTAGCCACGCTCGCATACTTATATTCATCCAAAAGAAGCCAAAAGCCCAATAACCAATTTAGAAATCACCGCCCTTCTATTTTTGGAAAGTGGCAAAAATCTGGATTTAACAACTTCACTCGGGCGAGTCCATCTCCACTAGGGCGAGTGTGAGATTTGGCCGAAGGAGCTGGTCTGGAGACTCGGGCGGGTGTGGCTGGACTCGGTCGGGTGCCATGATGATCCAGGGATGTGGCGATTGGGACTCGACCGGGTATGCTGGGACTCGGGCGAGTGCCATAGTGATCGGTCGAAATATCGACTGATCAGAGCCTGCATTTAACTGGTCGAAATATCGACTGATCAGAGCCTGACATGGACTTGCATTTATTCTGCCATTTGTTCGACATTTGTTCGGGACGAACAAATCCTAAGTGTGGAGTGTTTTGATCGGTCGAATTCTTGACCTATTATTCACTTCATTCGATGATGGATTAGGTTTATTTTCCGGACATTTTGTTATCATTTAACCTATTTTCTAGTGTTTCAGGTCATATATCACATTCCTAATACTTTTGGATTGATCTGAAGCAAAACAAAGCATTTAGTAGAGATTTGGGTAAAAACATGGCGGATTGACCTTTCCGACTTGTTTTGCACGCACAGATCGCATATGGTGTCTAAATTGGTTGATTCAAAGCTTGTTGGAAAGCTAATTCAAAGTGCTACAACTTTGTAATTTACGCTAAGATCAAATTTGGAGGTTAGGACCATGAAAACGCCACCCGAAGTCTCTGCCATTTTTCATGGCCGTGACAGCCGTGACAAATCAATATGTCACGGGTGTTACGGCCCCTAAATAGCCCAGAGAGTTTTAGGGGGCCGTGACGGCCGTGACAAAGTCGTATGTCACGACCCCAACAGATATTTTAAGCTATAAATAGCAGTTTCGGACCAGATTTTGAGTCGCTGACTTTGGGATCGATCTTGACCTAAATTGAAGAAAGAGGACGGCAGAGCTCAAGAAAGACCAAGATTCGAGGCTACACTTTTTAGACAGATTTTTGGACTTATTTCCTAATTTCGTTTTTGGGCTTTTGACCCTTTTTGGGAAAGCTATAAAAGAGGCGTTCGACCAGATTAAGAGGTGTGCTTGAATAGAGATCGAAGAACCCTAACTTGGGAGAGAAGACAGAGATCATCGCGAGCGATTGAGGAATCAACGAGCCACCGCGTCATTACGGTTTCTTCGTCCTTAATTTCTTTATATACACTACTTTTGTTTAACTTACCATGACTAGTGAGTAGTCTTCTTATTCTGGGATCCTACGGATCCCGTGCTATGTACCCAACTCTTCATGTGATCAAATGAACATTTTTCATTCATGCAATTCGAATATTTAATTTCATCGTGCTTAAATTTATCGTTCTTGCAAGTTTTACATTGAATGGGATGTTTGCATGCTAGAACGTATTTAGGTTAAAAACCGAAAGATGGATGGGTCCTAGGTATTAACCAGATTGTATGAAATTGATATTAGGTCATGGTAACTACAATGGTAGTACATGAATTAATAGGAAAGTTGACTTTGTCTGAAAAACCCTAAGCTTAACTAATCGAAATCGTTGATAACCCGTGGATGGGCGGCGTTCAACGATTGAGATTAATCTAGACAATGATTCGTGGATGGGCGTCTTGTCTAGTGTTATTTTGGTTTATTTCCATATTCGATAGCATTATGAATTTACATGATAATGATTGCATGATTAGTGGGGTTGGCACGGGTGAAGTTTGATCCTGGAATTCTTTATCTGATCAAGTCAAAACCCTTTTATTTACTGCATTTAATTTCTGCTATGTGTTTCAAACCAAAACCTTTTTCCTATCAGAATAGCTAAATAGGTCACATGTTAGCTAGTATTCACACACGTTGTTCCTTGGATCGACCTATGGCTTACCAAGGTTTATAAATTTTGTTTGACTGTAGTTCGACCCCTAAAACTCATAACTTAACGACTATAAAGTGTTAAAAATACGCTTGTCAAAATGTCTATATAAAAAAAGCTCTTTTATGAGACCTGAATTCACTCAAGTATGCCTTCGTGAAGGATGATCAGGACATGGTTAACCAAAACGAATTGTTAATTTAACTTCAACTGAATAATCGGAAAAAAGGCTTGTGAATTTGGTCCGTTGCTTCGTAAAGCACGAATTATGTAACGCATAGCTAGTGACAAATATGCTACGAAGGTTGCTTTTAGTAACTATGAAATGAATTAAAAAACCAATGTTATTCAGCAAAAGCTACGAATTTTGATTTAGTAACTACGAATTTTATCATGAATCTAGAAGCTGAGCGTTGGTCAGCAAAAGCTACGAATTTTGATTTACTAACTATGAATTTTATTATAAATGCGTAGCTTTCAACATATAATTCGCAGCAGATTCATACTGCATGCATTGCATATGATGCGTATCTTTCAACATATAATTCGTAGCGGACTCAGACTACAAACATTGCATATAATGCGTTGCTTTCAACATATAATTCGTAGTGAACATAGACTGCATGCATTGCATATAATGCGCAGCTTTCAACATAAATATTTGTAGCGGACTCAGACTGCATCCATTGCATATAATGCGTAGTTTTCAACATATATATTACCGGACTCATGCACTGTAATAAATTTAAAGATTGGTAAAATTTGTAGTTTATAATATATAATTCGTACATATTTCAGTGTGCGTCACTGTTTCTTTTCTATGTTATTGAACCATTTTGTAACATTTTGTAGTATGTAATATATAATTCCTAACATCAAACTTGTACTTGACTGATTTAAATAGTCAAACTAAAGGTAAATCATACTGAAGCTTATCTTGTATTTGGCAATTGTATTTTTCGCGTTGCCTTTGACTTATCTTCATCAGACTCAAAAGTTTTCGGAAGCTTTGAAATTATAGTTCGAAAAATTGATATTAATAAAAAAATCAAATAAGAGTTCAAGAAATATAAAACAAAGAAGAAGAATTTCAAAAAATGGAAGTGTTAGCACACAGTGGTAAGCTTTCAAATACCAACCAAAGGTAAATCATACTGAACAGAAAAAATGAAATTTTTGTTGGGGCTCCATACAGATATTCTGTCTTTAGCTTCTTGCATAACATAGTGACAGTTGTATGATGCCCAATATTCCGTCTCCAATCCAGTTTTTAATAACTTGATGTCATTCAGCGTCTCGAAGACTCGAACGGTAAACAAAGAATACAGGGATATTTCTTCTGCTTCGTGTTTCCACTGACACCCATTATTAACTGGCAGCTCCGGTTTTGCTGCTTTCAGCATTTCTTACATGATGAAAATAACGATGAGCTTGTATAGTGTTCAAGAAAATGTTTGAGAAGTCGAAGGGAAACCAAGGTCGAGAATATTCCTGAAGATGTAATATGGTAGCTGACTAAATACTCAGCACTTGTACGCAGTTAAGACACTGCTTGGAGTTTGGGCAATTTGGTGGATATTCACAAAAGAATGCATATCTACTTACCATTGCTCCTTTTGATGTTGGCCTCTCTTGATGATCGTATCGTAGTAAGTTGTCAAGAAAATTAATTGCCTGCGCCGAATTGGAACATATGGTCAAAAAAATGTTCATTGATTCCTTGTCTTTACTATTGGAAAGAAAAAACACAAGTCTAAGATGTTGGAGGTTGAAATCAAAGCTAATTGAGCAACAATGGACAAACCTTCCAACCAGGGCAGCAAGCTGCGCTGTATGCGGTATTTGTTTAGATACGCATTCAGTTCATCAGTGTCTAGAACCTGATAAGAATTTTAAACAAATATGTGATGTGATGGTCGATGCAGTGTAAATGCTACAATGAGATCTAAGAAACTATCATACCTTTGCAATTTTTACAAGTTGATCATAGTTATCGTGCCCGCAGAAAAAGGGCTCCTTGCCGAATATCTGAAAAATTCAAAGCGCTACAATAAGCATGACAAGTGACATAGTACATTCTTAAGCTCTCTGCACATGAGTAGATACACGGAACAATTGACAATGCGGGTTATCACTTATCAGTTATCACTGATGAGTTATGATATGACTCGATCTGTTCGAGGAATTTGAGGGCCAAGTTTATGGATCCTCTTACATGCATTCTACGACATGCTATATTGGCTACAGGCACCAATCACCATTACCAGTACAATTAAGAAGTCCTGGTACGAATTATTCATCTTACACTACGAATTTTAAGAAATCAGTTTTGAATGACCTGTTCTATCATGCGTATTACGAATTATGCATATTATACTACAAATCATCTACTACGACTACGAATGATGCATAACAGATTACGAATAAAAGATACCAATTTTACAATGCCGTTCAAACTAGTGTACTCGTTGTTAATATACCATCTACGAAAACAAACATGGCAACATCACCGACTAACGATTTCGCCATCGCGAGCCCTAATAAACATGTTCAGTTAAATTCGTAGTTGGAGAATCATACCGTAATGATGCTTCAATGTCTCCAGCGGAGGGTGCTTCCACAAAATCGTAGACCCTAGTCGCTCGTCTTCTTTCCAAAATATGTGTGAAACGCAATCGGGATTACGGTTAAGAAATTTTTAAGTGGACTAAATTACCCTTTAATTAGTATCATAGCGTAATATTAGTACGGATTTCAAATTAATCCAATTAAATCCTGGAGGTAGATATTCTTATTTCTCTAAGGAAATACCATTCTCACGAGAGGAAAGAGGAAAAAATTTCCAAAATAAGCAAAATTGGAATTTGGTTTCCTATTGTGTACACTATTGAAATTCAGTTTCCAAAATACACACCATTTTTAGGCGTCGTTGCTAAGGGCACCTAACATATTAAGCGCCCTTAGCAACAGCGTCTTATGCCTAATGTCATTTTTATTCGATATAATAGTGAGATTCGGGCTTACGTGACATTTTTAATTTAGGCGCTGTTAATTAAGATAATTTCAACTTGTATTCCGGGTCCGAGCAATGCATTCACATGGATTTCTTGGTGCTGTCATCCAACTAGTTTCACAAACGTTCTGCTCTCAGTTTCTGACAAAGCATGCCGCTTGATAGGCATGCTCTTCCCCGGGAATCCACAACTCCAGCAGCTACAGAAAAATCCACAACTCCAGCAACTGCAGCAGAATCCACAACTAAAGCAGCAGCAACTCTAAGCACAACCTCAACAGCCATTATATTCAACAACTCCAAGCCATTATATTCTCTCAAGTAGCCTCTCCACCACTCTCGATCTGGTCATATCCATTAACCTAAGCAGCTTATAGACTTCATGTAATATTGATCTTGAATAGCTGTTGTTTAATTGAGCTTGTGGAAGTTGGAATCTTTGGATCAGTGGTTTTCTATGGAGTTTTTTTATTTTTTGCCCTGTTTTGCAAACTCAATATTGTTTTTGCCCCGCCTGAAACTCAAATCTCGTTTTTGCCCTGTTTTTAAAGGAACCGATTTTGCCCAAATCGGTTTGGGTGATTTTTGAATGAAACCGATTTGGGAGAAAACGGTTTGGTTGATTTTCAACCAAACCGATTCGGGAGAAATCGGTTTGCTGACTGTGCACTTACGTGGACCGAAAGAAATGTAATTATGGCCAAGTGTACAAAACCGATTTGGGCCAAATCGGTTTGACTGGTCAACAACAATTATTTTTTACTAAATTCACTAATTAACACCCAATTCAACCCAAACAATTCAATTAATTATCACCCAATTCAAATAATTAACACCAAATTCAACACAACTATTTTAACTAATTAACACTCAATTCAACACAAACATTTCAACTAATTAACACTCAATTCTACCCAATTCAACACAAACAATTTCCCATCGAAAAAAAAACACAAACAATTCAATTAATTATCACCCAATTCAAATAATTAACACCAAATTCAACACACACATAATTAGTTGAAATGTTTGTGTTGAATTGTTGATTTGAGTGTTAATTAGGTAAAATATTTGTGTTGAATTTGGTGTTAATTACTTGAATTGGGTGATAATTAGTTAAATTTATAAAAAATAATTGTTGTTGACCGGTCAAACCGATTTGGGGGAAATCGGTTTTGTACACGTGGCCATAATTACATTTCTTTCGGTCCACGTAGGACCAAATAGTGCCACGAAGGCGCACAGTCATCAAACCGATTTGGGAGAAATCGGTTTGATTGAAAATCAACCAAACCGATTTCTCCCAAATCGGTTTCACTCAAAAATCATCCAAACCGATTTGGGCAAAATCGGTTCCTTTAAAAATAGGGCAAAAACGAGATTTGAGTTTCAGGCGGGGCAAAAACGATATTGAGTTTGCAAAACAGGGCAAAAAATAAAAAAACTCTTTTCTATGTGTTTGAAAGTGCAGGGGAAATCAAAGGAGGGAAGTTCTGTTATGTCTGTTACTGAGTTTTAGTCTCCAAATGGAACGGCATCGTTTTGCCTACAGCTCAGCGTTTCTTTCGGTTGGATATCCAACTTATTCGGAACGGCTTCGTTTGATATGTGGCTGGCGTGCTTCTACGTCGTTTCGTCCAACGGATATAAAACAGAAGATCCGCGCCTGGGTTCACTAACTTGAATTTCTGCAAAACACGAATTAGGGTTCTTGAAGGAAATCAGATTTGGGGCTTTTCGCGTCGAGTAGAAATTGATCGTTCGATCGGTTGTAACAGCTTCGCATTAGTCTACTGATTGTATTCTGTACATTTATTGATTCCATAAGCTCAATAATACGTCCTCATTTTGGTGCTGGAGTAGGGGAAAAAGTCCCCGAACCAGGGTAAATCTTTTTGTCATTGTTTTGTAGTTGTTAGTTAGTTGTTGTTCCATCATTTCAATTATCGATCTGCATCCGCATCTCTACACTTCATACATTCATTCATTCTCATCTCCATCTTCAACTTCATGCTCTGATGATAATGGTGGTTGTGATGGGTCTCGTAATGGATAATCAGCAGAAGCAGCCCAAGCCTGCTTGTCTAATAAACTGTCCTCGCTGCAACTCAACCAACACTAAATTCTGCTACTACAACAACTACAGCTTGTCCCAGCCACGCCACTTCTGCAAGGCGTGTAAGCGTTACTGGACTAGAGGTGGCACTCTGCGCAACGTCCCAGTTGGAGGCGGCTGTAGGAAGAATAACAAGCGTGTTATTAGGAGAACCCCCCCAATCGTCACCAGCTCATAATCCACCATCATCTTTATCTCCTCTTGTTAAGCCACCAGCAGTCACATCATCATCCAACCAGCAGCTTCTAACATGAATTGGAACATGTAAAATTAGGCGCCGTTTCTAATTAGCCACGTAAGCCCAAATCTCACTATTCTATCGAATAAAAATGACATCAGGCATTAGACGCCGTCACTAAGGACGTTTAATATGTTAGACGCCCATAGCAACGGCGCATAAAGGATTGTGTGTATTTTGGAAACTGAATTTCAGTAGTGTGCACAATAAGAAACCAAATTCCAATTTTGCTTATTTTAGAAATTTTTTCAGGAAAGAGATCATATGAGAAGTTATCTTTTTCATGAGAAATAAGAATTTATTTCAGTCACTGGATTACAGATCTAGAATAAAGATCACATGAGAATTGACATGTTTGGTGAGAAATGAGAACTAATCTCATCCATTCATTTTGTTAATCAATGGCTAGGATTAGATCGAATTAATTTACATTATTCGTATTATTCGTAGCTTTTCAAATGATAATGCGTACCATTACATTATTCGTAGTTTTTCAAAGGATAATACGTAATATTCATATCCATAATACTACGCATTATCCTTTGAAAAATGTAATGTTACGCATTATCCTTTGAAAAGCTACGAATAATGTAAATTAATTCAATCTAATCCTAGTCATTGATTAATAAGATGAATGGATGAGATTAGTTCTCATTTCTCACCAAAATGTCACTTCTCACAGTTATTCGTTACAATTGAATCAAGCTTACTGGTTCAGATTTCAGCTGCCTGCTGTTGTTCCCAGTTATTTTGGTGCGACATTTGGTGATTGGGTCTACTTCTGCTAGGGTCTGCAACAAGTCATTTTCCATATGTACCGCCAGACCAAGAAGAAGGGTGGGTTAACTTCTATGAGCTGACGGAAGCCATTGTCGACAAACCACCTCGGATGCGGATGAAATTGTCGCTCATTCCGGTAATGACATCAGATCCCGGTTGAATTCGGATGCGTTTCGAGGTCCTTAAGATCCGCTTTTTTCACTCCGCTGTGTTTTGGTCGCCGGAATAGACGGAGACAATGAAGGTTGAAAATCATACGGTCGCCGGAATCGATGGAGACGATGAAGGTTGAAAATCATACATCGAGTTAGGGTTCTGAGAGCCGCCGTGTAGTCGCTTTGATTTTTTTTTTTTGAGAGATTGTTTTTGGACTAAATACCCCTTATACGTAGATTAGCGGGGGGATTAGGTTGATTATAATCTTGACCTTTGATTAAAAATAAGATAAATACTCAAATTAATTCTTATTTCCCACCATATTTACACTTATCATGGGATCTCAACCCTCTCACGAGATCCCATCCCTCGGACAATAAATTGAAAATGGATGGTAATTTGGTTTTTTTATTTACTTTTTCTTAAATTTAATTTAAAGTTGATGTATAAGAAAGGAAAGTTTTCCAAATTGCTAAAAAATGAACATTGTTTTCCAATTTTACTCAATATCCATATTGGTTTTCCAATTTATACTAGTTTTCTAAGACGCCAGCTTAACATTAAGACGCTCCCAGCAACAACGTTTTAAGCTGCGTGGTCTTTCGCGCCCCAAAATACCAGTTATGTAGCATAATATTGCCAAAGATACATTAGCCGCTGTAGGGAACAGCGGCCTAAACGAAACCGCTCGACTCAAGCCTCAGCCTCCCGACTAACGATCGACGGCGCAAATACCGATGAGCGACGGAGCAGGGTGGCAGACAAAGACAGACAGGCGACGATCGACGGAGCGAGGCAGCGACGGATCGACGATCGATTTCGGGACGAGTTTCGGAACAGAACGAGGAAGAGAAAAGTTAGGGCTCGAAACTTAGATACAAATAAGCCGCTGTTTCGAACGACGTCCTAATTAAAAAAAATCAAACGATCCACGTCAGCCTGCTGACTCATATCGAATTGCCATGCAGCTTAAGACATTGTTGCTGGGAACGTCTTAATGTTAAGCTGCAGTCTTGAACGGCATCTTAGAAAATTAAAGTAAATTGAGAAATCAATCTGGAGATTGAGTAAAATTGGAAAGGAATTTCCATATTTTTTTTTTAGCAATTTGGAAAATTTCCCTATAAGAAACGCACTAAAATTTGTATATCATCTTGTGCTCGCTGATAACCCTCCCTCTGAAGACAAAAAAAAAAAAAAACAAATGCCTTGTTAAACATCACCCAAAATGGCGGTGCTGGCTAAAACCTCCGGAATCTCACTCCGCCCCGACTTCCAAAACCCTCCCCATTCCATATCCCGCAAACCTAAGTCACTCAATTTTTCTCACAGCACCCACCAATCCTCCCTCAGGAAGCCCCATGAGCTCTCCTCCACCTCCAGCACCACCAGCGCCAGCTCCATGGAAAGTAAAGAACCCAACTCATTCATCACCCAGCTCTGTCTCTACGGCAACCTGGAACGAGCCCTGGAAGCACTGGAAGCGGTTCAAGATCCTCAGAACATTGTTGAAGATGACACCTTTATTCTTTTGGTTAGGCTTTGCGAGTCCAAGAGAGCTGCTTTCGAAGGGGGTAAGGTGTATGAGTCGATATCAAAATTCAACATCCTTTTGAGCCTTCGACTAGGAAATGCGCTGCTGAGTATGTTTGTAAGATTGGGGAATTTATTTGATGCCTGGTATGTGTTTGGAAAAATGGAAGACAGGGATGTGTTTTCTTGGAATGTTCTGGTTGGTGGGTATGCTAAAGGTGGGTACTTGGATGAAGCTTTGTGTTTTTACCATAGGATGTTATGGGCTGGTGTGAAACCAGATGTGTATACATTTCCTTGTGTCTTGAGAACCTGTGCTGGTATGCCGAATTTGTCTAGGGGCAAAGAGGTTCATGTTCATCTTTTAAGATATGGGTTCGATTCGGATGTAGATGTAGTTAATGCTTTGATCACCATGTATGTGAAATGCGGTAAAGTTTTGAGAGCACGTTTGATATTTGATAAAATGCCCAAGAGAGATCGGATATCATGGAATGCAATGATTTCGGGCTACTTCGAGAATCAGCAGTTTTTAGATGGGTTGGAATTGTTTTTCCTGATGCGTGAACTTTCTGTATGCCCAGACTTGATGACAATGACAAGTGTAGTATCTGCTTGTGCATTAGTTGGCGACGAGGGGATTGGGAAAGAAATCCACTGTTTTGCGATAAAGGCTGGCTTTGCAGCTGAGATATCAGTGCATAATTCACTGATTCAGATGTACTCAAGTGTTGGCAATTTGGTGGAAGCTGAAAAAGTATTTTGGAGGGCTGAACGCAAGGATGTCGTCTCGTGGACATCAATGATTTCAAGTTTTGAGGAAAACGGGGAGTCTGAAAAAGCTGTCGAAACCTACAAAATTATGGAAGTGGACGGTGTTACACCTGATGAAATCACACTTGCTAGTGTTCTTTCTGCCTGTGCCTCTGTGGGATTTTTAGATATGGGGGTTAAGCTTCATGAGTTCGCTGTCAGGACTGGGTTTATATGTTATCCGATTGTTTCCAACACATTGGTTGATTTTTATTCCAAGTGTAGAGATGTGGATAAGGCTTTGGAGGTCTTTAACCAGATCCGTGACAAGAATGTGATATCTTGGACCGCTATCATTCTTGGGCTGCATATAAATAACAGGAGCTTTGAGGCACTTTCTCTCTTTAGGAAGATGATTGTCACTGTGAAACCGAACGATGTTACTCTTATTTCGTTATTATCTGCATGTACTAGGTTAGGATTGTTGATGAGTGGAAAAGAGATACATGCTAATGCTTTGAGGAATCAGTTGGGGTGGGAGGGTTATTTATCAAATGCTCTTTTGGACATGTACATTAAATGTGGAAGACTGGGGCTTGCACAAAACCTATTTAATCCTCGTGGGAAAGATGTTGCCTCATGGAATATATTGTTGGCAGGGTATGCCCAACAAAGACAAGGGACTCTTGCTTTGGAGTTATTCCACAGAATGATTAGTTTGGATGTCCGCCCTGATGAGATTACATTTATCAGCCTTTTATGTGCATGTAGTCGATCGGGAATGATGTCTGAAGGTTTAGATTGCTATGATAGCATGCAGAGTACTTTTTCCATAAAGCCAAATCTGAAGCACTATGCTTGCGTTGTGGACCTACTTGGACGTTCCGGTCAGTTAGAAGAGGCGTACGAGTTTATTCAAAAGTTGGTTGTAAAGCCTGATGCTGCCATCTGGGGAGCTTTGTTAAATGCTTGCAGAATTTATCGGAACATTGAGCTTGGGGGAGTCGCGGCACAACAAATTTTTGAATTGGATAAGAAGAGCATTGGTTACTATATGCTGTTATGGGATCTGTATGCGGACAATGGGAAATGGGATGAAGTAGCAAAACTTAGAAACACAATGCGCGAAGAAGGCCTAGGTGTTGATCCAGGATGTAGCTGGATCGACGTCAAGGGTGAAACTCAAGCTTTTCTTAGCAGGGACGATTTTCATCCTCAAGCAAAGCAAATTAATGCTGTTTTGGAGGGCATTTATGAGAAGATGCAAGCAGAAATTCTTGATGGACAAAGATGTAATCCTGATCCAAAGGATGAAGTTGAAGTTTCAAAAGCTGATATCTTCTGTGGGCATAGTGAAAGACTAGCCGTTGCATATGGTCTCATAAACACTGCCCCTGGCACACCTATAAAGGTGACGAAGAACCTTTACATGTGTGAAAATTGTCATCGTACAGTCCAATTTATTACTAAGATCGTCAGGAGGGAGATTTCAGTTAGGGATACTGAACAGTACCATATTTTCAAGGATGGTGCTTGCTCTTGTGGGGATCAGGGTTGTTGGGGAAGGAAAGAAAAAGAGAGAGAGACCTGAAATCAGTTTATTGTTTTCAAGCATACCACAGCAGAATTTCTGCTGCGAAAGTCTAAAAAGTTAACAAGAAGAATTGCAAATTGCTAGGAAATAGAGAATGTGAGCTAAACATTAACAAGGTTGGGTATATGATCGCAGAGTATGATGTACCAGAGTGGAAACATGTCCTTTGGCCATCTCAAAAATGGAGGCAGCTTTGGTCATAGCATATTTTGATGATTAGTACAGGTACAGTGTATATGGTTTTTGCACAATCAACATATGATATCCTGAATCTTGGCTAGTTCAGTACCTGAAATTTATGTAATTAATTGTAACATATTATTAGATGAACAGACTGTTGTATTATTTTCCAGCTCTTGAAAAAATAAAATCAGTTACCAACTAGTCGGGTCGATTCCCACTAGGGATGTGCATTATTTGGTAATTTCCGATTACCGAATTAAATTTACCGTTCTCGAATTAATTCGGTTCGGCAATTCGGTAGTTCGGTAATTTACCGATCGGTAATTCGGTAATCGGAATGGTTTTTCTAATTCGGTAATTTACCGATTACCGAATCACCGAACAATATATTTTTTAATAATATTTTTTTATAAATATAAAAAATTACATATTTTAACTAGATTATTTCTCATCTATTTTAATAACTTTTGTGATGAAATTTTGTTGATCAATCATTTTGATGTTGAATTTTTCGATATCTTTTATTTTTGTGTCACTGGATGATTAGTCTATCTTTATAAAAAAAAAATTTACATTTTTGCAAAACTATTATAAAATAAATTCGGTAATTTATCGGTAATTACCGATAAACTACCGATTACCGATTTACCGACTTAGTCGGTAAATAGACTAATTCGATTCGGTAATCGGAATCAAAAAAACGAATTCGATAATCGGTAATTTAGTAAATTACCGAATACTCTGCCCTAATTCCCGCCTTCTTTTAAGGGTGCCTAGAGAGACGATAATAAATAGGATTCTTTTGTTTAATTTCCATCGGTAGCAGCAAGTCTGAATCCGTACCACGCTCCATTCATCCCTTTTTAATATATATATATATAGGGTCGCGCTCAAATGTTAACCACTCTTAGGGTGTTAACCAATGAACACATTTTGCACCTTTAGATCTCTTAGGGTGTTAACCAATGAACTCATTTTGCACCTTTAGATCAAATTATCTAAAGGTGTAGATTTGTCCAAAAAGTGTTTTTTTGTCAAAAGACAAAAGTGCAAACAGACAAACAACTTGCACTTTTTGGATAAAGGGGGATTATTGGATCATTTGATCTAATGGCTAAGATTGGTTCATTGGTTAAGTGCCTAAGAAGGGTTAACATTTGAGCGCTCCGAGGGGAGCGTTCAATTGAGGACACCTCCAGAAATGAGGACGTATTGACAAATCTACACCTTTAGATCCAAAGGTGCATAATGAGTCAAAAAGTGTTTTTTTGTCATTATGCACTTTTGTCTTTTAGGTAAAAGACTAAAGTACAAAATGACAAACAACTTCCCTATCAAAAAAAATGACAAACAACTTTAACTTTTTAGATCATTTGATCAAATGGGTCTTGTCCCCACGTTCTCACTTTCAAACCATGTCCTCAATTGCACGCTCTTCTATATAGAGATATATATATAGAGGAGCGCTCAAATGTTATGGCCTTCTTAATGTGTTATGTGTTACTTCAATCTTAGCCACACATCCAAACCCCCCGTGCTTTGTGGGCTTGCCACGTGTCCAAGTACCCAAAATCCAATAAAGCAAACAGTAAAACCCACTACCAAAAATCTACTATTCCAGCACTATTCATGCCACTATCAACCAATCAGAAGCTCTGTAACACATAACACTTTAACAACCCATAACATTTGAGCGCGCCCCTATATATATATATGGTTAGAAGGCTAATTGAATTCTTTTTAGTTTTCATTTTTATACACCAGATGAAATTCGAAGGTTAAGCAATGAAAACACATACTAATGATAGAATATTGAACGAAATTTGTCGAAATCGACGGGCGGAGCAGCTCGTGGACCCTTGGACGGAGCAGTCCGTGCACCATCAACTCATATAGTATATACGTGAGCGCCTGATTGAAAACTTGCATATAAGTAATGTAAATTCAAAACCACTAATTTTGACTTTGCTTTTTTGACATGTGTCACATGTAAATTTAAAGATGCACTATAATCTAATGGTAAGATTCGGAGTTTCAATAAGTTCTCGAATTTTTGAGGGGCCTCAACCGAGCACTCCCCTGTGCGTACTTCATCACTGATAAATAAGGAACATGCAGACGCATAGTAGAAATAGAGAAGCTCAGTTCAGATACATCGATCTGCAATATATGCCAGTTTAAGAGTTGTGAATAATACTACATTATTAGCCATATCTTTGATCAGTTAGGCCACCCTTAAGAGCATATGCAGCGAGGCGATCTCCGCGAGGATTTGGGATCGTTCTCGAACGGAATTCTCGTGCAACGAGGCAACCTTGCAGAGATGGCGTGCTGGGCGAGGAAGTCTGGACGAGGTTGTCCTCCCAGAAAATCTCCGCGAGATCGTGCGAGCGGACGATCTCCGCGAGTGGATGTGGCGCGTGGCTCGCGTGAATAATTGAACAATTGAACAAAATGGATTAAATTGAACATTGAAAACTCATTTGGGATGATTTTCGACAACAATGGAAGAGAAATTAAGCAATCGATCGATCTGGGAAGATGATGAATAGTAACAACTGTTGAAGGCTTTTTTTTTGGGATCAGTTCTCAAGAAGTAATGCATGCTCCTTGAAATGTTATTTCCATTAAGTTACATTGAAATTCAACTCAGAAATTCAAATACAACACATATGCTTCCAGAAGTTCATAATTGTTCACCGATTTCCATAAACCATTTATGCTTCACGAGATCATTTTGTAACTGCGTGTGGAGATATGCAGATTGAAGAGTTGTCAAGCGATTACCAAATGCATCTGACTGTTGGGTTCTTCCAACTGGATCATGAAGAAGTCGATTACCATTCTGATCTGTCGGGCCATCATATACCGTGAAAGCACTACGAGGATTATGTGGATCTTCCTCGTGAACTTCCACAAATTCATCATCTACGAATTCTTCCTCAATAATCATGTTATGCATTATGATGCAAGCCAACATAATTGTTTTTAAAACACTCTTTCTATGACACATACCTGCATGACGGATTATCGCCCAACGAGATTGCAAGATCCCAAAGCACCTCTCGACATCTTTGCGGTACGACTCTTGTTTCTTTGCAAACAATCTCTCAGGATCACCTTGTGGATTCGGAATTGTTTTCACGAAGGAGGAGTACTTTGGATAGATCCCATCAGCTAAATAATAACAGGTGTCGTATGTGTTCCCGTTAACTTTGTACGTCACTTGAGGGCAGATTCCGGCGAGGAGCGGATCAAAAATGTCTGATTGATGTAAAACATTGATATCGTTTTGCGCTCCGGGCATACCAATGAAACTATGCCATATCCATGTGTCGTACGATGCTACTGCCTCCAAAATAATGGTTGGTCGACCTTTCCGACCTGAGTACGCCCCTTGCCAAGATGTTGGGCAGTTCTTCCACTCCCAGTGCATACAGTCGATGCTTCCAATCATACCAGGGAATCCTCGTTGCTCTGCTCTTTGTAACAATCGGCTCAGGTCAGCTGCATTCGGAGAGCGTAGATATTGATCTTTGTAATGTTCAACTACTTGAGCACACCACTTCTTCATGCACTCTCGGGTCGTTGATTCGCCCATCCTTGTGAGCTCGGCACACTGATCTGCACATGAACCGTATGCCAACATCCGTAGAGCGACGGTCATCTTTTGCTCTGGAAGGAGACCAAGTACTGCAGCCGCATCACGACGCTGATGCCAATATTCATCATGATTGCAAAGTGTGGTCATGATACGATTAAATAGGTTGCTGCTCATTCAGTACCTTCGTCGGAAGTCCACTTCAGAGAAAATTGGACGATCAATGAAGTAGTCTTCCAACAAATTCTGCCCCCTCGATCCCCTTTGCCTTTGTCGATTTGGTTGGCGACTGCTTGACGCATAATCTTCATCGGCAGCAGATGCAACAACAACGACATCCATAACGAATGAATTAGCCGTCTCAATCATTTGCCTCCTTCTTTGTCGGTACTTCAAACAACCCTCATTGAAAATGAACGAATTCATGATACAAATGAGCAAGAATGGCTGGGAATAGAGATGAGTGAAGGAAGTGTTTGTGTGTGATTCAATGAGAATACAACTCTTCTATTTATAGACCAGGAGCCAAAATTTTGAATTTCAAAATTTTTCAAAAATAATAATTTTTTATTCATGAATAGTAATAGAAAGATCTCCCCAGGATTACATTGCTGCACAGAATATGCAGAATGCTGTTACTGTTCACTGAATAGTAATAGAACTTCCTCAGTGAGGAAGTTGTCAAGGAGATAATATGCTCCAACGGGTGCATATGCCCTAATAGCCCAACCAAGAATTATAAGATTATAGACCCAATCTTTTAATTTTTCTCCTTAATAGGTCTCAATTTTAAGATCGTGCCATGAAAGTTCGTAAAAATTTGTTATAGAACGACCGAAATGATGATCGATCGTGGCTCATTTGCTTGCCACGTGTTGCACTCTCACATGGATCATGGCATTTTCCTTAGTTTTTCATATGTTATAACTGTTATATATGAAAAAATAATCAGTCAAAATATTTTTTAAAAATACCAAATTTTTTGATTTTCTGAGTTCTTTAAATGGAGATCTTTTTGTTATGGTTTTGATTCAAAAATCACATAATAGTATCCTATCCAAACAATTATTATAAGAGTGGATGATGTATTTTACATGATGATCTTTTTTTGCTTCTGGTCACTATTAAGACAAGTTTTTGGTAAAAGATTGTGAGAAGGTAAGAGAGAGAAGAAAAAGGCTGATGATCTTTTATAAGTCTTGTTTTCGGTGGTTAAATTGAGAATTAAAATTGAATGCGTGTATTCCAAACCATGATTTTTTCAATCATAGAAAATTACCATGAGACAGGATCAAAAAAATTATACATCCCCACCATGATCTTTTATATCATAAAAAAGACCATCCCATGATTTTTTTTTGGGTTTTGATCATGAGAGTTGGGCCAATCGCAACGCTACACGTGTCCTGTGTAAGAAACAGTACAGTTTTTATTTTGATCGTGCAACGAATATATCTCCTAAATTACAAAGTAAAAAAAATCAAAAGAAATACCAATATTCATAATTTTTTGAGCTCTAAAACGAGATACACTTTGATATATTTTTATTAATCTTAACATTTATGAGCTATAATTTATGTAGTGATGAGAGAGACTGATGATAAACTTTTTTTTTGATCATGAGTGAGATGCACTTGATCAAAATAATCATGAGGTATGATAAGATGAGACAGAGAAATGATATGTTTTTTTTATCATGGTGGAGGATGCTCTTAGAATCAAGTGTGAGATGCATCCATCGTAGAGAGGTAGTGTGAATAAACAAATAAAAGAGTTATCATAGAGAAGCGATCAAATGAGGCACCAAAATTAGAATAAGGCACGTGAGGCACGATCTGAGCTACACATCTAACCTCCGTGCATTTGTGGTGCCACGTGTCCAAATAGTAAACCCACTACCAATAGTAGTGTGAACGCAAATGACGGCTCAATTCATGTGGCTTCGCCACATGTTACAACGGAAGGCCGAGATCGTACCTCACGTACCTCATTCTACCAACCTTGCCTCAACCGAATGCTCCTCCGTTATCATAAATCATATATGTATGGTTTGGCTTGTATACGTACGTACGTGTGTCTCCTCCTTAATTTGTTAATATATTTACAGTCTAGAAAACCCACCTTCTCTCCTCCTTCCTATTCTCATTTTATTTTCTCCATCCGATCCAACAAAACAAACCGCCACAGAGTAGTAGTAGATAAATAATGAACATGTCGCCTCCGCCAGCTCTTCCTCTTGATCATCATCATCTTATCATCTCCAACAGTAGTAGTAGTATTAAGGTCGACCACAGCAGTCTCCTCCTTCGTTCAACTGCTAGCCTTGACCTTTCGCTCTCACCCACCAACATTTTAACTACTGACCCCTCCTTGACTCTCAGCTTGCTCTGCTCCCCGGCCACTACCCAGCCTGGTGAGTGGTGATCATCATGACCAGTTCCAGCAGCAGAGATTATAATAATAATGATGAAATATCTTCTTTTTCCAACAGTATAAGTGTAAGTGTGAAACGGCCGGAAAGGGACGAGGAGCGCCCTGATGATGATGCAGCTGCCAATAATAATATTAATGATGAGTATGAGGTTTTTAATAATAATATCGGATTAGATGGTGGTGGTAGCAGGAAGAAGGCTCAGGCTTAACAAGGAGCAGTCTGCTTTATTGGAGGACAGCTTTAAGCTTCACAGCACTCTCAATCCTGTATGTGTATCAGCTAGCTTTTTTTATTATTTATTTACATTAATAATCTCAAAATTTTCTCTTTTCAAAATATTAGAAGCGCCCCTCGTGGGAGAGGCTGCTGCTGCCAGCCAAGAATAATAATCATGCTAATTTCCTCACGTCCTCCTCTAAAAAACGCATGATTTTCAATCCCTTTACCAAGCCTTCTGCAGCTTGTCGACCATCACAGCTACCTTAATTACCCCTAAACTCACATACTCTTTTTTTTTTTTTTTTTTTTTTTTTTTTGCTGTTGGTGTCTGTGTGTGTGTTGGAAAAAATATAGATGATCCGCAAACTACACCGGCAACTTTACAGTTAATGAATTATTTTCTCTTGTATGTTATCTTATATTGTGTCAACTTCTGAAATATTGATCAAACTTGACAATTCCAGTACACTACTAAACAAAAAAAATCTCAAGGTTGAATAAAAGAAACCCCAGCAATGACAGAAAATGAGATTAGAAGATTTGTTGGTGGGTCAAAGGAAAACTTGGGGTTTTTTTTGTGTGTGTGGTCTGTGGTGTGAGCCTGATTAATTACAGTCGAGCAGATCATTCGCTATATATATAGTATAATAGAACCATTTATAGCAGCAGAGAGATTATACAACTCTCCCACGCGTTTTAATTAGCAGATATAGGCTTGTCATCAGTCATTCTCTATAAATAAAAACAGAACACGAGAAATACTCACGTGTAAAGGCATCCCATTCATTATGATGTACCACTCTCTGTATCATTTATAAGAAAATAACTAGAGAATCAGGTGTATCATAATCACACAGAGGTGTGGGCTTAGAAAAGAATAATAAGATACCCCAGCAAGCTCATGGGTGAAGATACTACTTATATGTATTATTGCTGATAATACCATGCATCTTTCTGTGTGTTGGTTTCTTATTTTATGTTAAGTGATCAGTGTATGGGCTATTAATTGTAGTTGTACAAAATCTTTTGGTAAACTAAAGAAATTTAATTCAAAACCAACTTGGCCGAAATAAAATACTATAACATAGAGGTAATGACCTCTCTCTTAGGAGGAGCTCGTGTCCTCATCTGGTTGTGAAGCTGCCATGAACAGAGCTCCAGCACCAGAGCCACCTAGAGAATGCTCGATAACCACGTTGTCCGCAACCTCACGACCAAGCATCTCCCATATGCTGCAATGTACGTAGTTTCTAAAGACTCTGTAGTGCTCGTAGAGTCCACCTTCAACTATCACAACACTCCTTTTGTTTTTTATTCTATCAAGCTTCTTAACAATGGCTACCACGCCAGCACCTGCCAAGCGCGCCGCACGTTCCGCTACAATGTCACAGACATCTGCCACCACTTCCCTTGCAAATGGACTACTGTTGCTGATCTGAATTTGTTGTGAAAAGTCGAGAATTTATTTTTTATAATAAAAAGTACTTAATTGAATTTAGCAATGGAAGTGGGAATATAAAACCATATTGACAGTATATTTTGAACAAAATTAGATGAACTTACCCCAAAAATTTCTTGCAATTTTTCATTTACCACTTGACGGTCCTCTGATGTGTCTTGGTGCATGGCAGCCATATCAGGAGACCTGTAAAAGATGGATCCTTTTTTTTCATTTAGTTAGAGAATCAATCAAGTCTGTCACAGTATAACAGTTTGCCTGGGTCACCTTAACAGGTCTGGAACACGGAGTTTTTCAGGCACACAGTCGCCAAATAATGCTGTTTCCTGAGCCATCTTCAGCAGGACTCTTCTCACAATTTCTCCCAAGTACATTCCTGATATCAGCTTTTCAAATGCCTGCCATTTTAAATAAGATATATATAATAACAACAAATGTTTGCTACTAAACTCTCTGCAGGCATGTTGATTTACCCGGCAAGCAGGATCAGAGCTTTCTGCGTCCAGTTCGGCATCCGGCTTGCCTATCGGAAGATGGGAACTAACAAAACTTCCCCAATCCATGTTCATAACCTACAAAACTAACGGCAAAGTTTAGGTCACTCATGTTTGTTACATTGGCAATAATTCATATCAGCCCCTGCCTCTCCTACTACTAACCATCTCGCCAGACCTCGGCATTGGGCCATCCCAGATAGAGATAGGTACTGTCTGTGCTGATTGGACATACGCGACATTTGTATGCATTCCTAATGTTACAGCTGCAATGGCGTCCTTGCTGCAGTATCGTCCACCTGCCAGATCTCCTGTAGTCTCATCCACCTTCCCATTAACCAGTCAGTGATCTAAAAAGCCTTGGTGTGCTAGAAAAAGAAAAGAAAAACAGAAGCCCACCTACCAGTGAATCAACTTGCAAGTCAAGTCCATGTTTTTCCAAAGCCTTGTTGAAATGATCCAACAATTCCTTTCCTGCCTGAAATACCAAAAACACAAATTTGATTAGGGTCACATACCCAGCTGGCATCTTCCATCACAATTTCTGGTAGTTGTGCAATAAAACTCAGCTGGATCATTAGGTGAGAAATGTCTCCAGTTAACGGCTGCCACAGGGGATAGATTTTGGTCTACTGGATGTGATATTGTGAAACCCAGCTTCCCTTTTACCAATGCAGTAGTATCCGCTGAAAATTTGGCCAAATTCCAAGCAATATGCTCAAACAGTTCCTGATACATAATGCAGCATGACAAATGATTTGGGAACACAAGCCAGTGAGAACATAATCAATGGATATAAACTATGAGGAAAAGAAAAAGAAGAAAAAGAAAAAAACCATGAATGGATACACTAAACTATATAGGGAATAACAAAACCTTGGAAACTATAACTAAACAAGAAATGTTCAAATGTAAGTGTACCTTTTTTTTTAGTGTACCATTGAACCTTAAGAAAATAATTCATTGTCTGATCTAAAATAGAATCCTATTATTATTGGCAGAAAAAAACATGGGAATAAAACAAACGTAATCTGGGTAGCCTGACAAACCTCAGCAGGTGCATTCAACAGATTTGAAGGCAAGGAGACTTCCTGTCGCTGCAGATCAGAAATGCATTGATCCTTACCACCAAGCCGTGCTCTCAGCATCAAGTAATCAGTTCCTCTCAGATTCACTCCATAATACAACCCTTCTTCAACCCTGCAAATACACACACGTAAAGATGAAAACGGACTTATATGTGATGAAAAGTTGAAAACTTTTTGCAATTTTTTTTTTTTGTTGTTGATAAATTTGTGAAGAAACCACACACCCAGTAGGAAGAGGAGACACGTAGGAAACAACCAGCTTGACCCCTTGGCTGGCTGACTTGTCAACACCTGCACCACCGAGAGCCGATTGCATTTCCGAAACTAGGGCATCGGCAATCAGCCATAGCTTCTGCACAGGAGTGGAGCACTCTCTAGTAAAACTGGTTAGTATCGACAGCGTCATCCTCCTTCGCATCTCGCTCCGCCTTCTCCATTGCCTCAGGACAGCAGCTACGGCCACAACCGTCGCCACCCCGGTGACTGCCGCCACTAACACTTCTCTCGTCCTCATACCTCCTTGGGGTTGTGGATTCTAGCATTGCGCTCCGTTGCTTTTACTTCGCTTCGCCGAATTTGTAGCATCAAGCGACGAAAAAGAAGAATATGTTGAGAAGAACGAGTCTGTTGGAGAGAAGAAGAACACGACCAATCAAATATTGCCACGTGTCATAAACAAGCAGCTCTGACTTACGGATTTTTTTTATGCCAATGAGCATGACTAGGGGTCGGGTGGTGACGCGGTTTCGCGTCACATTAATTATTTTGTAAATTTTGCAAATGTTTCTGAAAAATTAAAATCAAATATGCCGTTCACTATTTTATGTAGTTCGGTGCGATTCGGTTCAAAAATCAATTTTTAAAGTTGACAAAAAAATTAAAGTTGTACAGTAGAGAGTAGAGACTTCATTTTGTTATAAAGATAAATTGAAGTCAAAACTTGAAAATATTGAAAGCAAAGTTTGGAGTCAACACAATGATAAAATTCATCAAAGAGACGAAGGTGTAACTGAAGTAACCATCAACAAGAAATTTTTGAACCAAAAAACTTACTGTAGAGATTCTACGCAATAATCTTGCAAAGTATGAATGAAAACGAATGCAAAAACACTCAAGAATTATACTGGTTCGGATCCGGATGATCCTACTCCAGTCGAAGAGAGGCGCATGCTTTATTAATCAAAATTGGTAACGGTACAACACTCGCAATACTCAATCGAAACTACACACTTGAAATCGGAACTCAATTCACTCCCAATCGAACGAATTTCTTTCTGAACAATTATGAACCCTAATCCTCTTTTCTGGAAAACGAAGATGATGATGATGAGTTGACTCAGCGAGTTCATTCACTTAAATATCCGTTGAGGCGAGTCCGACTCGAGCGAGTTCCAAAACGCTGTGCTCCACATATTAGTTAGTCCGAAACGATGTCGTCCTATTAACTCCAAGGCGTGCACTCCTTATCGATTAAACGACACCGCACGATCTCAACCGCTATAACCGACTCTCCCGCTATATTGGAACGACAGCGTTCCATTAAACCGAAACAGTCGTTATCTTCAACACGTCGTCGTTCTCGCCAGCATCAAACTCTTCTTAATCCCTCCAGGCCAAACGATGTCGCATTACCTCCAGCTTTGTCCAGACGTCGCCGTTTAGCTCCCCTGCACCAGAAATCAGCATATCTGTTCTTCAGCTCCTCCAGGCTTTCCAAGCCTATTCAAGCACCTGCAAATCCCATGTACTGTTACCAATATCCAAATGCAATTGAAGAATCATAATCCACAAATCTCCACCTTGATCTTCAATTATTCAAAGCCACTTTGCGCACCTCTCTCCTCATCCTGCTCTAGGGTTCATCCTACAACTCAATCAGCTCCAAGCAATACTCAAACTTATCACTTGGCACTGATTTTGTCAACATATCAGCAGGGTTATCCTTTGTTCCTATCTTCACCACTTGAACCTCTCCAGTGTCAGCCACATCCCTCACAAAATGCATCCTAACATCTATGTGTTTGGACCTTTCATGAAAAACTTGATGTTTTGAAAGATGAATTGCTCCTTGACTATCACTATGCACCTTCACACAACTCTGGCCATGACCCAACTCTGTTAGTAGTCCCTTCATCCACAAAGCTTCCTTAACAGCTTCAGTTATTGCCATAAATTTTGCCTCAGTTGTAGATAGAGCCACCACCTTCTGAAGATTGGCCTTCCAAGACACTGCAGTCCCAAACACTGTATATACCAGTCCAGTCTGTGACTTTCTTGTGTCCACATTCCCTGTACAAATCCTTGTATTATCTCAGAACTGACTTGCTCTTTTCCAAACAACAGTCATTTTCCCAAAGTACCTTTGGTATACCTCAATAGCCACTTGACTGTCTGCCAATGATACTTCCCTGGATTAGCCATATGCCTGCTGACCAAGCTTACTCCATGGGCAATATCAGGTCTGGTGCAGACCATTGCATACATCAAGCATCCTACTGCATTTGAATAAGGCACCTTGTCCATATAGGCCTGCTCTTCTTTTGTCTGAGGTTCCTGATCCTTACTCAGCTTGAAATGTCCAGGAACTGGTGTAAGAACTGGCTTTGCATTACTCATTTCAAACTTCTTTATTATCTTGGTCAGATAATCAGTTTGGCACAGAAACAATTTCTTCTCTTTTTTGTTCCTCTTAATCTTCATTCCCAGAATCTTCTTTGCACAACCAAAATCCTTCATCTCAAAATTTGTACTTAACTGCACTTTCAATTTGTTAATAGCAGCAATATCATGACTAGCAATTAGCATATCATCCACATACAAAAGCAAATAAATTTCAGATTCACCTTGTACATGCTTATTGTAAATACACCAATCAAAGTCAGACCTTTTAAAGCCACAATTAGTCATGAACTCATCAAATCTCCTATACCAAAGTCTATGTGATTGTTTAAGTCCATATAATAATCTTTTCAGCAAGCACACTTTATTTTCAGGGTCACCAACAATAAATCCCTCAGGTTGTCTCATATATATAGTCTAATCAAGGTTACCATGCAAGAAAGCTGTTTTAACATCAAGTTGTTCTAGTTCATAATCAAAATATGCAATCAAAGCCGACATGATTCTAATAGATCTATGTTTTACCACTTGGGAAAATATTTTATTGAAATCAATACCTTCCTTTTAGGTAAAACCTCTTGCAACCAACCTGGCCTTGAGCCTTGGCAATTCCACTCCAGGAATTCCTTCCTTCTGATCAGTCGAGTTTTCGACTGATTTATGACTATTCTTCACTATAGTTTTGGGTCGTTTCCGACCATATTTTGATGTCATTTGACCTCTATCTCCACGTTTCAGGTAGAAAACAAGTTTCTCTCAAGGTCAAAGCCTAAATACGAAAACTCGGGGAAAAATCGAGGATTTGGAACAAAATCGAGCAGATTGACCTTTGCGGGTTGTTCTGGACGCCCAGGGCTCATACGGTGTCCGAATTGGCTGATTCAAAGCTTGTTAGACAGCTAACTCAAAGGGCTACAACTCTCTAGTTGACACCAAGGACAAATTCGGACGGGAAGACCACCAAAAAAACCTGGGAATTGCCAGCCGGTCGGCTGAAATAAGCCAGCCGACCGGCTGAATAAAGATTGAAGGAGGCTTGCCCACGGCCATTCCCAGCCGACCGGCTAAACTTTTGCGGCTTCAAACGATGCAATCGGCCAAGTTCAGCCGACCGGCTGGATCTTACCTTCAGTTCAGCCGGCCGGCTGAAATCTGCTACAGTACCGGATTTTTACCCGAGGCTATAAATAGAAAGAGGGGTTTTGACCTAGGTGTGGAGGTTTTTGGGGAGAAGAAGATCAAGAAAAGAGGTCAACCAAGGTCATCAATCATCAAAAGATCCAACCTAAGAGAAGAAGAGAAGATCAAAAGGGAGTTCAAGGATTAACCATCCTCCTTCCTTTACACTTCTCCATTCCCTTTGTTGTGTACTTCATAACCTACTCACACCATGTTGTCTTACATGATGTGTGAGTAGTGATCTTGTGTTTTGAGGGTCTTATGACTCTCCTTGGTACTCTTTGATCACATATATACATTGATATTCATATGGATGGTTGTTGATTTCATTTTCTGTTGTGTTATGAAATGTTAATGCACTTTAGGTGTTTGTAGAAATGCCTAAGTGACAACTTAGACTAAAACTTGAACCTAGGACTTGGAAACCCTTGGGGATAGTTCTAGGATGGAGAAAATGATATATATCTTGGATCATGCAAATGAACCTTAGGATATGGATGCTTGACTAGGATTGAATGTTTAATTCATTGGAGTTAGTCATTAAGCGAATCATCAATTAATCTCATCTAATGGTGTCAAATTCATGTTCTCTATGCTCTTCATATATGACCTGCTACTAAGTGTTTGAGGAAATGCCTAAGTAACATGTTGAATCTAGTTTGGATAATAGTGAACATGATCCTATCTAATGTATGCATTTGTGGTTAACTAGGACTCGAGTTCATAGTAGTTATTACCTTAGAAAGAGATTCCAAGGATAATGGTGCTATCGAATGAACCAATTATCTCTAGCGAATGAGGTTCGAGCTATAAGAGAGCTTGGCTAAGACTAGATTAACATAAACATTGGTCTACCTTAGTCTAAGCTAGGTTTTCCACAATGCATGGGTAGGAAGTGAACTAAGAGTCGAGTTCATGATATTTATTGCCATGGAATGAACCGAGAGGATCGAGCTATAAGAGAGTTTGGCTAGGAATAGATTCAAGTGACAGTTGGTCTATCCTAGTCTAAACTAGGTTCATTGTTATTTGACTACCATGAAATGTTTGAATATCGTGTATGTGATCATTGGGAATTTGCCAAGGAGGGGAGTAACCCCTCGAAACACCTCCTATCTATCTTTTATCCTCAATTACTCACCACATAGGATTTAGCTATACACACCCCTTTATACATTTTGGATTAGAATAGCCGAACGGAAACACAATCTTAAATAGTGCATGTGCTTGGCTTGCTCCTTGGGTTCGACCCGGTACTTTACCGGTCATTATAAATTGTTTTGACCTACTACATTCGATCCTCTCTTCATTGATACTATTCTAGAGGTGAAAAAGAATTTAGTTCGTCAAATGGCGCCGTTGCCGGGGAGCAACTAGTTAGCACATCCCTAGATTAGATTGTGTGGAAGTTCCGACTATTCTTGTGAATATTTTTCTTTTTCTTATACTTGTACATTCTTTTTCTACTCATATCCCCTACTAACTTTGTTTATCTTGTTTTGCGAGGATGGATCACTACAGCCAACGAGTCTTTGCTGATGGAGGATACTATGAAGAGGAGGAACGTCCATATTCTTATTTTCAAGAGCTTGGCAATCAAACAAGTTATTACACTCCAAATTGGAATGATGGCCAACGCTTTGAAATTGAAGACTCCTACCCTCCATACCCTCAACCTCCTCATCCTTCAAGAGAACCCTCTAAGTTTGAATCCAAAATTGCTACACTTCTTGATCGTCAACAGAAAATGAAGCAAGAATTTCTCGCAAAAGAAGTCCTTGATCCTAATGCCTCAAGGGAAGAATGGGATTGAGAAATGGTGGATGAATTTTGGAGAGCCGCCGCCGAAGCTTGGCTAGGGGATGTTGAATCTTGCAATGAGGACGAGATGGCTAGCACATCTCAAGATCATTTAAATGAGAACACACAAGAGTTCACCATTCCATCAATGCCTCGACTCTCCAATGAGGAATCCTTCATTGATGACGCCTCATGCATAAAAGAAATATCCTTGGTCGATGAAGGACTCCTCCCTCCCGGTACAAGCGAGCTTGAGGGTGAATCCAAACTTCTTGTTGAGGACAAGATAGAGGAAGGGCATATTGAGCAAAAAGGATTCCAAGGGTATAAGGACTTCGTTGAGGTGTACATGGAAAAAATTAAGGGACAACCTCGCATTCAAAAAGACACAAGTTTAAATAGGGATATTGAGGATTGGACACCCACGCGCGTCATTGAAAAACTCAAAGAGGGGATGCCCATCAAGCTCGAGACAAGTTATGAAGACCCTTTCTTCACCACTTCGTCTCGAGACAAGTTTTGCAGCTTCGTGCCTTATTTTGCAAGATTTTTGGAAGGAAGCTCCCATGACCCCTTTGTTCTAGAGGGATATTCATTATTGAAGGGGTCAACTTCCCAAAGGAAAGTCCATTGTAGACTTGATGGGAAGAAATTCAAATGGGATTTGAAGGTGGATTGACATGACCAAATCCAAGACCCCGTGAGAAGGGATCCTAGCAAAGGACTTCTCAACGAGTGATTCTATGGGGCGTTTTGCTACGTCTTTGCCAAGACGGGAAAAACTAGGCCCTCGCGGGAGGTAACCCGGTTTGTAAGTGTTTCATTCTTGTTCTCTTATATGTTTAAGTGTTTGGCATGATTTTGAGTAGCTAAGGCTCTAAAGTGTGGAGTGTGGTACGTAGGGTTAGTGGGTAAAATTTTAAGTGTGGAGTGAGGTCTACTCACTCCAATTCTACTTCACATTGCCAAGCCCTCCACTTTTCCCTTGATCTTTCTATGCTTAATGATGTTGCCCCTAGTGCTCATGTGCTTTATTGTTGTTTACTAGAGTGGAACTAAATTGTCATACCATGCTATGACTCTAGTTTGACGTTTTCTTGGCACTTAAGATACCTTGTGCACATTATGGAGGATGTAGATCACTTTCCTTGCTTGTATTCTATGAAAGTTATGTCATGATGTTATCATGTGACTTGTGATGCTCTCTTGCTCATACTTGCGTTGCATAACCTTGTATGTCACTTGTTACTTTTAACCTCTCATGTGTTCTTGTGATCAAGGAAGTTATTTGCATCATGTTCGATCACGTTTAGCACAATGGCGTCTTTTCTATCGATGGGGCACATCTACAAACGAGGGGAGTTCCTATGCGCCTTATTCTCATTCTCTTTATTGTTTGCGCTTAGGGACTAAGCTATGCTTTAAGTATGGAGTGGGTAGTCGCATAGTTTACTCATTTCATGCCATGCGTACCATGTTTGAATGAGCACTTGCCTTCATGTACCTTATCCCTAACATGTGAGTGTTTTTAACCACATAGGCTTGTGACTATCGGTTCTAAATCCCTATAAATCACATCTAGCCTACTTTTCATTTTTATTGGATCTTGAATTTAGAACCGACCTAGTCCTATGAATGTGCATTCTTGTGAATCAATATCATTGCTATCCCTTGTCTATCTAATTTTTTAAGTATTTTCGTTGAAATACCTTGGATTAAGTTTTAGCAAGCACTTTTAAAAACTTTTCAAAAAAAAAACTTAGACCTCTTGTATGCTCCTTGGTGACTTGAGCTCTTTCTAATTTAGTGTCTTGCTTATGATTGTTTCCCGCGCATTCCATACACTTTTTGAACATATTGTCAAGTTTTAAGTGTGGAGTCAAAAGAGGGCGAAAAATAGGCCTCAACAAAAAGTTTTTGTGGTCAAAGAGGGCAAAGCCCCGACTAAAAGCTTTCTAAAAGCTAGAGAAGTTTTGCTTCAAAAATGATATAAATGCCGGGGGTTAGGAAGAAAAGTTCCCCCTCGAAAGCATTTGTAGGCCAAAGGCCATTTCAAAAAGAAAATAAGAAACACTTAAAACTCGACTCTATGTTTTCCTCCATTCTTCATTTGTGCGGGATTCATCATTTGCATTGTGTGCTTGTTAGAATGACTTTTGGACGACCCATGTGCTTGCACGGGAGTTATCATTTGGTCTATGCTTGTTTATTAAAGAACTCTTAGTGTCGAACTCCTCTTCCCTTATGGATTATGGCTAAAGTGCCTAAAACTTGGGAATGAGTTTCGTGTCGTGAACCCATGGACTAGCCCTAGGTAGCATAGGTGAACGGTTGACACTCTTTTGTGCAAACTAAAATAAGACTTCATTGTATTGCTTTGAAAATGAGTGGAACTTTGGATGAGACATTTGATAGCTATAGTATTGATGATCTTGAATGCACAACTGACGTTGTAATTTTTAGCAATTCAATTAGTCAAAAACAATTTGTAATTCAACCGGTAAGACCGGTGTCGAACCCAAGGGAGCAAACGGATTACACGCTAGTTCTATCAAGTTTTCTTACTCGGCTAATTCCTAAAATTCAAGTGTGGTTGAGTTATCAATGATTCAAAACAAGAATGAAATGGTTTTTAGGGGATTAAATTCAATTAAAAGCGAGTTTCGAGGGATTAATCCCCTCCTTGGCAATTTCCCAATGATCATGCATACAAGAGTTTAATTAATTATGAGTTGATAGGTTTCAAACCTAGCTTAAACTAAAATCGAACAAACCATGCATGTTTGATCCTAGTCAAGCCATCTTAGCTAGGATCTCACTAATTAAAGAGTATTGATCCACTATATAGCATTTACTCTCATAAATGCCACATGCATAAAGTTCTAGTTCACCTCTCACCATGCATTTACTCTCATAAATGTTGGTTAAGTTCAATTTTACTACATCCAAACCATCACTAAGCTCTTTCAATACTTAGGTCATAATTCTAACACAAACATGTCACTTGGGCATTTTATCAAACACTTAGAGACATGTCAATCATGAGGAGCATAGTAAAATGAAATCAACTTCAATAGATTCATTCAAATGTGTATACAATGATCATTGAGTACCAAGGAGGTTCATAGAACCCTCAAAACACAAGGGGGACTACTCACACATCAAGTAAGACAACATGATGTGTGGGTTTTTAGCAAAAATCTAAGAGAAATGAAGAGGGAAAAGAGTAGGATTGATGATCCTAATGAACTCCCTTGATCTTCAATCCTCCTTGATTAGATGATGTTCAAACCCTTGATTTAGCTCACTTCCTTTTGTCTTTTCTCCAGAAAAATCCAAGATGCTAGGTCAACTTTGCCTCTTTCTATTTATAGCCTCGGAAAAGATTCGGTACTGTAGCAGGTCCAGTCGATCGACTGGCGTTGGGCTGTTGGCCCAGTCGATCGACTGGAGGGAGATGAGTTGCTTGGAAAGTGGATTCTCAGTCGATCGACTGGAGCATGGGAGCTTCCCAGTCGATCGACTGGAATAACGCAGAAAACAGGTCCTCCTGAGACTCCATTAAGTCGATCGACTGGAGTCCCAATCGATCGACTGAAGGCACGTGACTTGCACGCTCAGCTGGAGAACTCGCCAGTCGATCGACTGGAGCAGGGGAGCTTCCCAGTCGATCGACTGGAATAACTTGATTTGCAGCCCCTCCTGAGAGTCCATTAAGTCGATCGACTGGAGCAGGGGAGCTTCCCAGTCGATCGACTGGGGGCCAAATTCTGCCAATATTTGCTCTTGACTCCGACTTTCTCCGAGTTTTCTTCCAATGGCTCTTGACACATAGACATCTTGCTTTGCACCTGAAACGCACGAAAAGGAGATCAAATGACATCTAATAGTAGTCGGAATCAAACTAAAGCTATAGTGAAAATGGGCATTTAACGAGTCGAAAGCTCGACTCATCAACACTCCACACTTAAGCTTTGCTCGTCCCGAACAAAGTATGCAAATATGCCAAGGAAGTGCAAATGTCGATATGCTAGTGGTGCTATGTTTTTCGTGCATTTGCCTCACTAGATCTCACAAGGTCTCGATCTTCATTTCTAAACATGTTATTCAAAGGTAAATGACAAGTATGTGCGACCTATCTAGCTCCTTTTCGTAGGCGTTACGAATGCATTTAGCGTATGCATTAAGCCTTTAAACCCCTAGGCTACCCTAGTGGACGAGTTATAGTCTCGTGAGAGTTTTCAGAAAAGGGAATACTCACAAATCCCCAAGGTGCACATGTCCCATAAGAGTGAATGCAAGAGTGCTCAACCAAGGCTACGATTATTCAAAGCCAATCCCTCACCCCAAGCTAGACTAGCGCCACAATATCATAAAAAGAACTTTCTCGACCCTTTGAGTACTTTTGAGGACATGCATTCAAGATTATCAACACTAGGGCTATAAAATGTCTCATCCCAAGTTCTACTCATTATCAAGGCAACACTATCGAGGCGAGGCTTACAGTTTGCACAATAGAGCGTCAACCGCTCACCTATGCTAGCTAGGGCTAGTCCAAGGGCTCGCGACTAGGAACTCATTCCCAAGTTTTAGGCGCTCAAGCCGTAATCCATAAGGGAAGTGGAGTTCGACACTAGAGTTTCTCAATAAACAAGCATAGCCCAAATGATAGCTCCCGTGCAAGGCACATGGGTCGTCCAAGAGTTATCTTAACAAGCACACATTGTAAATGAATGAATCCGCACAAATGAAGAATGGAGGGAAAAACATATAGTCAAGCTTTAAGTGCTTCTTATTTCTTTTTGAAACGGCTTTTGGCCTACAAATGCTTTCGAGGGGGGACTTACCTCCCTAACCCCCGGCATTTGTATATTTGGAGCAAAACTTCTCATGATCATTGAGAGAGTTTTTAGTCGGGGCTTTGCCCTCTTTGACCGCAAACATTTTTTTTTTTTTTTTTGAATGGGGCCTATTTTTCACCCTCTTTTGACTCCACACTTTAAACTTGACAATATGTTCAAAAAGTGTATGGAAAGTGCGGGAATCAATCATGAACAAAGCACTATGCTAGAGCACTCAAGTCACCAAGGGGCATTCAAGTGGTCTAAGTTTTTCACGATGATATTTTAAAAGTGCAATGAGAAGCTTGATCAAAGGTGTTGCAATGAGAATACTTAAAAAGTTGGATAGACAAGATATAGCCATGATATTGATTCTCAAGAATGCATGCTCAAAGGACTAGGTCGGTAAATGTGGCGAATAGGCTAGTTGTGATTTATAGGGATTTAGAGTTGAAAATCATAAGCCTTTGTGGTTAAAACACTCTCATGTTGGGGCAATATGCAAGAGTGCAAGTGTCCATCTAGAAATGATATGTATGGCATGCAATAATGTGAACTATGCGCATCAAACCACTCCACACTTAATTCAAGCTTAGTCCCTAAGCGCAAAGAATGATAAAACAAAGGCAAAGGCGCATAGGAACTCCCCTCGGTTGTAGACTCGGTGATAAGACTCTTGGGAGTGAGAAGTGACCTTGTGGTTGCAAATGGAGATAAAGACGGTGAATATGGGCATGGTGAGAACATAGAAATATATATCCTGTGGATTGAGCAACATAAATGGTAAACACCGTCAATATCATGGAAAATGCGACATACAACCAAAGGCAAATCAAGAGTATATCACACAAGATGACATACATCATCCAAAATTGCGCCAAAAGGCGACTTAACATCCAAGTACATGATCTAAGAGAGAAAGCGTCAAATGATAGACAAAAGTGAGATCAAACTGCAATACAAGCTCAAGGTGTAGCCTCGTCTCTAGCTGGATCACCACCGGTCTCCAATGGAATGTCAGGAACAGCAGGAGCGTCAGGTCTGGTGGCAGGCGATGAAGGCATGGGCGAGGCAGCACGCGGGGCAGATGGCTCTAAGCCCACTGACGGAGCAGCAACTGGTGCACTAGAACCTCCCGTCATGGATGACAATGTAGCACGGAGCCATTCCCACTCCTGGCGAGCTCTCGCATCAGACTCTCGGACAAGGTCCTCAAGGCAAGTCAATCCACTCCTCAAGTCAGCCACGCCGCCCTTCAGGTCAGCAATATCAGAGGTCATCCTCTGTCGCCACTCAGCTGAATCATCGGCGACATGAGGGGGAATCTCGGCGGCGGGCTGCACTGGGGGAAGCTCCTCATCTGCGGTAGGAAGCTCCTCATCTGCGGTAGAAAGCTCCCCATCTGCGGTAGGGGGAGGAGGAGGTGAGCCAGGAGGCGAGGGAGCGGGTGAGGGGGTGAGGTGGGTAAGGCAATAGAGCGGGTTTTGTTGCTTGAAGGCTCTCCTCCGCGCAGCAGCGGCGCTCATAAGCTCCTCCACATGAGGCGACGGGTCACTGCTCCATGTCTTACCGTCCCGCTTGACCATATGCATATTCTTCATCAAGTCTAAGTCAAGCTTGCTCCTAGAAGGGGCATCACAACCCTCGTGGCCAAAGGTGAAGTTACACCTTTGGGCTATCAATGTAATCAAGGAGCCCCCTCCCATGCTCTTGTTCCTCGTACTCGGCTTCACAACGGCCTCAAACCGGTTTGCAAGAACCACTAGCCAATCAATGACCTCCCCGTGATCCATGGCAACCATAAGGTCCATATCCGGGAAAGTAACCTTCCGACCCTTCTCTGTCCTCGTATTAAAATCAATAGCAATGACGTGGTGCACAATCTTCCAAACCGGGTCAACGATCGCAGAAGAGTTATATGAAGACACGAACCACTCATTCCTACCGGATATCCTCTTCCAAAGCCTGGACTGGTCGTGCTCAGTGAATACCCGGGGCGATGCCGCAGGCTGTGGAAAGCCAAGCCACTCTCGGATCGTACTCTCCCTGATCCGGAAATCTCTACCCCCCCAAAACAAACTTCCAATAATAGACCGAGGTTACATCCTCCCCCACTCTCTCCTTCACCGACTCAAACGAGCACAAGAACTCCTCAACTAATCTCTGGTAGGAGCCCGGATCATCACAAAATAGAAAAGGCAAACCATGTTGTGTGAGACGAGATTGTACCTCAATAGCTACCACTTCGTCGATGCTACGAAGCAAGCCCATGTCTAGGTACAATGTCGGGATGGCCTTCTTCTTCTTCGTAGTGATAGTGGTGTGACGAGTCCGGTGCTTCTCGTCCTTGAAGACCAAGGGGGCCGAGAACGGGTATGGGACCGGTATGGGCATCGGTCCCTCATAAGGCCCCTCGTGAGGCTCAACCGGCACAATGGCGGTGGATGTAGGCACAGCAGCAGGGCGCGGGGGTGCACTAGGTCTAGCAGGCACTGGCGCCTTCTTCTTCGGCGCCGGTTTCCTCGGTTGAGGCGTTTTCTTCTTTGGAGGCGCAGGGGAAACCGGCACGGCTTCAATCTCTTCATCTGAGCCCGAGACATGGTCGGCTAACGAGGTCCTCAATAACCTCCTCTTGCGGGTAATTAGAGGTCTATCATCCTCGCCCTCTAGTGTGAAGTCGTCAATTTGCTCATCGAGCGAGGGCTCGTGAGCGATCTCTTTTCCCTTTGCTTTCGAACTGGACGATGCATTGGCACGACCCATAGTGCACTGGAAATGGAAGACCAAGTCAATCTGAGCAAAAACTCACAATAGGCACTGAACTCTGATCGAGTCGATCGACTGGGGTGAGACTAGTGTCTCAGTCGATCGACTGGGAGGTGAAAATCGGGCGGGTTTAGGGTCGAATTCGGGGTTTTTCCGGGAGGCTCTGGGATTCCGAATTGATGCTTGGGGATTGAAGGCGGACGGATGGGGAGTAATTTGGGGGGTCGAACGGGTGCTGAGGTGGCCGGACGAGGGAGCGGGTGAGGGCTTGGATTTCCGATCGGAAATCGAAGATGCGGTGAGGGTGGCTGGCTGGGCGCTTGCTGGGCGGTGGACGGGCGGAGGATGGACGGCGAGCTGATGGCGAGTCGAGCGGAGGCTTGGAGCTGAGATTTGGCTGAGGGGTGGCGTCGGAGTCGATCGATTGGGGGGGTGAGGGTGAGCGACTGAAATGAAGTTCAAATGAGGAGATAGGTGAATTTGGATAAGAATAGCTCAGTCGATCGACTGGGGTCCCAGTCGATCGACTGCGGAAACAAGAAATGTAAGGGCTCCTGAAACATCATTTAGTCGATCGACTGGCATATTGCTTGCCTCCCAGTCGATCGACTGGACATCAATTCCTGCAAAAAATATTTTCCACTTCTCGTCGAATCTCAACTCCACACTCAGAATTTTTACTCACAAACAAGAATCAGTACCACTCAAAGTATCACATAAATTCAAGGCACGCTCTTTCATGCACTCACTAGCACATAAACATACGATTTTCAAACAAACAAGCTAGGATCAACACTCCACACTTAGAATGCCATCATTATCAAGAAAATTCATGCAAGCCTTATATCACGTCACACACACCTAGTCATGCATTTAGAATCATCCCAATCACCAAGTCACATGACAAGTTCACAATTTGCATGCTACACATATATGAAAGTTACTTGTGCATAGATAGACAACTCACAAACCGGGGTACCTCCCGTGAGGTGCCTAGTTTAACGTCTTGGCAAAGACCGAGCCGAATCTCTTCTCACTAAGAAACACACTTGAGGAGTCCATAGCTAGGATCCCTCCTCAAGTGGATAGAGGCTCTCTAAGGGTCGGTCAAATGGTGAGTCACATTTTTCTCATCCCGAACGCCTTCTCTATAATGCTTTAGTCTTTGCCCATTTGCCGTGAAGGTAGTCCCATCATTGTTGAGCAATTCCACGTGTCCATCCTCGTGAGGCTTGTGGACAATAAATGGACCACTCCACCGGCTTCTCAATTTTCCCGGGAATAACTTGAGCCTAGAATTGAAGAGTAAGACCTTCTCTCCCTTCTTGAATTCACGACGAAATATTCTCTTGTCGTGCCATTTCTTGGTCTTCTCTTTATAGATCCTAGCACTTTCGTAGGCTTCATTCCTTATCTCTTCTAACTCATGGAGTTGAAGCACCCTATTGTCTCCCGCCGTTTGCAAGTCCATATTTAGCATCTTAATTGCCCACATCGCCTTGTATTCCAATTCCACCGGCAAGTGGCATGGCTTCCCATAAATGAGGCGATAGGGAGACATTCCAATAGGGGTCTTGAATGCCGTACGATAGGCCCATAAAGCGTCATCTAGCTTCGATGACCAATCCTTCCTTGAGCTTCCCACGGTTTTCTCCAAGATTGCCTTGATTTCTCTATTCGAAATTTCCACTTGCCCACTAGTTTGTGGGTGATAAGGCGTAGCAACCTTGTGACTAACTCCATATTTGCGAAGCAAGGCCTCAAAATGTTTTTCCTTGAAATGTGAACCGCCATCACTAATGACGGTCCTTGGAACTCCGAATCTAGGGAAAATAATCTTCTTGAAGAGCTTTGTGACCACCTTGGCATCACAAGTAGGGGAGGCGACGGCCTCAACCCATTTGGAGACGTAATCAACCGCGACCAATATATATTGGTTCCCATACGAGGATGGGAAAGGACCCATATAATCTATGCCCCATACATCAAATATCTCGACCGGGAGGATGCTTTGTTGGGGCATTTCATGCCTTTTTGAGATGCTTCCCGTTCTTTGGCATTGATCGCAAGCTTTCACAAATTCGTAAGCATCACCAAAGAGAGTTGGCCAATAAAAACCGCTTTGTAGAACCTTGGACGCCGTCTTTGCTCCACTACCATGTCCTCCATATTGGGAAGAGTGACAATGGTGTAGGATATCTCTCATTTCCTCTTCGGCGATGCAAGTTCTATATAATCCATCCGCGCATAGCCTATACAAATAGGGCTCATCCCAATAGTACCTCTTGGTCTCGGATAGGAACTTCCTCTTTTGATGGTGGTTCATATCGTGAGGAATAATCCCACAAACCACGAAGTTTACAAAGTCCACGTACCATGGGAGGGCCTCCGCCTCAACTCTCATAAGTTGCTCTCCAATAAATGAGTCATCCACGGGCCTAGTATCCTCTTCTAGCTCTTCATTTCCCTCTAGCCTTGATAGGTGGTCGGCTACCACATTTTCTACTCCCTTTTTATCTTTGATCTCGATATCGAACTCTTGGAGCAATAGAATCCATCTTATCAATCTTGGCTTGGAATCTTTCTTTGCCAAGAGGTACTTGATTGTCGCATGGTCGGTGAATACTATAACCTTTGATCCCACTAGGTATGAACGAAACTTGTCAAAGGCATACACGATAGCTAGGAGCTCCTTCTCGGTTGTAGTGTAGTTCAATTGAGCTCCATTTAGCACTTTGCTTGTGTAGTGAATGGCATGAAGTTTCTTGTCCACCCTTTGCCCAAGAACCGCCCCAACGGCATAATCACTTGCGTCGCACATAAGCTCAAAGGGCAAGTCCCATCTTGGAGGTTGAATAATTGGAGCCGAAATCAATGCTTCCTTCAACTTCTCGAAGGCCACCAAGCACTCTTCATCAAACCGAAACTTGGTGTCATTGCATAATAGGTTTGTTAAAGGCTTTGCAATCTTCGAGAAATCCTTGATAAATCTCTTATAAAACCCCGCATGGCCTAGAAAACTCCTTATGCCTTTCACGTCCTTTGGAGGTGGCAATTTTTCCATAACCTCTATCTTTGCTTTATCCACCTCAATTCCTCTTTTAGAGACCAAATGACCAAGAACTATCCCCTCCTGCACCATAAAATGACATTTTTCCCAATTAAGTACAAGGTTTGTCTCGATACATCTTTTCAACACTTTAGCCAAGTTGGCTAAACAATCATCAAAAGACGAACCATACACAGAAAAGTCATCCATGAATACTTCCATAATCTTTTCAATAAACTCGGAAAAAATAGCCATCATGCAACGTTGAAAGGTACCCGGCGCATTACATAGTCCAAAGGGCATTCGCCGATAGGCAAATGTTCCATAGGGACATGTAAAGGTGGTTTTCTCTTGATCTTGTGGATGTATAGGGATTTGGAAGAATCCGCTATATCCATCAAGATAGCAAAAATAGTCATGCTTAGCTAGTCTTTCCAACATTTGGTCGATGAAAGGGAGGGGAAAGTGATCTTTTCTAGTGGCTTGGTTTAGTTTCCTATAATCCACACACATACGCCACCCGGTTACCGTTCTTGTGGGGATTAGTTCATTCTTCTCATTTTTAACTACGGTCATCCCTCCCTTTTTGGGGACTACATGAATGGGGCTCACCCATTTAGAGTCCGCAACGGGGAAGATGATTCCCGCATCAAGCAATTTAAGAACTTCCTTTTTGACTACTTCCCCAACAATAGGATTCAACCTCCTAGCTCTCTCCCTAGATGGCATACTATCACTCTCTAAATTGATTTCATGCATGCACAAGTTTGGGCTTGTTCCCTTCAAATCATCAATAGAGTAGCCAATAGCATCCTTATGTTCTCTAACCACATCAAGCAATTTAGAAGTCTCAACATCATTCAAAGAAGCATTCACAATGATAGGCAAGCTAGAATTTGGGCCTAAGAACTCATACCTTAGGCTTGTTGGTAGAGCTTTTAGCTCTACCGAACAAGACTCCTTACCTTTGTCGCTTAGAGTTCCTTCTTCGTTTTCTTCCTCCAAGATAGCCCAACAATTGGCAATGTCGGGAAGCTCATTATCAAGGTCAATTCCACTCATGTAAAGGTTAGGCACATCATACAATTCATATGCATCAACTAGGTCAAGATAATTACAAGTCATTGTAGGACTAGGACCTTTTTGTGCCTTTTCAAGATTAAACTCAATTTCCTCATCTCCTACTCTCATGGTGATTGACCCCTTAGTAGTATCAAATATAGCCCCCGCGGTGTAGAGGAAAGGCCTTCCCGAAAGAATGGGAATTTCATTGTCCTCTTCCATCTCTAACACCACAAAATCCCCCGGAATATAGAAATTCCCTACTCTAACCGGGACATCCTTAAGAACCCCCCTCGGGAATCTTGAAGAGCGGTCCGCGAGCCTTAGAATCATGTTAGTTGGTTTAGGCTCACCCATATTCAACTTTTTGCATAAAGAATAAGGCATCAACGATATACTTGCACCCAAATCACACATAGCACGTTCAATCTTAATATCATTAATAAAGCATGAAATGGAGAAGCTACCGGGATCCTCAAGCTTTGGGGGCATGCGCGGTTGGAGTATGGCACTACATTCGCCATTGAGAGACACCGTGTCAACATCCTCGATTGTTCTCCTGCACGTAATAACATCTTTTAGAAATCGTGCATAAGATGGAGCTTGAGTTATTACCTCGGTGAAGGGCATTGTGACATAAAGCTTCCTCATCATCTCGGCAAACTTGGAGAATTGCTTGTCATTGCTCTTCTTCTTTAGCCTTTGGGGAAATGGAATAGGAGGAGTGTATACTCTAGGTTCGTCTTTCTCCTTTTCCACTTCACTCTCTTTCTCAACTTGAGGGTTAGGATCCTCTTCATCTAACTCTTCAATTTCGGCACTAGCTTGGCCTCTTAGATCAAAGGAGACTTTCTTCTTCTTTGGTAGCTCTCCCTCTAGCTCTTTCCCGCTTCTCAAAGTCACCGCATTACAATGCTCTCTTTGTCCTTGCTCGGGTCTAGCCGGTAATTTTCCTTGTGCCCTTGTAGAGGATTCGGCTTGTTGGGCAATTTGAGTTTCTAGCATTTTGTTGTGGATTTCTAGCCTTTGATTCGATTGCTTAACCTCATTCAACTCTTGCCTCATCTCATTTTGGTTTGCTAGGAGCTTTGCAAACATTGCCTCAACACTAGATAGTTCACTAGAGGGTTGTGGAGGAGCTTCAACTTGTTGATAGGTTCTTTGAGCTTGAGCTTGATGTTGTTGCCCTTGGTTTCTTTGAAGCAAAGTCGGTCCTTGACTTTGATATTGGTTCCTAGGTTGGAACCCTTGGTTTGATTGAGTAGGTTTAGGACCGAATCCGGGAGGTGTGGATCCAAAGTCGGGGCGAGTGGGATTAGTGGTCTTGTAGGAGAAATTTGGGTGATTTCTCCATCCCGAGGAGAACTTTGGTGTAGTATAGTTGGCTTGAGAGCTTTGCCCTTGATTGGCATTTCCTCCATAGTCTCTTCCTTGGTTTCCTCCCACAAAATTCACTTCACCATAGCCTTGCCCTTGCACATCCCTTTGCACCAAGGGGCAAGAAACGGTCTCATGCTCGTAGACCTCACAAATATCACACCCTTGCTTAGTCGAAGAATCTCTTTCCGGGTGTTTCAACTTGAAGACTTCGTCCGAGAGGCTATCAAAATCCTTTCTCAAAGCATCATAGTCGCTTGTGCTCACCGCTTTAACCTCGTGCCTTTCATGTCTTCTTCTCGGGTTTCCTCTTTCGCTTCCCCACATGAAGTAGTTTTTCGTTATCTTCTCTATCACCGCGTATCCTTCATGCGGTTCTAGTTCCATAATAGCTCCGCCCGAGGCGGTGTCAAGTGCAAGTCGAGAGGCACCATCGACACCGTGGTAGAAGGTGTGGAAGACTTGGAGATCATCGAGGTTGTGGTGAGGGCAAAGCCTTTGGTATTCCTTGTATCTCTCCCATGCTTCATAGAGGTTCTCCCCATCCAATTGTGAGAAATTTGTAATTTGACTCCTATAGAAGGCCGTCTTGGAAGGAGGGAAGTATTTGTTTAAGAAAGCCACGGCGAGCTCCTCCCAAGTCGTGAAGCTATCGGGAGTTTGACTCCTTAACCAATCCTTTGCTCTCCCCGTGAGGGAGAAGGGGAAGAGCCTTAGGAGCTTAGCGTCTTCCGAGAACCCATTGATCTTGAAGGTGGAACACACTTCAAGAAATGTTGTCAAGTGAGAATTAGGGTCTTCATTGTCCCTCCCCGAGAATTGGTTAGATTGAACCATTTGAATAGTGGATGTCTTCAAGTCAAAATCTCGGTTATCAACCGTTGGTACGAGGATTGGGGAACGATATCCATAGGCCGTAGGAGTAGCATAATCCTTGAGAACCCTTCTAGCTTGAGGGACTTGTGGTAGGTGACCTTGGGGAGGTGGAGGTGGAGGAGGGAGTCTATTGTTGTTTTCGGCCATGACTTGGGTGGTGGTCTCTTGATTTCCTTGAGTGTTGGAGGTTTGTCCCTTGTCTTTGGTCTTACTCCTTGTAACGGGAAGATTAACTAGCCCTCTAATAGGTTGGTTCAAATCTCTATCCACTATTTGAGAAAGTTTCTTGGTCTTTGGTGGCATAAAAGAAGTGAACCTATAAGAGAAGCCAATTAAAACAAGTAAGCGTAGTGAATAAGTTCAAGAAATCCAAGTAACAAGTAGAATAAAGAAAAACATGGAATAGTCGGAGCACTAAATGATTTTCCTAGGGGTAATCTAGCTATTGCTCCCCGGCAACGGCGCCATTTTGACGTTGTAATTTTTAGCAATTCAATTAGTCAAAAACAATTTGTAATTCAACCGGTAAGACCGGTGTCGAACCCAAGGGAGCAAACGGATTACACGCTAGTTCTATCAAGTTTTCTTACTCGGCTAATTCCTAAAATTCAAGTGTGGTTGAGTTATCAATGATTCAAAACAAGAATGAAATGGTTTTTAGGGGATTAAATTCAATTAAAAGCGAGTTTCGAGGGATTAATCCCCTCCTTGGCAATTTCCCAATGATCATGCATACAAGAGTTTAATTAATTATGAGTTGATAGGTTTCAAACCTAGCTTAAACTAAAATCGAACAAACCATGCATGTTTGATCCTAGTCAAGCCATCTTAGCTAGGATCTCACTAATTAAAGAGTATTGATCCACTATATAGCATTTACTCTCATAAATGCCACATGCATAAAGTTCTAGTTCACCTCTCACCATGCATTTACTCTCATAAATGTTGGTTAAGTTCAATTTTACTACATCCAAACCATCACTAAGCTCTTTCAATACTTAGGTCATAATTCTAACACAAACATGTCACTTGGGCATTTTATCAAACACTTAGAGACATGTCAATCATGAGGAGCATAGTAAAATGAAATCAACTTCAATAGATTCATTCAAATGTGTATACAATGATCATTGAGTACCAAGGAGGTTCATAGAACCCTCAAAACACAAGGGGGACTACTCACACATCAAGTAAGACAACATGATGTGTGGGTTTTTAGCAAAAATCTAAGAGAAATGAAGAGGGAAAAGAGTAGGATTGATGATCCTAATGAACTCCCTTGATCTTCAATCCTCCTTGATTAGATGATGTTCAAACCCTTGATTTAGCTCACTTCCTTTTGTCTTTTCTCCAGAAAAATCCAAGATGCTAGGTCAACTTTGCCTCTTTCTATTTATAGCCTCGGAAAAGATTCGGTACTGTAGCAGGTCCAGTCGATCGACTGGCGTTGGGCTGTTGGCCCAGTCGATCGACTGGAGGGAGATGAGTTGCTTGGAAAGTGGATTCTCAGTCGATCGACTGGAGCATGGGAGCTTCCCAGTCGATCGACTGGAATAACGCAGAAAACAGGTCCTCCTGAGACTCCATTAAGTCGATCGACTGGAGTCCCAATCGATCGACTGAAGGCACGTGACTTGCACGCTCAGCTGGAGAACTCGCCAGTCGATCGACTGGAGCAGGGGAGCTTCCCAGTCGATCGACTGGAATAACTTGATTTGCAGCCCCTCCTGAGAGTCCATTAAGTCGATCGACTGGAGCAGGGGAGCTTCCCAGTCGATCGACTGGGGGCCAAATTCTGCCAATATTTGCTCTTGACTCCGACTTTCTCCGAGTTTTCTTCCAATGGCTCTTGACACATAGACATCTTGCTTTGCACCTGAAACGCACGAAAAGGAGATCAAATGACATCTAATAGTAGTCGGAATCAAACTAAAGCTATAGTGAAAATGGGCATTTAACGAGTCGAAAGCTCGACTCATCAACAACCTCATTGGTACTTAAATGGTTCAAAAAGTTCTTTTGATGATAATGTGATGGTAGTCCTAGCTTGGGGTGAGGAATTTGTTTTGAGAAATCCTAGCCTCGGTTGAACACTCTTGAATTCATTCTCATGGGATAGGTGCATATGGGATTTGTGAGTATTCCCATTTCTGAAAACTCTCACGAGACTATAACTCGTCCACTAGAGTAGCCTAGGGGTTTAAAGTCTTAATGCATGCGCTTAAATGCATTCGTAACGCCTACGAAAAGGAGCTAGTTAGATTGTACATACTTGTCATTTTTCTTTCAATAGCATGTTTAGAAATATGATCGAGACCTTGTGAAATCTAGTGAGGCAAATATACGAAAAATATAGCACCACTAGCATTTCGACATTTGCATGACCTTGACATATTCTCATACTTTGTTCGGGACGAACAAAACTTAAGTGTGGAGTGTTGATCAGTCGAGTTTTCGACTGATTTATGACCATTCTTCACTATAGTTTTGGGTCGTTTCCGACCATATTTTGATGTCATTTGACCTCTATCTCTACGTTTCAGGTAGAAAACAAGTTTCTCTCAAGGTCAAAGCCTAAATACGAAAACTCGGGGAAAAATCGAGGATTTGGAACAAAACCGAGCAGATTGACCTTTGCGGCTTGTTCTGGACGTCCAGGGCTCATACGGTATCCGAATTGGCTGATTCAAAGCTTGTTGGAAAGATAACGCAAAGGGCTACAACTCTTTAGTTGACGCCAAGGCCTAATTCGGACGGGAAGAACACCAAAACAACCTGGGCATTGCCAGCCGGTCGGCTGAAATAAGCTAGCCGACCGGCTGAATAAAGATTGAAGGAGGCTTGCCCACGGCCATTCCCAGCCGACCGGCTAAACTTTTGCGGCTTCAAACGATGCAATCGGCCAAGTTCAGCCGACCGGCTGGATCTTACCTTCAGTTCAGCCGGCCGGCTGAAATCTGCTACAGTACCGGATTTTTACCCGAGGCTATAAATAGAAAGAGGGGTTTTGACCTAGGTGTGGAGGTTTTTGGGGAGAAGAAGATCAAGAAAAGAGGTCAACCAAGGTCATCAATCATCAAAAGATCCAACCTAAGAGAAGAAGAGAAGATCAAAAGGGAGTTCAAGGATTAACCATCCTCCTTCCTTTACACTTCTCCATTCCCTTTGTTGTGTACTTCATAACCTACTCACGCCATGTTGTCTTACATGATGTGTGAGTAGTGATCTTGTGTTTTGAGGGTCTTATGACTCTCCTTGGTACTCTTTGATCACATATATACATTGATATTCATATGGATGGTTGTTGATTTCATTTTCTCTTGTGTTATGAAATGTTAATGCACTTTAGGTGTTTGTAGAAATGCCTAAGTGACAACTTAGACTAAAACTTGAACCTAGGACTTGGAAACCCTTGGGGATAGTTCTAGGATGGAGAAAATGATATATATCTTGGATCATGCAAATGAACCTTAGGATATGGATGCTTGACTAGGATTGAATGTTTAATTCATTGGAGTTAGTCATTAAGCGAATCATCAATTAATCCCATCTAATGGTGTCAAATTCATGTTCTCTATGCTCTTCATATATGACATGCTACTAAGTATTTGAGGAAATGCCTAAGTAACATGTTGAATCTAGTTTGGATAATAGTGAACATGATCCTATCTAATGTATGCATTTGTGGTTAACTAGGACTCGAGTTCATAGTAGTTATTACCTTAGGAAGAGATTCCAAGGATAATGGTGTTATGGAATGAACCAATTATCTCTAGCGAATGAGGTTCGAGCTATAAGAGAGCTTGGCTAAGACTAGATTAACATAAACATTGGTCTACCTTAGTCTAAGCTAGGTTTTCCACAATGCATGGGTAGGAAGTGAACTAGGAGTCGAGTTCATGGTATTTATTGCCATGGAATGAACCGAGAGGTTCGAGCTATAAGAGAGTTTGGCTAGGAATAGATTCAAGTGACAGTTGGTCTATCCTAGTCTAAACTAGGTTCATTGCTATTTGACTACCATGAAATGTTTGAATATCGTGTATGTGATCATTGGGAATTTGCCAAGGAGGGGAGTAACCCCTCGAAACACCTCCTATCTATCTTTTATCCACAATTACTCACCACATAGGATTTAGATATACACACCTCTTTATACATTTTGGATTAGAATAGCCGAACGGAAACACAATCTTAAATAGTGCATGTGCTTGGCTTGCTCCTTTGGGTTCGACCCGGTACTTTACCGATCATTATAAATTATTTTGACCTACTACATTCGATCCTCTCTTCATTGATACTATTCTAGAGGTGAAAAAGAATTTAGTTCGTCACCTTTCTTGTGAAAATCCATTTGCTCTCAACCAGCCTTGCCTTGTGAGGCCTGTCAACAATCTCCTAAGTCTTGTTCTTCCACAAGGAATCCATCTCATCCTTCATAGCCTTTAACCACTGCTTTCCTTCTCTACTATCAACTACATCTTTATAATTCTCAGGTTCTGGGTTAGAAATATTCCCAGCCACATTACAAGCATAACTTACCAAATCCTCATAACCATATTTAACAGGAGCCCTGTGATTTCTGGCAGGTATATCCCTAGTCAGCCAATAATCACTTCCCTCATCTGCTATCTGGTTATTCTCTTTAGGAATATCTAAGTTACCTTCTACCTGATTTTCATCATTAGCAGTTGTAGTATCATGTTGTTCAAGCTCCACCTCAAGATTAGTACTATCAGTTCTAGGCACAAATTCAGTTTCATCATTTCCAGTATTTTCAGTATTTTCAGCATTTTCAAGGTTTAGTTCCAACTGCTCAGCATCTATTTTATAAGGAAATTTGGATTCATCAAATCTAACATCTTTACTGATAATAACCCTTTTATATCCATCTTCTAAACACCACAGTCTATATGCCTTAACTCCATCAGGATAACCCATAAAAACACACTTTAAAGCTCTAGGTTCTAGTTTCCCCTGCTTCACTGTTGCATAAGCAGCACAACCAAAAATCATAAGCCTATCATACTCATCTAAACAACCAGTCCACACCTGCATAGGAGTTTTAAAGTTCAAAGCAGAGGAAGGACTCTTATTTATCAGATAACATGTAGTGTGTGCAGCTTCAGCCCAAAATACTTTAGGCAAACCAGATTATAATAGCATACATCTTACCCTTTCTAAGATAGTTCTATTAAACCTTTCAGCCAAACCATTTTGTTGGGGATTACCAGGAGCAGTATGATGTTTAACAATTCCACATTCTTTACAGAAATTCAGAAAAGCACCATCTAAATATTCAAGGCCATTATCAGTTCTAAGGTACTTTACCTTCTTACCAGATTGATTCTCCACCATCATTTTCCAGTTCTTGAAAGTTTCAAAAGCCTCAGATTTCTGTGCTAAGAAAAATACCCAAGATCTTCTGGTAAAATCATCAATGAGTGACATAAAATATCTCTTACTACCATGGGATTGAACCCTTGTTGGTACCCAAAGATCAGAATGTATATAATCAAGCTTCCCTTTGGTAACATGTTTACCTTTACCAAAACTTAATTTTGTTGATTTACCTAGAACACGGTTTTCACAAAACTTAAGTTTTTCTACATGGTCATTACCAAAACAGCCTTGATCATGCAACTTATTTAAGCCAATTTGGCCTAAGTGTCCTAGTCTTAAATGCCATAATACAGTTCTATCCTTATCAGACTCAGTGTAATTCACATTATCAATCACACTAGGGTATCCTTCTAACACATATATATCATTCTGCCTTTTGCCTTTCAATTTCAGCACATCACCTTTATACACTTATATTTCACCATTTCCAGCCTTAAAGGTGCAACCATGTGCTTCTAACATACCTAAAGAAATTAAATTTCTTTTCAGTTCTGGAACATACCTTACACCTGAGATTTTGATCTCAGGTCCATCCTCCAGTTTCATCCAAATGATGCCTATTCCCATCATCTTGCAAGCTTTATCATTTCATAAATGCACAGTCCCTTTGTCTTGAGGTTGAAACTCCATCAGCCATTCCTTGTGTGGTGTCATGTGATATGAGCACCCACTATCCAACATCCATCTACTAGTTGGTGAGGCCTGAGTCACAGCAAGAGCGGCAGTCTCATAAGAGTCCTCAGCCAAAGCAGCATCACCCTTTGGAGTCCCTTGTTTCTTCCCCTCGGGGTAATTCTTCCTCCAATGACCAGGCTTGTGACAGAAGAAGCAAGTGAACTTCTTCTGTTCTTGTGTAGAACTGGAACTAGAACTGGCCTTATCCTTATCATTGAACTTCTGATTCTTCTGTCTCTTTTTGAAACCTTTCTTATGAAAGCCTCCATAAGCCACCAGACCATCAGTAGTATCCTTCTTGGGTTTCATCTCTAATTGTTTCTGTTTTAAGGCTGCCAGAACTTCTTCCATGGACAGAGTTTCCCTTGAATACTTCATTGTATCCACAAGGGTAGAATATGAGGGAGGCAAAGCATTCAGCACCATGATGGCCTGATCCTCATCCTCAATCTTCTCCTTAACGTTCTCAAGATCAATAACAATTTTAGCAAAATCATCAAGATGTTCATCAATGGACTTACTTCCATCCATCTTGAATCCAAATAGCTTGCCCTTCAAGTAGATTCGATTCGTCAGCGTGTTGGTCATATACAAGGACTCCAACTTCAACCACACAGCTGCGGCATCTTTTCCTTGGATACTTCCCTTAGAACTTTATCCCCAAGATGTAGGATCAATGTGCTATAAGCCATTTCCTGCATCTCTTCCCTCTCGGCTTCAGGCACCGTCTCAGGGATTCCATTTGTGATCAAAGCCTTTGCGACTTTCATCTGAACCAGAATAGCCTTCATCCTTTGTTTCCAAAGTGCGAAGTCACCTTTGCCGTCAAACCTTTCGAGCTCTACCTTCGTTGACACCATCTCTGCAACTTCTCGGCTCTGATACCAGTTTGTAGAGATTCTACGCAATAATCTTGCAAAGTATGAATGAAAACGAATGCAAAAACACTCAAGAATTATACTGGTTCGGATCCGGATGATCCTACTCCAGTCTAAGAGAGGCGCATGCTTTATTAATCAAACTTGGTAACAGTACAACACTCGCAATACTCAATCGAAGCTACACACTTGAAATCGGAACTCAATTCACTCCCAATCGAACGAATTTCTTTCTGAACAATTATGAACCCTAATCCCTCTTTTCTGGAAAACGAAGATGATGATGATGAGTTGACTCAACGAGTTCACTCGCTTAAATATCCGTTGAGGCGAGTCCGACTCGAGCGCGTTCCAAAACGCTGTGCTCCACATATTAGTTAGTCCGAAACGATGCCGTCCTATTAACTCCAAGGCGTGCACTCCTTATCGATTAAACGACACCGCACGATCTCAATCGCTATAACCGACTCTCCCGCTATACTGGAACGACAGCGTTCCATTAAACCGAAATAGCTGTTATCTTCAACACGTCGTCGTTCTCGACAGCATCAAACTCTTCTTAATCCCGCCAGGCCAAACGTTGTCGCATTACCTCCAGCTTTGTCCAGACGTCGCCGTTTAGCTCCCCTGCACCAGGAATCAGCATATCTGTTCTTCAGCTCCTCCAGGCTTTCCAAGCCTATTCAAGCACCTGCAAATCCCATGTACTGTTACCAATATCCAGATGCAATTGAAGAATCATAATCCACATTACGGATTCCATAATTCCAGAACGAATATAAGACCAAACGATAACGATCGAGACTCTCGTGGTTTGGCATCTTGGGGAAAACACAGATTTGATGTGTAGATGTGACGAAGAACGAACAAGGAAGAGAAACGACGGAACTACTAAACGAGAAACAATAGAAATCAATTACAACTTAATTTTAAATTGGGCCTAAATTATTATTTTGTTATTTTTTTTATAATAACTTTAAATTTCTAATTATTTAATTATTTATTTATATATGTGGTGCGGTGCGGTTTAAAACGGGTGGTTTGAGATAGGGAACTGCTTCCGCACCGTTATATTCTGTTGTTATGCGATTTTTAACGTATTAGTTTTTGTCCAAAACGGTGCGGTTAACCAAACACATATTTACAGTCCGGAACAAACGATTTTTAAATTAGGAGCGGTTTTTCACCACCCCTAAGCATGCGAGCATAACTTTGGGCTGGATGAGAGCATCCTCCTTATGGCCTAATTTAATTCCTTGTCTATATTTATGGGCAGAGTAGCGTGCTCAAATCAGTTATCCTACATAGGGCGAAGTGAGTTGCCAAGGTGGTATGGAACTCTCCCGGTGCTTGTGGCGGCCCGGACTCAAGTCCCTTCCAGCCCAAAAAAAAAATGCTAAAACTCTGAGCTTAAGCTCCCCATCAAAAAAAAATCAGTTATCCTACATTTTGAGCCCTCTCTAGCTTACTCAATTATACATTCTTATCTTTTTTCTAAGCGATAATTACAAAAAGACTAATAGGACTACCACAGTATTTCAAATCGCGGCCGGGACTATTTCAATTTTTAATTTAGTGTTTTTGGACTAAATTGAACACAATTATCTACCGTCTTTTTGGACTAAATTGCACACAATAAACTAACACCGTTAATGAATACCGTTTACAATAATTATTATTTAATGAAAATTATTTAATATAACTGTGAACACACTGCCCTAATGTAATATAAACTTTTCCTTCACGATTCACTCAAATTACAATCACACCGTAGCTCTCTTCTTCTCAAGACTCTTCATGAAAGCATGCCCGCTCGCTCGATCAGATCTTCCCCATCACTCCACTTCTGATTTCAAATTGATTTGATTCGGGCGATGGCGGCTTTGGGAGAATTCTTCAGGTATCCGATGGACGGACGCCTCACTGGCTGCGACGATGTTATCTACTAGAGGCCGTACCACTACAACTGTAAGTACGAGCTTCACAAATCCCGCAAGCATAACTACCCTACAAGAAGCAACGCTAAGAAAGATTTCATCAGTTCGTATCCAACCTAGCTCTTTCTGGCTTTTCCTCTCCCGCGTCCTCGTCTTGATGCGTCTCTTCTTCCATTGATGATGCTCCTTGTCTTCCTGGGATAATGAATAAATAATTTCAGGGATCGACGAGTGACGATGACAATATGTGCCCACAGATCATTTCGCTCTATAGGCAAAATATCGGTTAAAATTTTTTGGAACAGGAGTGAGGAGGAAATTCTTATTATAATTTGATTTTTTTTAAAAAAAATTTATTCGCAAGGAATAGGCAAGCCCAAACTCATGCTGGTGCATTTAGGAGGTTCGAACCGTCGACCTCTTGATCATTTGACTAAGACTATGACCGCTAGACCACTACCCATCACCCATGAATTATAATTTGATTGAATCGTGAATAGAAAAGTTTTTATTACATTAGGGCAGTGTGTTCACAGTTAAATTAAATAATTTTGATTACATAATAATAATAATAATAATTGATTAACGTTGTTAGTTGATTGTGTGCACTTTAGTATCCAAAAGCACTAAATTGAAAATTGAAATAGTCCAGGTCGCGATTTGAAATGATGTGGTAGTCCAGATGGTCTTTTTGTAATTTTCCCTTTTTTTCTTAAAGACCAAAACGCTTTATTTCAAAACTGATAATTTTATGGAATAACTGATATTTTTCAATAGTTTGATCTAGAACTGCATATTGTGCTTGGACCTCATAAACTCTAAAGAACAAGAACCTCATTTGACCGTCCCTTATTATGATATGACATATATATCCTCACCAACCATGAGAAGCGATCAAATGAGGCAAGCCTCATTAGAATGAGGCAAGTGAGGCACGATCTCAGCCATCCATCAACCCCCCGTGCATTGTGGGCGCGCCACGTGGCAAATAGTAAAACCCACTACCAACAGTAGTGTGAACGCGTTGGCGGCTCAACTCACGTGGCTTCGCCACGTGTCACAATGGAATGCCGAGATCGTGCCTCACCTGCCTCATTCTACCAAGGTGCCTCAACCGAACGCTCCCCACCAACCATTCCTCATACTTAATATTTACATTTTATATAATTATATAGTTTTGAGGGGCGCTCAAATGAGAACCCCTTATTTTTTCGAGAACTTGAGACCCCAATCTTCACCTTCCAAAATACAAGATGTCTTTCTAAGATGTATTTTGGTGGTGACACGTGTCTCATGTTCATTTTCCAAGATGCATTTAATGTAAAGTAAAAACCACATTTTTTGACTTTGCTGTCACATGCAGATTCAAAGATGCATCATGATCTAATGGTAAGATTTGAGTTCTCAATATCTCTCGAATTTTTAAGATTTCTCAACCGAACGCTCTCATATAGTCTTTTTCTAATTAAAAGCTGCTTTTTCTCGTAGGGGTAGGGGATGAGATAGGATTTGTTGTATGATCTAAACTGATTATGTAGTCAATTTAGATACGATGCTTTAATATTCATCCAAATTTTATCACATGATAGTGAATATTGCATATAGGTTGTAGAGATGGCATGTGTGACCACTGGCACTTCCTCCTCTGCTTCCAACATCTGTTACTGCAATAAAGACTTTCCGATTCATGCCACACAGATGTATATTGATACAAACACCAAAGTTTGTAATAGATTAGAAGGATAGATGAGATGAGGAGTGATAGATTGAGATAGAGATGAGGAAGAAGAATATGGTTTTAGGAAGATAAAGGGATGAGAAACGAGAGAGAAATTGGGATGGGCAAACTGTGTTTAATTCATTTGTTGATTTTCTCATCTCTGTTTACACTTGTTTTATACTAAAGAAGTTCGCACCAAGTACAAGTGCGCCTCTTAAGTTCTCTAATATTGTCATACGTAACATTATGATACAAACACCAATGTTTGTAACCGGTTTTGTATAAAGAGGAGATGAGATTTAGATAAGAAGTAGAAGATTAGAGTTTTAAGAGGAGAAAGAGGATGAGAAACGAGAGAGAAATTGAGATTGGAAAAATAGAGTTTAATTTATTTGTTGATTTCGTCATCTCCGTTTACACTTGCTTTATACTAAATAAGTTCTCACCAAGTACAAGTGCATATATTAATTCTCCGAAGGGCGAACGTAACAGATGCTGCTGGTTGCTACGTTTTTATAGGCCTAGAAGCAGGGACGGATCTATTAAGGGCCGGGGGTGGCACATGTCACCCCCAAGTTTTTCGGAAAAATTTTCGGGCGAGCAAGTTTGCGTTCAAGAGGGCGAGGCCTGAGCGGGTTTCCAGCGGCTTTTTCACAATCGTAACATCCGAATTAGGTCTTGGAGTCAACTGGAGAATTGTAGCCCTTTGAGTTAGCTTTCCAACAAGCTTTGAATCAACCAATTCGGACACCGTATGCGATCTGGGCATGCAAAATACTCCGGCAAGGTCGGTTTGCCCTGTTTCGAGCAAGTTTGCGTCAAGAGGGCGAGGCCTGAGTGGGTTTCCAGCGGCTTTTTTACAATCTTAATATCCGAATTAGGTCTTGACGTCAACTAGAGAGTTGTAGCCTTTTGAGTTATCTTTCCAACAAGCTTTGAATCAACCAATTCGGACACCGTATGCGATCTGGGCATGGAAAATACGCCGGCGAGGTCGGTTTGCCCTGTTTTGCCCGAAACTCCATATTTGGCTCAAATTCACTCAACTTGTGCTCCATTTGATCTTTGAGGCTCCGAGTGAGACAAAATGCATTTTGGGACCTAATAGACCAAGAAGGGTATGAAATGACATCACAATTACTTGGAAACGAATCAAAACTACTAAAAAAATAGAAGAAAATTAGTCAAGTATTTGACTCATCAATCTTATATTGACTTCATGACTCGGGCAGAGGTACGCTAGGAAGCATAACAACTAGAGCGATGAAGGATCTGCTTCTAAGGAATAGGCTGAGTTCATTGGGATATAACATGTTAGGCTCTCTCTGGTTTGATATATTCAGTTTTTGTATCAGTTGCATTTTGCTTCATGTTATTCTAGAGATACTTGTTTCATTTTGACAAACCAATTCTATTAACTTCGATTTCCAAAAAAAAATCTTGGGCTTTTGGCACCAATTTTTTTATATATAGAATTTGAAGTGTATTTTTCAAGAAATTTATACAATTTTTGTAAAATGCCCAAGTAATTTCAGAAATTTTTTTTCCATGATGCAATTATTTTTTTGTTTGTCACCCCCTACCAAAATTCCTGGATCCGTCCCTGCCTAGAAGCGGAGAAAACTAGCTAGGTGATGTAAACAAGACACTAACCAAAGACCACATATCAATGATAAACACAAGGTGACAAAGGGAATATGATACATTATGCATGATAGATTATTGATGCATGGTGATTGATTGAACAAGACTTTGATTGCGTATACTAATTTTATTTCGATTTATGTATGTTGCAGAAACAACAACTGTCGAGTCTGCACGTTTAAAATTCCACCACCGTTCCATGCATGTACATGTATTTGGTATGAAATTGAATAAAACTTTCAATCAAAGGTTCAAATTATAATTAGGTAAACGTAAATAAGTATGGCATTACCAATTGCAATTCAAGCTGACAAGTGAGATTTCCAAATGGGATTTTGATCCATATTACACTTTTTTGTTGTTGTAACATGTGTGAGTTGTCAAAATGTTAATGTGTTAAATGTACATGTTGTGAAATTGAAGACATATTTCTGTTGACGCTACATGTCACTTTTGTGGTTGGAGTTCTGACACTGATATTCATGCGTTAGTATCGTGCTGGTGGGCCAACTCGGTTTGGGATATTTTGCATATTCCAGGCACTGATCTTTTTGCGAGTTTTGTTGGTTTCGCAGATTTGATCTTTTACTGCTATCGTCATTTTGATGTACATGTTTTCTGCCTAGTTTTGACATCCCTTTGGTATATTTGGTTTGCAAGAAATAAATTTCGCCACACCGGCTTTATATGTGACCCTCAAGAGGCAGTTTCCAGAATCAGAATGTTGCTAGCTGACTTTTTGAGTCACAATTCCAACTCCTTGTGGACTCCTTCAGATTATGAGTTTCAATGGAAAGCTCCTCCCTCCGGATATATCAAGATTAATATCGATGGGTCTTGGGCGGCTAATAACAATCATGCAGGTGTTGCGGCTGTTGCAAGGGATCATTTGGGCGCTGTTATTGCAATACGAGCTTCTTTTATATCTGCTGCAATCAGTGCAACACACTCAGAAGGTTCAGCTCTTCTTGAAGCATTTCAACTTGCGGAACAAATGCACTGCCATAAAGTTTTATTTGCTACAGACTGTTTACATGTTTTCAAAGCCCTTTATTGCGGTGTCTCCATAGCAGATAGCCATAGTTTTTGGTTCATTCGCTGTATGAGAATGTTGTCTATGTATAATTGGAGAGTTCTCCTGGTAAGGCGTGAGGCTAACGGAGCAGCAGATTATGTGTCAAAGTATGCGCGTAAAAATCTTTGGAGCTGGTCCCGACTGGACTGTTGTCCAAGGCTTATTTCCTTTTCCAGCCGTTCGTAAAGTCCTCTGTTTTCCTTGTTCGTTTGCTATATGCAATTAATCAAAAAAAAATAAGGAGGAACTGAGCATATTAAAATTTAATTCGACTTAAAAGAGAAGTATCCAGCCTCAGCAGTAAAATTTCAAACGATTCTTTTTTGGGAAAAGGATTAGGTACAAACTAATAATTATAGCTTTTAATCTTGTGATTTGAATGGATGAGATTAAATCTTGATTTTTGTGTATTTTCTTGGTGACGAACTATAAAATAAAAATGACGAAATATGTCGTCTTTTTCATTTTTCGGCTCGTCTTTTTTATTTTCCAGTTAATCTTTTTCATTTTTCGACTCGAAAAGTGACGAACTATAAAATAATTTTGACGAACTATAAAATGATTTTGACAAATTTTGTATTTTGTACCAAAAATTAACTTTGTAACTGATCTTGACCCGTCTCGGAAATTCAATAAGAAAACGAGAACATGAGATGAGTAAGACGGGAAGAGAAAGAGGAAGAGGGGCCGCACAATAGTCAATATGTCCGTGTGATCAAGGCAAGCACAAGTGCAGCAACACATTATCTATTACTCCATGTGTCCCATTATGTTTGTGTACTTTCATTTTTTAGCGACCCTAATGTTTGTTTACTTCTTTTCTAATCGTTACTACAATAATTAATTTTAGCCAATCATCTTAAAGTTGGTGGTCAGTGTGCTTAAAACCCTGAATTCTTGTTGATTGAAACTAAAAACTTGATTGTACTTTAATATCATTAAGTGTATTTTGTACCTTTTATTTTCTCCGTGTAAATTATCCTTTTGAACAAACATTAAAGGACAGAGGGAGTATTATACAAGTACATAATAACAATGTCTTTGTAGTGTAGTAGCTAGTGATGTGCGGCCGGTGCGCTCCCTGCCTTGATGAGTTTTGAGAGAGAAAGTGACCCTTGAGAGACGGCATGGGGCACTTTTACAGCCGTATACAAGTAGAGACGGAGTATATGAATGAATTTAAGTTTTTTTTTTTTGATTTAAAATGAATGAATTTAAGTTAGTGCCGCTGAAATAGTTAGTATTAATATACACAAAACAAGCAAGATGATAGTAGCCTAGCTGCGGAACAAACAGATACATATACTCTCTCTCTGCCAACCGTATCTATCTAAATATCTCAACCTCAACCGAGCAAGCAGAGTAGCAGTAGCAATTCAAAATCAATCTGACAATACATTATTTGTTGCTCGAAGAGTGAAACATCACCTCATAGCTTATCATTATAAACTGACTGTACATAAAGAAGAAGTGGAACATATATTATTGGTGGTATGTATGATCTGCCATAAAACATAGAGAATGGTCAGCAGGTATATTAGTACTACTAATAGACTAGTAGTATGAAAAAGATGGATTAGCTAAGAAGGTAGCTAGCTAGTAGAGAGGAACAGCTATACGCGGTGGTTTGGCTAGTACTGCTGGGGGCTGGACACTCAACTTGTCCGACCACCTCCGAGGCTCGCAGGGACAGGGCAATGCTATAAATCTAGGAACTTCATCTCCAGGCATCACCACCGGCAAGCTCTGTTGTGCCGAGTTCTACACATATTTGTAATGTCAGATGATCTTTCCAGGAAAGGGAAGAAGATCAGATCTCTCTCTCTCTCTCTCTCTCTGGTTGCCAAAAAAATAAAATACAAATAACGCACCTTGTTGTTGTTGGGGGTTTTGGATTCAAGATCGTCGTATGGAAGGCGGCGGAGGGATCGGAGCTTGTCCCAATGGTAGCAGCAGGAGAAGATGCCGCTCAAGCTGAAGATGACCAATAGAAGGAGGGCGGTGCCGAGTGGGAATCCGAGGGAGGGGCGGGACGCATCTACGAGGGGTGGCGGGTAGTCCGGGCTCTCAATCTGCTGATCCATTTGTATATGTATCACTCAGCCTTGATAGACTGCTGCTGATGGTCTTGGCAGGAAAAAAAATTGTAGATCAGAACGCAGGGGAATTTCAACTTTCAAAGGAGAGAAAGAAACAGAGATGGATATGGATATGAATGAGATAAATAAATAAACAAAGGGAATAGGGAGCATTCGGTTGAGGTAAAGTTGAAAGAATGAGGTAAGTGAGGCATGATCTTGGTCATTGATCATATTGATCTAATGATTGAAATTTAAAGGTGTTGGTAGTGGGATTTTACTGTTTACTTTTCCTGTTGGTAGTGGATTTTACTATTTGCCACGTGGTGCGCTCACAATACACGAGGTTGATGGATGGATGAGATCGTGTCTCACGTTGCCTCATTTTTATTTGTCTTGCCTTATTTGAACGCTTCACCAAAGAGGATTGATTATATATAACATAAATTACAACAAAAAAAAATGAAAGGGGAATGTGTTGTGTTGTATGTGCCGGGTAGGTGTGCGTAAAACAAAAGACAAAAGATATAAAGCAACGAACAAAAAAAAAAGATGGTAAAAAGTCAAGCATGTCTCCTTGGGCCCTACTTCAGCCTAGTACGGAGGAATATGTAGATACTGGGAGCCCTCCGCAACATACACATGTCGGTTAACTTTTCTTTTGGATTGAAATTGAATTTTATTTTATTTAACTTATTTTAATTAGAGGAGCGCTCAAATGAGGCAGTTAAATTAGAATGAGACAGTGAGGTGAAATCATTATTGAAAAAGAAGGTGAAATCATTATCTTAATTAGATGGAGCTATTGAAAAAGAAGAAGGTGAAATCATTGTGGCGAGCAATAATGGTGAACCTAATGCTGGGGGAATTGATGGAAGTGCAAGTACTGAAGAGCATGCTCAGGATATGCAGAGTAGTGAATTGCAAATTCCGGAAAACTTTGCTCAAAAATTTTCTTCCTATAGCGGTGATCTGTTTTATTGTGCGGAGCTTGGTGGTAATGTTGATGCTCGAACCTTTTACATGCACTTTAGGACAGGCGAGGACGATGATATTATTTTCGAAGAACTGGACAATATAAAGGTCCAGCAGGAAGGTTCGGGTAATTTTATAGAGGAATCTGACAAAGTTTTGACCGACCACGAAGTGAGTGATAAAGAGTTATGTGATCAGGTTCCTTCCCCGATGCCACAAACGACACGTCATCGGAAAAAAAAGGGATCTCGCTCTTCAGCTCGATCATGTACTAAACAGAAAGACAACAATTTCGATTGGTCTTGATTCCTTTTGTCCGGATCCAGCTCGGCTCCCTCTTTCTCCCTTTGGCCTCCAAGTGCAGGATGAAGGGGTCTTTGGCTGTCTTCTATGGTCGTTGGCAATAGCTTTTGAGCGCTTTTTGTTGGGTCTTTGTGCTTTTAGTCTCCTTGTGGTGCTCTTGCCGTTTTAGTGCTCTTGCATCTTTGTGCTTTTAGTTTCCTTGTAGTGCTCTTGCTCGTCTGTTTTAGTGCTCTTGCACTTCTGTTGTATGTGGTCTTGGATCAGAGTTTTGATCCTTTAATAAATTTTATTATTTAAAAAAAAAGGCAGTGAGGCACCATCTCAACCAGTCATCTCAGTCGTCAAATTCATCTTCTCATGACGCATGTCCTACTACCAAAAAGCAAAAAGCAAACAGCAACACACTATTCCCTGCCACATCAGCACAATGAGTGGCTCACAACATGCCTCACTGCCTCATTCTACCCCTGTTTCAAGGGAGCGTGCCCCACCTTAACTATACTTAATATATAAGTTAAAAATATATGTGTAAAAAGACAAGGCCTTAGTTAGTTAGAGTGTACCGGTTTCATTTTTAGCAACGGCCAGAAGAGGAGAAGGTGTTGCTATGAGATATATTTTAAGTTCATTGTTGAGTAGTAATTATTGTCTCATTTTACGTGTCATACAGCAGTGTCGCCTGAAGACTAGAAGGATAGCAGCTGATGTGACATCGACGATGGTTGCGTTATGGAAGGCTAGGAACTCTATCATCTTTAGAAGTGAAGGTCTTACAGTGAAAACATTACTAGAACCATTATTTGGGAATTGAAAGTGAAACTAGCTAGTTTAGGCAGCACATACTCTAGGCTAGAGGATAGAGATTGATTGATTAGCATGGGGTTCAAAGAGTAGCACCTCATTTTGGTATACTCCATGGGCTCCGTTAGGTAGGTCGTTACAATATTTCATTGGTTCTTCTTTGTCTTTGTCTTGTTGTTGGCAGTGAGCCATTGTTTTTGCCTTGGTCTGGCAGTTTGTGCATTTTGGTTTGTACAGTTTTACACCTTTTGAAATAAAATCACATTTCTTTCACACAAAAAAATTTATTGTCTCATTTACTAAAGTAGCATGTTAATCAGTAACTATTTACCTTTTTAAGCATCTCCTCCTATGGGTAGTTCCTCAAAAGTGTACCGACTCCTACTGTACATGAACTTAATTACTATGTTCGAGCACGACCTAGTGGTTTGGCTTCTCATATTGAGTAACAGGGACGGATGCATCATGTACCGGGGGTGGCACATGTCACTCCCACCTTTTTCGAAATTTATATATATAGGGAGCGGATCAATTGAGAACCACTGTTTAAGTTGAGAAGAGAGAATATACGAATTTAGGCTTTTTTTCCATGAACTTTAGGGAGTTCGTCACGAACTTGTTTAAAAGCATCGATGATTTTTTAAGGAGAGTTCGTGACGAACTCCCTAAAGTTCATGGAAAAAAGCCTAAAGTTCGTCTGTTCTCGTTCTCAACTTAAACAGTGGTTCTCACCCGAACCTGACCCTATATATATAATGTAGATTTTCATATTAGTATAATAAAATTTATTTATATTGTAATTTTAAATTTAATAAGCTATATTCATCCATCGAGATTAATTTTTTAGTATTCATAAGATTATGTAATGAATTGTAATGCTAATATGAGATAATTTTTAAGAACTATAGTTTGTGTTGTTTTGACTTTTGATAGTTCGAATCGTCTGAAACAGAGTACGTTTATTTGTGTTGTTTTGACCTTAAAAAAACAAAGTTTCAACTAAGATAAATAATTAAATTAGCTCAACTTTAAAAGTCTACATAGTGCTCACATTCAAATTGAAACATTACATTGAAGTTGTGTTAAAACTTTTAGCTTTCAGTGTTATTTTAACATTTTGGTCGGAATTTCTCGAACTATGTCAATGGTTGACAATAAAATTAAAATCAATATGATTTTTTGTGCAATGTGATATTTTTTATTTTGGCTTTTCCAATTTCCATTCCTATCACTCTCTTTTTCAACAATGAATACAATGCAAGAAGATATAAGAATATTTCTTATCTTATTGTGTGGATGTCAGCATCGAGAAAGAAATAGTTAAAATATGTTTGTGATATGATAACCAATTTTTTTTTGAAATAGTGATAATATTTTTAATGTTGTAGTACGTTTCATTTGACACCCCCAGTCTCAAATCATGGATCCGTCCCTATTGAGTAAGATAATTAGTTTTAGGTGATCAAGAAAAACAATCCGGTAACTATTTGTCTCCATTGTCAATTATTGAGGATAAACGGTCTGGTTAAGCTGTCTTCAGCCGACCGGTTGGATTATGGGTCAAGCATGAACCGACCGGTTGGGTCTCGTTTATAATTATCAATAATGCGTTTTGTATTTAGTTGTTTCTTTGGGGTGTCTTGTGTACACTTTGTAAACTTTGCAAAAGTCTGGTATAACAGACTTTTGCGCCTTTGTTTTCTTTTATCAAAATAAAATACAAAATTAGGTTTAGCTAAAATCCTCTTCCTCTCTTCGATCGCTCGATCTCCGATCATCTCCGTTCGCCTTCCGATC